>CM070873.1:232172875-232757875 GCA_036365515.1 Torymus aiolomorphi | reverse complement strand
TATGCAATGATCTACACTTCTAATCGCTATCACAAAAGTATATTGCAATATAATCAAAAAATACTCAGATCGCAATTTAAATTCAGTCTGATAGTAAAAATAGCGCAGGATATAATATACGACTTAAATAATACAGTTATAAAATCTTAGAAGCTATTAGCACGCATTCGCTATTTTCGAATACGTTTCGTTATTACAGTTTGAATAACATTTAAGTTATTTTATTTCCTTATTTATACAATGGTTCGACCATAAACTTTAAATAATGTTTTTCATTGATAGAATAGAACGAAAGACAGAAAAAATGGATAAGGCACAGCCCCGTAATGAATTTCGTATTCAATTATCTCTTTTGCGTTTAATTATGTGCATTAATTAATTCGGGACTGATTGACAGTGATAAAATATCAAGATTTCATATATGCCAAATGTTTTATGCTACAAGTTCTAGTCTACATAGAGTAAAATATATTACTTCCATGAAGATTTTTATTATTCAAATACTTCCTGCCTATCTGACTTGAATTATTTCTTATATGCAAAATTGATAAACTTCTATTAATATTACTTATTTTGTTGGTGATGGAAGGTAACTAGCTCCCGCCTCATTAAGTGTACACTGGAGTCTTACTTTAATCGATACTTTGATTTTTACAGTTTGCTCGAATAATGAATGTTATTTCATTCCAATAACTATTTCATAATTCATTTTGCATTTTTGAATGAAACAAAAAACTGTATGACGTTACAGTTTTTTCTATGACGAAACAATATATCAATGCCGCGTTGTTTGCAATATAATTTACTTAAGCGAATCACGCATAAAATGAGAATCGAGGTAATTACCCTAATACAATATATTCAACAAACCAGTATTAGTGGCATAAACCATACCTTGACCAGGCTGCGGTGCCCATCTAATACAATTTAGACTCACGTAACTAGGCGTCTCACGATTTTGTAATAGTTCTCGCAATAGCACCATACTTTCTCTATTTTGTTTGGCATCATTTGAATCGTTGTTACTGCTGTTATTATTGTTGCTGGTGTTGTTGCTGTTGTTGTGGTTATTGTTATTATTGTTGTTACTGTTATTGTTGTTGCTCCTTGCTGCGTTAATACTGCTACTTCGATTTCTCCAATCCTGATTACTACCATTTTGCTGCTGTTGCTGATTAGTTTCATTTTGTTGTTCATCGCTTGTCGTATGCCGACGTAAGTCATTAAGATAACGATTAAGAAAACAAAGGAAAACATCGGCAGAAGTATCACATCGGCTAGTATCCGGACGGGATTGACTATTTACACCGCAGCTATCAGGGTCACTTGCTGGCAACAGTTTTTCCTCTGGTTTAACGAGTTTGTAAATTAAAGCCATGGGGATCGGTCGGGTGGGTACATGAATACGACGCGAAGCTAGTCCCACCAAAAGATGTTGCTTTGTAGGAGACATTGAAACCGAAACCACGGATTGATCCGTTTGCGTCGAATATACTTTTTTACCTAGTGTTAACCATTCCAAACTATACACACCTAGAAATATTTTTTTAAAATTAATAACTCATTAGACGCATTACCAATTAATTAAAAAATGTTAATTTCTGTTTATTGAATTGGGTATTATTCAGAAATATATAATTTATAATATACAAGTAAATGTTTACCTATTGTTGTCATTGGATTTGACCGACTGGATGGTAATAATGTAGCTAATAATGTGCCGTCGGATGAAATGTCAATACTGGCGTCATTATGAATTTTACAATCACTTACTATCACATTTTTTTTCGCTAAAATAAAACACAAACAATAATTTAATAAAAATTTAATTACATCGTAGTAAACAGAAAATTTATTTAATATTTACAGTCATCTATTTCAGGAATACTAGAGAAATCCCATGCTTGTATTCGATAAGTCTGGATTTCCAGTCCATTGTAGGTCATACTGATATGGTGATCTGCTTGAAATACAAACAGAAATATTTTTTTGTCAAATAAACTAGAATATATATGAGAAATATGTGAATATCGAGTATTATAAAAATTTAGTCGAGAAAATAATAGTCTAATGAAATATATAAAATTGCATTCAATTTAGGAAGGTACAAAATTGCTCAAGTACCTATGCACATTTGAAAAATGTAGAACAAAACGAGGGCCGCGCTCCCCTGCGCGCACTTCGCTTCGCGCAACGCACCAACCCCCGCTTCTTATGAAAAGCTTCGGCGTTTACATATAAAGTACGACTGCTACTATTTAAGAGAACCTAATATTTTCACCATCGCGAAAAATGTTACACTTCTAATACTAATATATTATTATATAGCGAGGCTTGTATTTTAATTAACTCTACAACTTAGTTTATGCAACGCATTTATGAAAAGTTAATGCTTCTTATGTAATTGCCAAAATTGACTAATTTGTGAGGAATTGATTCCTCACAAAAATGTCCATTACGAAAAAGTTTTGTTTTGATGAAATAAACAACCTTTCAAGTAAGAAGCGAAAACGACTTTTTTTTAGTGAATTTAGGCATCGTCTTTTTAGTTCTAAACTTGCAAGAAATTGATTCTACAAAACGCTTAGTAGAAAAGTTTTTCGATGAGGTCTACAACTTTTGTATTTAAAATTTTTATATAAATCAATATCTCTACGAGTTTAGTGCGAAGAGCGTTTTTTTTTTCCCCCTACAAATTTGGATGTTTTTGACATATAACTTTGAAGAATAATATTGTACGGAAAAAGTTACAACAGGAAAAATATGTTTTTCAATTACGTCTACTAGTTTTGTCCACAACATTTTCGTGTGAATTTACATTGTGCAAGTTATACTCAAAAACGATTTTTTATGATTTTTAATTGTGCTGCCATTTTTACATTTTATAATGGATTTGTCTCTGCATAGAACCAGAACTTTCTTATAATATGATAAATGATTTATTCTTCTTCATTTATGGCTTTGGGATCCACTGCGGATCTCCAAGTTGCCATACCATACAAGCGTATTTTATTGAATGAGTATTTGTATATATATAAGTAGGTTTTGTACAAACTTGGCGTTTATAATGAAAGAAGGAGACGTATATATTTATATGATTCAGGTATTTATGTTTCTGTTTGGCAGGTAAAGGTTAGATAAATGATCTTTGTGAACCTGATCTCGATCATTCAAAATTTCTTTGAGTTACCAGTGGAACTTGATTAGATACATACGTCAATCCATATATACAGTCAAAAATACTTTGACAGAGCTTTTAACGACACGAAACATATTTTGGCGATATAAAATGTGATACATTTTTCACGATGGTGAAACTATAAGGCTCTCCGGAGTAGCGGTCGTGCCAAAAATTTGTATAACTATATGTTCAAAACGGGAGAAATAGTAAATTATGCAACATAGGCGTAAAATCCGATTTTACGTTCGCGTGCTGATCGCCGCACCTGAGGGCTGCGCTGATCAGCACAAGGGTGTATAATTTTGAACAATTTTTCTGTTTAGCATTACTTCAACTTTAAAATGCCATTGAATTAATTTTTGTATCTCCTTTCGATTGCGATATGTGATTTTGTCCGTTTTTTTTTCTAAATAGAACGTAGTGTGACGCAGCAGATCACTCAGAGACCCACCAACATTCTGATAGTATTTTATGATTTACGTGTCATATATAATCGATTTCGTATCCGTTTTTTATTCTCCGTTTTTCTAAGATCGTAATAATTATAAAATAATCATAATTAATTATTAAACGTTTGAATAATTATTGTTAAGGTGATGTTACCGACAATTGTAGGGAACCGTTTTTCTCTTTCAATTTTGAATTTTCAGAAAAAAACTCTGACACGTTGTAGATATAGTAGAAAAATAGAAAAACGGGTCACTGCAATCGTCAGTAGCGGATAAACCACGCAAACAAAATGAAATCGATGAATAGAAATTCGCGCCTAAGTTAACAATGGATTTATCTGCATATGGAGCCATAAATTTCGAATAATATGACGTGACCTCTGTGAATCTAAACTCGATCATTCAAAATCTCGTTCAGATATCCATGGAACTTGATTATACCCATACGCATATCCATACATACATTGTGAAATACTTAAATAGGGTTATTAAGAACCCTAAAAACATATTTTTTGCTATAAAATGTTGGTTTTTAAGGTGTTACATTTTTCACGATAGTGAAAATGTAAGGCTCTCCCGAGTAGCGGTTGTGCCTATCGAGTAGTAGTTGCGCCAAAAAAATAAAAACAATTTCATCAATTTACCTCTAATTTCAACGTCATCACTATCATTTTCTGGATCTTGGCCACCGCTTGAGCCATCGCCGGCTCTAAGTCGCCAATAGTCATTAACCTATAATAAAATGTAAATTTTTTATCAAAGGTAAACAAGAATACTATACAGATATAAGTTCAAATAGTAGATTCCAGTCTGCAAAATGTTATTCACCATACCCTGGCCGAAAGTACCATTTTCGTTCCTGGCTCGAAAACGCGAATGTGGTATTTTCGGCCCGAGTATGGTGAAATAGTATATTACGCAACTAGGGAGGTAAAGAGTTGTAGGGAGGTAAGAGAGAACCAGCCCAGAGCACGTGTAAATTACTACCCGAGCCGAAGGCGAGGGTGATAAATATGTGCTCTGGGGTGGCCCTCTTTATCCCCTTGTTGCGTATACGATTTTTTTGTCTGGCGAGGCCGAAAATACAACTTTCGCAATTGGGCGCCGGGAGCAAAAGTACTTTCGGCCTGCTAGGCAAAATAGTATATTACGCACCATGGGAGGAAAAAACTTGGACAGTCTACAGCTCGTGTAAATTGCCACCCGAGCCGAAGGCGAGGGTGGCAAACACGAGCTGGGGGCTGGCCAATTTTACTCTCGTGGTGCGTATACTATTTTTCCCCACATCGAGGCCGAAAATGCCATATTTCCGTTTCGGAGCCGGGCGAGAATGAGGCACTTTCGGCCCGGTGTGAGGAAAAAATAGTATACACTCGTCGTCCGCCACCCTAGCCTTCGGCTCGGGTGAAAATTTACTCGAGCTATGGGCTGTCCAAGTTTTTTCCTCCCTAGATACGTAATATACTATTAATCAAATCTTCTTATTTTAAATTATTTCTGTGGAACATTAAAAACTTAGAAACAAAGTACAGGCATAGTCATAGTCATAGTAGTAGCGGGGACGGTCAGCGGCCCCTTTCGGGGACTTGCCTTCCTAGCACTCAGGCCGAGGGCCCATTGTGCTTTACCCCAAAGTACAGGCAGCCCATTATAAATTCAATGTAGTATAATAAAAAATTAAAAAATTGTCTCGAAGTAATATGAGATTTTACGAAACAAAATTAATAATTTTTTAATTTTTCTAAAGAAACGTCATTAAACAGACAAACCCAGGTTTGAGTGAAAAAAATACATATTTCTATTGAGGTAGTTCATGTGCTACTTCCTAGTCAAGGCAGTGCTGAATGAAGAGGTTATCTAAAATTTGAAAAAAGAATAGTTATAATGTGATTTATTTATTTTAAATGATATAGATAGTCAATTATAAACAAAGTATATTTAACACTAAGATAACTGTTTTAACAAAATGTCGATATTTTAGAAACGGATGTTGTCAGCACAATCAATTATTGATTAAACACCGGCAAATTTTTTGTTTTTTAACCAATTTTAGTTTTGAAGGTCTCATTTTTACCTTAATCAAAAATATATTGTTTTAACCACGTGCATGCATTTATGAACAACTGGCTATAACTTTCTGGGTTTTAAATAATTTTGAATTTTTCCTTTAGCAAGTTCCCATTATTTAAAGAACAAAATGAGACCTTCAATACTAAAATCGGTTAACAAACAAAAAGATTCAAGTGTCTTAAAAGATCTTAGTCATGTTAAATATACTTTGTTAATAATAAATTGACTATCTATATAATTTTTAATAAATAAATCACATTACAAATATTATTTTTTCAAATTTTAAATAATCTTTTCATTTAGCACTGCTTTGACTAGAGAGTAGTAACGCACGAACTACCTTAACAATTACACGAAAATCTTATAGAAATTTCTATGAAGTAAAATTGTATCTTTTCTACGTGACGTTTAACCTACAATTCTCTTATTGAAAATTGATGTTGTTTGTTAGTTGATTAATGATTTTTTTTTTTATTAATTTTCAAGACTTAAAAAAATAAATTCATAAAATAAGTGATTAAATATACTTCAGAGATCTATGAAGGGACCAACATCTAGTTGGATCAGAAAAAATTGTATTTAAAGAATTCACCTATAAATACGAGTTTTCAACTACATGAACCAATGTCACAATACATTTATATGATAAATAAATATTAATAGAAATATGTATTCACCTTTCAGTTAACACTCAAGTTTGCCTCTTTTATACAATAAATTGAACAAAAAAACCATGAAATCAATTTAAATCATTAGATTAACATATTCTTACGAAACTTGCTTTTTTATAACAGTTTATGAAATAAAAATGTTATCTCTTTTTTCTATAGATCACATGAAAAATAGTTTTTCTATTATTATTTCTAAATTAATATTTATTTTGTTAAATATTAAAAAGAAGAACACGTTTAAGTATGTTTACTAAATATATAACATCTCAAAAGTTTTTTCATTAATATTCGTTACCTCATAAAATAATAAAAGCGATCAAACCTGACTCCTAATACGGCTTAATAAATTAGGTATCTGTCGCAAATTTGAAACGTTATTTCGAGCTGCCAAAAGCCGCTCGCCATGAGGTACGGTCCATGCATCATAATCTTGTCTATGTAGACCTCTAGATCGTGGTCGTCTTCTACGGCCCAACTGACTACCAAAGTCACTTACAGGTACATTATTCACCCGTATAGTTGGTACATTGAAGTCCTGTCTGATCGTTGACGAAGACGAAGGACCCGCAGTTGATGAGGAAGGACCAATTCCTTCAGCACGAGAATTGAAGCGTAGACGGTTCGTTGTTGAAGGGTATATGTCATATGAGCTCGGTGCATTTCGTCCACGCGATGAAGCCGTACCTGATGAAAATTGCCGAGTTGCATTTTCTATTGACAAATAGAGCAATCGACGGCGCATTAAAGCATAGCGTTGAAGGGTATCAAGACGACGTTGACTCTGTTGACTGGAAGGTTGAGACGATTCTTCCCAATTTCGCGGAGAGTCGCGACGGTCGGTCTGCCCATTATTTTCATTAATATTTCCTGCATCTTTAAAAGAAATCAAAATAGCATAATTTTTCATAATATTTAAAATAAAATTAAATTCAGAAAAAGTTAACTAACCCGGTGAATCTTCATCATCTTGGCTATCGCTATCAAAACGCACGTTAGCCCCGCTTCTACTTCGATAGCGCTGATCCAAATCCCCAGTTCTCGGCATTCTTTCAATAATGCTTCGAATTTCCGCAGAAAGTGCAGTCTCATTACGAGAATCATTAAATGACGAATTGTCATTATTTTCCACGTCGTTTACTCTAGTAGCAGAAGAAGACGCAATCGTAGGTTCATGACTAGATGGAGTCGTTGCCGTATTTTCCCGAGAGGATGGTGGATTCAGTATTTCTGATCGACTAATTGCTATTAGCCTTGCCACCATTAATAAATGGTGACAAACCATATTTACGTTGACTGTTGAAGCTGCAAGATCATTATATCATATTGAATTATATTAAATGTATCAAAACCTAAATGTAAAAATTATTAAATTAATATTATTATAAAGAAAAGAAATATTATCAATTTTTGCGATTATATATATAATTATACTAACCAGTGCTATTACCGGCAGTGGAATTTGTTGTATCAGACTCATTACTGATATTAGGTGGCGGGGCAGTAGGGGATTGCGTCTCATTGGTAGCCGTTGTGTTCGTACTGGCTGTCGCTGTTTGTGGCTCACTATTACGTGTAGCTTGTCTTCCTGAAAGCGTGGTATCATAATCGTTGTCATTGGATTCAAGCTCCCGTCTTATCGCAGTCAGTTGTTCGAGCAGTAAGTCTACAAGTTGCAAGCCTTGGCGTAGCAATAGTGTGACTGAGAAGAAATGCTCATCTAAAGTATTTGGATTAACATCACTTGTCAGATTTCCTTCAATGAAACGCGTCAAGCTCTTGACTGTGAGAGAAAGCGCCTGTCGCGCTTGAAGGCGTGACGCTTCACGCATATTCTCAAATGCTTCCTGATTCTCATATTGACTATCGTTGCTGGAACTAGCTGTATTACTTGTACTAGCACCAGCACCACTACTATTTGTGGTGGTACTTCTATTATTACAGTGGCGATAATAATACAATGTTTGTATTATTAGTAATTGCAACCTAGAAAACATTTGGTTCTTCAAACAGTTTGAATAAACATAGTGGCAAAAAATATGAAAACTCTTGTTTCATATACAGTATTAAAAATTAAATTTCTTCATTCGTAATTCTTCACAAATAATTAAAAATAGTATATTATGATACGTGTGGCTAAAGTGGCTCTTTTTTGCACGGCGTAAGGTTAGTGCCCGAGCGCAGCGAGGGCGCTAAACGCCGTGCAATAAAGAACCACTAAGTCACGAGTATCGTATACTATTTTATAGCACTGCCTGCCCAAAGCCCGCTATCACGCCTACCGTGCCCAAAGTAGTTCTTTTTTGCACCGTGAGGTTAGCGCACGAGCGTAGTGAGTGTGATAAATACGGTGCAAAAAAGGACTACTTTAGTCACGGATAGGCGTGACTAAAGTGCGGGCTTTGGTCACACCGTGCTATAAACATTTTTACATTAATAGTATTTTACATACCTTATAGTCAGGACTTGAAGAGATTCTGGTGAATTAGTGTTGCTATTGACCTCGCTATTAGAACTAGCGTTACTTGTACTTGCGTTAGTGCTTGTTGCTGCATTCCGACGTTGCATTTGACGTAATTGATTGTCAATATTATTGTATAATCTATGAAGGCGAGATGACCACTTCACATTACGCAATCCTGATGTTGGTAACCGTGGTCGTCGCAAATACATCCGACGTCCATATCGCCAAACTCGTTGGTATCTAAATATTCGATTTATTAAAAGAATGTACCTAATACGTTAATAAATAATAAAATAATTAATTGACATTAACCTGGACTGTCTTTCTTGAGTAGTTGGATCGTTCGTTGGTGATTCTGACATATCACCTGAAGCAGAACTATCTACTTGGGAGGATGAACTCGGTCCTGCTGGAACATTGGTGGTAGATGTGCTTGGTCCAGGAATGCTCGATTTAGATGTGCCAGAAACCTCAGTCGAATTGCTTTTGTTATTCGACGATGATTTTGAAGCTTCTGACCCACGTAACCGTTTCGTTAAACTCTCAAAGATATTACTCATAGTACTATGAGAACTTGGTAGTTGTGTGTTAGAATTTTCACCCGTGCTGTTGTTGGATGATATAGTAGAGTAAGTGTGATCATTAGAAGGACCTGGCTTCAATGCCGACGAATTACGTCGCAGTCGAAAACAGCGTTGTAAAAACACTCTTATATCATCGCTAGTCTGATCATCTAACCAGTTATCAAAAAAGGTAGAAGTCAAATATTCCAGAGTAGGCAAGTCAATGTTATCTGTTTAAATTAAAATGTAAATATTGTTAAATTAGATCATTTTTTATTCGATGTGAATATTTTCTTAAATAACTACCACGTATGTGTATTTGTATGACTTCAACAAATTTTTTACCGGTATTGTTAGTGCTTGTGTTAGGTTGAGACTGCGAGGTACTAGGCAAATCTCGGTTATCGTTAAACGAGGTAGTCGCAGATGTGGACGGTTGAGGTTGATCAGTTTCATTAGCATTGCTTTGTCTCCTGTAGTTTTCCAGCAAAGCTTTTTTGAAGTTACGGGCTGGTTCTGTCTGAGACTCATTATTTGAAGTTGAAGGTTGTGAACCGGATGGCGATGTTCCGTCAGCACCTTGCCTGTGAAACAATAATATATCTATTTACTTATTACTTAAATAAAATATTTTTAAAAGAACCCTTTTTTACCTTATTGGTATTTATTAATTATAAATATTATATTATTACTATGAACAAGAAAATTTTCATACATTTCAAACTAAATAAATTTTTCAAATAGTCCATAATTCGTAATAATAAAATAGGCTTGAATAAAGTCTTGAATTTAATTAAAAGCTTGAATTTAATAATATAAAACAAAGCACAAAATAGTACTTTTGGTATATATTTTATTTTATGTAGGTTTAATCGAAAAAGATCGTGTTTTCTTGTAAATGTATGTGAGACAAATATCATACAAGTATAAAGTACTACTTTTACGCACGGTTAGGTTTTCAAGCATGCGCTAAAATAGCACTTTACGCGCGTTGTGTCAAAAAATAATGTTCGATAGTCGCGATAAAAATGATTCTGACACGAGTGTGATTGTCGCCCGAGCGAAGCGAGTTGACACATTCGTACCAGAATCATTTTTATCGCACTAGTATCGGAAAAGTACTATATTATTATTATTATATTAATATAATAACAATATTATTTCAAAGAAATGGGGATCATTTGATATTGACTTATTCACATAGAAACTTTAAAAATATTAAATTTTGTTCGTGGAAAAGAGATCCTGATACTTATGCAATAGATGCAGTTACATTTAATTGGGAAAAATCTGTATTCTACGCTTTTCCACCATTTGCGCTAATCGCAAAAGTGAAAAAAAAAAAAAAACAGAAAAAAAAAAATAACTCACCTATTTGGACCCGTTTGCGGGGTGAAATAGTTATTGAATAATCTCTTGAGAGTAAAAGTCATATTCAAGTTAGAAATACGTCGTTGAACTTCTTCCCACATATTTCGTACCTTCTGTAACTGAATTATCTCTAGGCTTACACGGCAGAGACGTTGAAGATTGGAAATGCGTCGACCTAAATAATGCAAAATGAAACATGAATTATAAGAATCGCACTTCACTGAATTTTTATCGAATTTTCATAATAAAAAACAACTATATTTTATACAAAATGTATTGCACGCATGTACGTTAAAAGTAAATTATTAACAATTTAACTGAACCTCAAAAAATGAATATTTTTTGTCGATATATGACTATATATGATTATTGAAAAATTTGAGATAAACATTTTTAATAATAACAGTACTTAGTTGATTGTAACAGATGGTAACATTACAATTATTCGACTCACCCAACAACTGAAGTTCTCTAAAATGCTCATCGTGCCCAAATACTCGTGCCGCACTAGCGGCCGCAGCCGTTGGGGCTGCTGCTGCATCAAGAACGCTTGAGGAACCTTCGACTCGGTTGCTGGCCACCTCCGCTGCTGCGTTCAGGCAAGCCTGTGTTAGTGCTGCTGCCGCATCGAGAACACTCGAGGCTTCTGAGTTGCTATGCGCTGTTTCGGTATTCGTCGATCTGTTGATGTTGCTCTCTTGCTCCTCTTGTTCAATGCCGTGCTCCATGGGCGTCGACTGAGTACCAACTGTGGATGTAGAAGTTGATGCTTGGCGAGTCTGAGCTCTGGCCGAGGAATTTGTCTGGTTCATCACCACGCATTGAATAATGGCGTCGCGCAAAGTTCGGAAAGGAAATAACGGAGTCTGCTCGTAACGCGAGGAGTTTGTTGAGATCGGAGACAAGCGATTTTGATCGGCGGTGCCAGAGGTACCCTCGGATCGCGTACGAAATGAATTTGATTCCCAATCATAGTTCGTAGATCTATTTCCCTGTAGAAACATTTTTTTTTTTAAATTAATAGACTTTTTGCGTTTTTTACAATATTGTTGTTAAAATTCCATGTTTAGTTTAATATTTTTTATATCATTAAAATTAAATAAAATTTATATATTTTGCAGCCAGTTACTAATCCAATAATCGAATAAATATAATTACTGGTGTTCTTGGTCGACTGCTGCTTGCCTCAGTGTTTCTATTCGAGCCTAATTGTATCCAACGACAGGTACGACGTCTGGGATTAGTTTCAGCATTACTACCACCGTTTGACTCTTCGTGGTTTGAATCCGAATTACTGTTTTCTTCAAGCAACCAATAGCCATTTTCTGATTGCTCACCGGCATTCTCATTTTCGTTTGTCGGTTGTTCATTATTATTCGATGAATTAACATAACCATTTAATACATCCCAAAAGATATTGAAATTATTTTGAGATATTCGCCGAGCTCTGCGAAGCATAGTTAGTACTTCACGAGTATCATTTATTACTGCAACTGTAAGTTCAGCTCTAGGTGTTGAGTCATTTCTACTCGATGTTCCTGGTTCATTACGAGAATCTGTATTATTTCGCTGACTGGTTGAACGAGTTGGTTGAAAAGCCGATCGAGAGGATACAGAAAAATTTGAAGGCATTCGGCGAATAATTCCACTGGAGCTATCGTCGCTTGATGGAGAACTGTAGTCTGAATAAAGTAAAGAAGTTCAATGTATCAGTCAATATTACCATATGCAAGAATAGTATTTTACTTATTTATATTATACAGGCAACCTTTGTCATTTAAAGAAACATTATAAAATAGAACAAGACAGCACACTAGACTGGAGCATACGAATCGCATATTCAACCGATAGTCTTTGAATTCTACTAAATTAAAAAATGATTAAAATCAAAATCTTATTTTAAAATTTTGGAAAAGTGATTTATAGAAAATAAAAATAGGACAACATTGAATGATCCGTCATATAAAATCGATAATTACCAAGTGAATACTCTTCTCTAGTATCAAAAATATTTATTAATCGACGTCTGCTTGTAGGCGGTTGATCATCCACATTATCGTCTGTCTCCAATGGTCGCCTAAGACCTGTTCGTACTGTTGGATTTGTTGAATTTGTTGTATTTCTCGATTCCTCGTTTCCGTTTGCTCTTGGCTGATCTTGTGTCTGCGATTGCATACTTGACGATTCTCTATCCGTTGTTGAACTTTGATCTTGATTTGTTGATTCCGCCTGTCGTCGAAACCGTAATTCATTTTCGGCTTCATCTAGCAATGTTCTAATCCGAAAGTTTGTGTTTATCAACTGACCTGCCATAGTATTGAGGGACTGCACCTCGTCATTTAACGCACTAAGATACGAATGTATTCGGGTATTCTGGGCTTGATTTGACAGCATAGCCATGTAGGTACGCAAACTTACACGCAACCCGTACACGTTTGACAAACAGAGATTATTGTTTTCTTCTGAGAGGGTCAAACCCCTGCGGAAAAGGAACAAAAGTACGCGTGATATTCGGCCGGGCACTTGCGTCAATCGACTCAATCGACGTAAATTACTTTGCAGACTTTCCAAATTAACAGTTGTTTCTTGGGCACTAAAGTTCAAAATCATCCGAAGCATTCGTGCAAAAGTCTTGACGAGGTAATAATTATTCGCCGAAAAAAAAGTATTTGTATTATTTGTACTAGTGGATGCTGTATCTCGATCTGTATTCATAGGATCTGTTCCTCTATCAGTTTGCTAAAAATTGAATCAAGAAAGTATAATTAACAATTTGTTAAACATTTACTAAATAAAACACAAGACAACGTATGGTTATAATAAAAACTACTTACCGTTTCTCTAATTCTTCGTAAGTCAGAAAAATTTAGAAGTCTATTTCTATCTCTAAATCTGTACCTGAAAAGTCTCAGACGTCTGTAAAGGGGAGCCATTCCTATTTCGTCAGGACTGTCGTCGTCTGATTCTTCAGGTCTGAGTACTGGATTATCAGGACGATTGTTGCCACCAATATTTCTAATATTACTGCTAGCAGCTGTGGAACTGTTACTAGAAGTACTGGGACCGGTACCATTATTAACATTACGATTAGCGGCATTATCATTACTACTCCCACCAATATTTCTAGTATTAGTGCTAGCAGCTCTGGAACTGTTACTAGATGTACTGGGACCAATAATATTATTAACATTACGATTAGCGGCATTATCATTACTACTTCCACCAATATTTCTAGTATTACTGCTAGCAGCTGTGGAACTGTTAATAGAAGTACTGGGACCGGCAACATTGTTAACATTACGATTAACGGCATTATCATTACTACTGCCACGAATATTACTAGTACTACGGTTAACAGCTGCGAAACTGTTACTGGAAGTACTGGGACCGGCAACATTATTAACATTACGAGTCTCGAAATTATCATTATCAGTAATGGTATCAGCGGCATTAATTCTGATGTTACTAGTGGAGTTATGATTCAGAGTATTAGAACTGATAGTCGATGGTCTCCACGTCGCCCAAAGTGCAGGTATTCTTTGGATGCGTGTATCTGGCTCGTCGCCTCTATTAGGGGGCGGAGTGGTACTTCGCAATTCCACGGGAATTCTTCGTGCGCTCTCAGTGTTGGTTGCAAATGCTGCTCGTGGATTGCTTGGTCGGTTATATGGATCGAAGCGAATCGGTATTGGTGTTGTTGCGTTTTCTGAGTCATTGTCCACATTATTGGTATTATTAGCAGGCGAAGTAGGAAGACTACTGACTGGATCCTCATCGGGTATTCTTTCGATGACAACTTCAGGCACTGGATCTCTGTTATTTGATTCCGCACTTCGAAGGCGTTGAAAGTTCAAACGCGATATTCGAGGTGACAAAAGCGAAAAGCGATAATCTCTTGCAGGTGCTCCCCTATGTTCCCTGTTAACAATAACAATATCCCAATTAGATAATTTATTTATTTAAGGTAGTTCTATGAGTAACAAGAAGCGGTTTTGTCATTGGTGCTTAGATTTTAATAAAATGCGGTATATTTTTAGATATTGTTATGAAAATGTTGGTAATGAAAATCCGAAAAAATAATGTACTACTGTTTAAAATATTTTGAACAAAAACAGTACTCGATAAATATTATGAAAACGTGAGTGATTGAAAATTTTCAGATAATTGATGCTTTATTTGGAAGTAATGTATCCTACTGAATAAGATTTGTTAAGAATATTTTTCGTTCAACATATTCCAAAAAATAGTAAGATATTTTTCAGATCAAAATTTTTAATTTATTGTTACTTATTAATAAAACCATATGGATTTAAGTATTCTAGCTACATAGAAACTTATAAAATTCATTTACATCACCTATATCGAACATTATTTCTTGACACTGAGTAAAGTGCTATTTTTGCACACCCTTACAAATGTAAGCATGTGCAAAAGTAGTACTTTACGCACAAAGTGTCAAAAATTGATGTAAATTACGTTAGATAGATGCAAATAATCTATCTGTATTAAAATTAAACATTTTACACTATTTTAGAATTTACTACTAGAATCAAACAAAACATTTTAATGTAAACAGTATATTACTACAAAAATTGGCTACTCTTTGTTAATATTAAATACCTTTCTTTAATATTAAAGTAATTGTAAATCTTACTTTTAGTTTTACATAAAAGTACAAATTTAGTATGAACTTACCAAAAAGATGTTCGAAGAGAACTTCTTCTGTCAAAATTATTTTCAGAATTTGTTCCATTTCCGTTTTCAGTATTTTCTGGACGTGAAGAACCATTAGCTGTTCCATTATCCCACTGAGAAGGATAGTCAGTTTCAAAAAGCCTCTCTCTTTGTGCTCTGTCACGAATTAATCTTCATTTAATTTATTAATATGAAATAAGAGTTTAACAAAAAATATAGAATGAAACTACCTTGAAATTGGAATAGATCGTATAAAATGTTCTACTGGTGGCCTATCCCATTGTGAATTTTGTGTTGGGTTTGCAATTCCAGTAATAAGTTTTCTTCCCAAAGTGTCAAAAGCTACATATCTACAAAAATAAAGTATTAAAATTTATAAATACTATCTTTAGTCTACACTTACTCTACACTTACTCTCATTCACTGCTTTACATACCGGACTTTTTCTTTATGACTTTTCGTAGTAACAGTAGCAAAGGGTTCTGGACTACTCCAATCCCAAAAATGGATTTCATTATAAGTAGCTATTGCAAGTAATCTATCTACTGGATGGAATGCTAATGAAGCTATTTGACTTCTTGAATTCCAAATTTCACTACCACCCTAAACACAAATAATAAATTTTTACTTAAATTTTTAAATGAATGTTGAATGGATTAAAAATAAATGTTACATTAGAAAAAAATTGTTTTAAAAAGTTATTGTAATAAACTATTTTACAAAATTAAATTTGTCTTAAATTGAAAAATATTTAATGTGTAATTTTTTATCAATCATTATCATTTTAAATACTTACACTAAGATCCCATACACGAACTTGACCTCCTAAACACCCAGAAGCTAATATATCATTTGATGTAGGATGAAATGCTATACACCATGGTGTACGCGGATGACCAGAAAGAATTCTAATATTCTTTCCACTAGTCAAATCAGTGATATAGATTTTGTGATTTCCATGTGTAGATGCCACTTTTGTACTAAAATAATATTTCAAATTAAAATATTTCATTATTTTCTGCTACATATATTAAATAGAATATTTACCCATCAGGACTAAAGACCATTAAAAATGTGGTCCTAGGAAAACCAGGAAGATCACATTTCTGCAATGTATCATACAAGAAAATTGAAAAACTTTTTATGTAATTGTATCAAAATAATTTTAATCTAATTTTTAAGAATATCAATGACAGTTGTGATGAAAAAAAAATTAAGTTAATAGAGAAACAAATTCAAAACGTTTTGGTACATCTTAAGACAGGTGATTTGTTTACTTACTAATTCTTTTAGTTTTTTGAGGATAAAGTTTGTTTCTGCTATAGGTTCAAATTCTCTAGTACTTGTCTTATGGGTTGTACGAAGACCACAATCACGCAGCATCAAGTTTCGCAAGACATTTTGCACTTGACTGTTGTGATACAGTTCAGGTTTCTTTTTTATTTTACCCATTTATTCTAATTTTTATAAATCTGCCAGACGTCTGAAACAAAACAATTTTCACCCATAAGATTCATAAATTTGTTAGTTACATAATATAAAATTCTTTTTCAACATATGATTCCAAGCTATGGAGCTACTTTGAAAATTTTGAATAATTTCAATGTGGAGTCACGATTTTAGCATGCATCAGAGTTGACCCATAAACAACAGCCATCATTACTTTTGCCTTCTATTTCTTTTGAAGCTGTTCTTTTATCTACAGCACATGCAAAATGGCCATGAAACGCAACATCAATGTCTCACAGGAAATTCGTTAGCATCGACCAACGTAAAACGGTATACCGAAATTGCAGCAGCAGCGTATATCGCAGATAAGCTGCTGCCGGCGACGACGACATCGACGATACACACGAAAACAAAGTCAAGCAAGTAAGTTGGGCTTCGCGCTGGCGTGCATATATAAATAACGCGTTCCCGGAGAGGCTCATTTATAAATCGTCTCTGAAATCCGTGCGATCCGACGAATAGGCGAGCAAACGGGAGAGAGAGAGAGAGAGAGCGAGAGACGTCGTTTCTTATCACGAGAAAGAGAGAGGGAAAGAGATCGAAAGAGAGACGGAGAGCCCTGGAGAGCTGCACCCTATATCGCTCCGTTCTTTGTAATCACGGAGACAGGAATAGTAGCAAAGAAGAAAAGCCCAATGCAATGTTATTGTCGCACGAACGAACGAACGTGCGCGCGCACGAACCAACGGGAACATTTTAACGTCGCCGTCGTCCTCCAAAGGCACCTGCTCCGCAGCAAGCAAACATTTTTTGTCCCCCGTATACAGCTCAAAAGAGAGAGAAAGAAAAAAGAGAAAGAGATATTCGAGTCCAGTAGAGTATACAAGTGAGTACCTCGGTGGCCGGGGTAGACAATCAACCGATGGAGGACATTGTACGTAGTAACGTTGCTTCGTCAGCGATCCTTTCCTATAGGCCCGACGATAGTCACCACGAAGGAAAGACTGAGAGAGAGTGAGAGAGAGAGCAGCTAATAGCTTTTCCGCTAATGCCAAGGCGCCGAGAGCGTGACGTCTCCTCCCTCCCTTCCTCGTTGCTCTTATAAGTATAAGGCTTTTTCGCTTTTCAGTTTGCCTCGATTGAGCGAGCGCTGAAAGGTCAGCAGCACCGAGACGCGCTCGCACTCAACGTGAGGTCGCAGCAGCAGCTTCTGTCTCTGTCTCCTGCTTCCCCGCTCTCGCGCTCCCGTACACACATCACGCAGAAAGCCAACCTTTTATATACCTACATACAATCAAGCACTGTACGACGAGCGTTGACAAGGAGCTGCTATACCTAGCCCATAGCACTATCGAATATTACTCTCCCAGAGTGCCCTAGAGCGATTCTCCGGTTCGTGCCGGTTCGAGAGGTGGGGGGGAGGGGGGGCACGCAAGTGGTATACGCAACCCGCACCTATACTCGCGCATACCTATATATATATAGGCGGCGATTCCCGCGCGCGAAGCCTCACCTGCGTTTTCTCTCTCCTATCTCGCAGGTCTCCGTCGCCGTCGCCTCGACGACGGCAGGAGGATGCAGCGTTGCGCGCGCACGCAGCAGCTCGTTGGTGATGACGACGGTCCAGTGAAGAGCGGCGCGAACTGCTTGCTACTACGATTCTGGACGCAGCAGCGGAGCCCCGTCGTCTCTCTCCCCCGCGCTCTTTAAAAGCCCTTTTGCTTCGCACACACCGCAATGAGAGACAGATAGGTACGATAAGTACACTCACACACACCCTTCTACGTATACTCCCGTCCGCTGTTGCTTGTCCGCACCGAGCGCGAATGTCATGTGTGCAGCGATTGCTCGCCTTTTTTCTCTCTCTTCCTCTTGCTCACTTCAACACTCTACAATTATATGCCTCCTCTGCTCCACTATCTCTCTCCCTCCACCTCTTCGGCTATACTCAGTCCTCCGTGCGGCTGCTCCGTTTCATTCCCTCGCGCTAATCCAACTGCTCAAGCTCAACTGCTGTGCGCTGCGCCGTCGACGCCGCCGAGCCGCTGGCCGCTGGTTGCACTATAGTATGCATACACGCAGACGCACACACAAGCACAACACACTTCGAGCAGGCCGCCACACGACTGCTCACATGATGGGCACACAATCGTGTCTGCGCGGGCACCGCGCTCGCTCGCACCGAAACACACCGTCAGTTACGCTGCGTCTACAATCGGACGGAAACTGCTCGCGCAAATATGTGCGTTAGTAATTTCTAGGGAAAATTTAGGGATATCTGGTAATTAAGGTTCAAAATTACCGTACCGTGCGTTGCAGCGCACTTGGACTGTTTGCAGTTGGTAAGCCAGTATAGGACCGATAGGTATGTACGTACATAGATATGTGGGGAATTCTCAGGAACTTTTACTTTTATGTCACTCTTTTTTTAAGCAATTTATTGCTGCTATTAGCGGTGCGTGAGAAGCACATGAACCAGACAGGGTGTAAAAGCTTCAATTTTTACGTAGAAAACCAGTCCTGTAAACCATATTAGTGTGCCACGCTTGCCCAATTCGGAGCATATATAAAAAACTGTCGAAAAAACTCAACTTTTCAAAAGTAGACCTTTTTCGACAGCTTTTTATATGCTCCGAATTGGGCAAGCGTGGCACACTAATATGGTTTACAGGACTGGTTTTCTACGTAAAAATTGAAGCTTTTACACCCTGTCTGGTTCATGTGCTTCTCACGCACCGCTAATAGCAGCAATAAATTGCTTAAAAAAAGAGTGACATAAAAGTAAAAGTTCCTGAGAATTTCTCATGTACACAAATTCCCAGGTGCATATCGTCGCGCAGTACAAAGAAAAGCCAACTTGGAAGTTACAGGTGAAGAAAAGCCAAAAACTGTCGAAAAAGCTCAACTTTTCAAAAGTAGACCTTTTTCGACAGTTTTTTATATGCTCCGAATTGGGCAAGCGTGGCACACTAATATGGTTTACAGGACTGGTTTTCTACGTAAAAATTGAAGCTTTTACACCCTGTCTGGTTCATGTGCTTCTCACGCACCGCTAATAGCAGCAATAAATTGCTTAAAAAAAAGAGTGACATAAAAGTAAAAGTTCCTGAGAATTTCTCATGTATATAAATTCCCAGGTATATATCGTCGCGCAGTACGAAGAAAAGCCAACTTGGAAGTTACAGGCGAAGAAAAGCCAAAAACGCGTCTAAGACGAAGAAAATCCAGTTTGAGTCCTCCTAGACGAAGAAAAGCCAGTTTGCGCCCTCCCAGACGAAGAAAAGCCAGTTTGACTTGTCTCAGACGAAAAAAAGCCAGTTTGCGCCGTTCCTGCGGAGGAAAAATCGCCCAACTGACTGCATCTAATCAATTACTAGTTATCTTATTTTATCTTAACTGATCATTTTTTTATCTTGTTATCTTATCTTTTTATCTTTTTAAAAGATTTTTAATCTTTTTGGTTATCTTCTTATCTTTATCTTATCTTATTATCTGAAAGTTATCTATAAGATACCAACTAAATGTTACTTTCGTTTTTTTGAAGCCAGTTTGACTTTGAGAACTCATACTGGCTTTTCTTCGTCTGGGAGGGCGCAAACTGGCTTTTCCTCGCCTGTAACTTCCAAGTTGGCTTTTCTTCGTACCGCGTGATGATATATACTTACTGTGATGTAATAACAGGAAAGTGGGCGCGTAAGTAGTATATTACACGCGAAAAGGCGATGGGAAACTTTCTCACGCGCTTGCAGGGGCGTTAGAGAGCGTTTCAGTCAGGTCTGGATGGAACAATATATTGTCTGAGGAGCAAAAAAAAAAAGTTGTCAAATTGAAATAATTGTTAAACCCAAGTAGGCGGGGGATACGAGGTCCACGCTATTAGGGAGTCATGAAGACATGGAACAATAAGCAAAACGATTATTTCAATAATTTTTAAACCCAAGTAGCCAGGGGACGAGAGGTCTACGCATATAAGGGAGGCATGTAGTCATGAAAAAATAAGCAAAAAATTCCTCCACTCCCTTATATGCGTGGACCTCATATCCCCTTCCTACTTATGTTTAAAAAATATTTAAATAGTCTTGCTTATTGTTGCATGTCTACGTGATTGCCTTATATGCGTGGACCTCGCGTCCCTCGGCTACTTGGGTTTAAAAATTATTCAAATAATCGTTTTGCTTATTTCTTCATGTCTACATGACTCCCTTATATGCGTAGACCTCGCGCCCTGCGGCTACTTGGGTTTAAAAATTGTTTAAATAATCGTTTTGCTTATTGTTTCATGTCTTCATGACTCCCTCCTATTCGTTGACCTCGCGTCCCCCGGCTACTTGAGTTTAAAAATTATTCAAATAATAGTCTTGCTTACGTCTCACATCTACGTAACTCCGTTATATGCTTGGAACTCACGTCCCCCGGCTACTTGGGTTCAAAATTGTTTAAATAATTATCTTGGTTATTGTTGCACGTCTGCGTAATTCCCTCATATGCGTGGACCTTGCGTCACCGGGCTACTTGGGTTTAAAAATTATTTAAATAATCGTTTGGCTTATTTTTTCATGTCTACATGACTCCCTTATATATGTGTGGACCTCATATCCCCCGCCTACTTGGGTTTAAAAATTGTTTAAATAACTGTCTTGCTTATTGTTGCACGTCTACGTAATTCCCTAATAGCGTGGACCTCGAATCCCCCGGCTACTTGGGTTTACAAATTATTTAAATAATCGTTCTGCTTATTTTTTCTTATCTACATGACTCCCTTATATGCGTGGACCTCGTGTATCCCCTGCCTACTTGGGTTGCATGTCTACGTGACTCTCTTATATGCGTGGACCTCGTCTCCCCCGCCTACTTGGGTTTAAGAATATTTTAAATTATCGACTCGCTATTTTAGAATGTAACTGTGGTATGGCGAAAATTTTATCCGGCATCAGTTTCCCCAGGTCTGGAAATCCATACCTACTAATGTGTCAGGTCTGGATATTTCCAGACCATCCAGAGGTAAGATGACGCCCCTGCGCGCTTGTGCCTATTGGAGCTATACTTAAGTTTACATAGTGTTTACTTACAATTGAACTAGCTCTCGAACTGTCACAGTGGACCAAATCCCTCAGTATAGACATAGACACGGCGTGCCGCGAGCCGTAAGCCGCGTGCCTAGACAAAGACAGATATACGAAATCCTATAGGATTCGTATATCTGTCTTTCTCTAGGGCACGCGGCTCGCGGCACGCCGTGTAGAAGCAGCTTTACTCGTAGCGGTCTCGAATACTACAAATGCAATGTGCTTATTCAGATATCGAAAACCTAGCCATAAAGCCAGATGATCGTGCTTAGAAAAGTCAAGATGTTACTTTTAAATAAAATATATAAAAAGACTCCATTAACATCAAACTATTTTTACACTTTACGCGCTCATTGTCTCACATATATTTTACCGAAAGCCAGAAAGCATCACTCTTTCAAATAATACTTTTGAATATAACCTTTTTTATAATGTTTATAAATACAACCTGTTCTCGAATTCACCCACGAACACAACGGAATCGGATAGAGTATAAAATTCTGAACAAAAAGTTCTGCTACAATTTTTTCATAGGATCAATATTTACAGGTGTTGTTATTAACTAAAAATTAACATGTAACAGCCAATGAGCATCACCGGCGCGGCGCGTGGCGGGAAAGCGGGCGGAGTTAATGCGCCGGGGCTGGAGGGGAAGGAGAGGCCCAGCCGTTGGAGGGGGCATAGACGGCTATCCGACTAAGTACACGTTTAGCAGGCCCATCTCTCTCTCTCTCTCTCTCTCTCTCGCTTTCTCTCGCCCTCTCTCTCTCTCTCTCTCTCTCTCTCTCTCTCTCTCCCTCTCTCCCTCTCTCCCTCTCTCGCCGTATCTTGCACTCACTGGTACTTCGTCGTTCCCTCTTCCATTTTTTACGTATACTAATAGAAAGAATCATTTCCGATAAAGTCGGTTATTTAACTGTTAATAAATAAGCATTTGAAAAAAGTTAAAGTCACGTGCATTAACAGTTAAGGAATGAATCCATTGCCACAAGTACTTTACAAAACGCCATTTCTTAACTGTTCAGAAACGTATGGAATGCGTGGTTTAGGTGTTCGGGGTAGCCGATAATGGAGTCTAGGTGGGACGCTCTGTAGTTTTTGACCTCTAGGTGTTGGAAATCATCGGATGCGTGGTCTAGGTGTTCCGGGTGGCTGATAATCGAGTCTAGATGGTGCATACTGTAGGTTCTTGCGAGGTGTTGGAAATCGACGAATGCGTGATGTAGGTGTTCAGGGTGGCCGATGACGGAGTCTAGATGATGCGCTCCGTAGTTTTGACCTCTAGGTGTGAGACCGCATCCACTGCTTAAAAAACGGAAGAGGGAATGACGAAGTGCGAGTGAGTGCAAGATACAGCAAGAGAGGGCGAGAGAAAGCGAGAGAGAGAGAGAGAGAGAGAGAGATGGGCCTGCTGAAAGTGTACTTAGTCGGATAGTCGTGTATGCCCTCTCCAGCGGTCGGGCCTCTCCTTCCCCTCCAGCCCCGGTACATTAGCTCCGCCCACATTCCCGCCACGTGCTGCGCCGACGACGCTCATTGGCTGTTACATGTTAACTTTTAGTTAGTAACAATACCTGTAAATATTGATCCTATAAAAAAATTGTAGCAGAACTTTTTGTTCAGAATTTTACGCTTTATCCGATTCCGTTGTGTTCGTGGGTGAATTCGAGAACAGGTTGTATACTGCATTAACTTCAAGAATTTCTTAAGAGTTGCATTTTTCACATAATAATCATTAATAGTATACTATTTTTCGCCATACCCTGGCCGAAAGTGCCACATTCCCGCCCGGCTCAAAAACGGGAACCTCGCCTTCGGCTCGGGTGGCAATTTACACGAGCTATGGACTGTCCAAGTTTTTTCCTCCCATGGTGCGTGATATACTATTTTGCCTAGTGGGTCGAAAGTACCATTTTTGCTCCCGACGCTCGATCGCGAAGGTTGTATGTTCGGCCTTGCCAGTCAAAAATAGTATATTACGCAAACAGGGATAAAGAGGGACCCCCCCCCCAGAGCATATGTTTATCATTTACGTGTGCTCTATAGACTGGCCAACTCTTTACCTCCCTAATCGCCTAATATACTATTTCACCATATCCGGGCCAATAATACCACATTCGCGTTTTTGAGCTGGAAATGAAAGTGGTACTCGTCTTCGGCTTGGATAGCAATTTACATGTGCTCTGGACTGACCCTCTTTATTCCTGCTTGCGTATACGATTTTTTTGTCTGGCGAGGCCGAAAATATAACCTTCGCGATCGGGCGCCGGGAGCAAAAGTGGTACTTTCGGCCCGCTAGGCAAAAAAATACTATACGCACCACGGCACAAAAATGGGCCAGCCCACATCTCGTGTTTGCCACCCTCGCCTTCGGCTCGGGTTCCAATTTCCCATCCCATCTGGAACATTCTTTACTTTTACTCCCTAGGTGCGTATAGGTATACTTTTGCGACATGGCGATGCACACAACACATGAAAATATTAAAACTTTGAAGCAGATAGATTTTAGATTATCTCCGCTACAATAAGACACTAGACCTTTTCAAATTTTAAATGTTGATAGAGGGGGTGTAATAGTCCTACTTTACCACTAACCCTGTTTTATCGGAACATGTCCAAATAATTAATATAAATAAAAGAATAACGATTTGTGTCTTAAACAAATTCAGTTTCCCTGATTAATCCTCTACTTAAGGGAGTGTGGTACTCATGCTCTCTGTTTTATCGGCAGAACTCGGTAAATTCTATATTATTAAAATAAATATATCGAATTACGTCTTATAAAGAGATAGTTGCCCTGTGCAATGTAATAATCTACCAGCATGCGCAGTTTTAAGCCCAAATATCAACGGCACCCTACAAAATTTTGCGAACGAAATTTCGGTTATTTTTGTTCGCAAAATTTTTTAGGATGCCGTTGATATTTGAGCTCAAAACTGCGTAGGCTGATAGATTATTACATTGCGCAGAGCAACTGTCTCTTTATAAGACGTAATTCGATATATTTATTTTAATAATATAGAATTTACCGTGTTCTGCCGGTAAAACAGAGTACATGAGTACCACACCCTCTTAAGGGGATGCCATACTCGTACCATTACCGACCGAGCAATTCACACAGTTTCAAGCTGATTAAAAATAAAATACGTCGAATCACAAAAAATCAAGAGAACACTCTTCTGTATTTTTTAACGTTCTATCATCCAGTCAAAGTTTGGAGTCGAAATATCAAGTCATTTTTGCAAAAACTTTGAACAAAGCGAAATTTAATTTCGTTCAAAGTTTTTGAAAAAACGGCTTGATATTTCAACTCCAAACTTTGACTGGATGATAGAACGTTAAAAAATACAGAAGAGTGTTCTCTTGATTTTTTGTGATTCGACGTATTTTATTTTTAATCAGCTTGAAACTGTGTGAATTGCTCGGTCGGTAATGGTACGAGTATGGCATCCCCTTAATAGATCGTTCTACAAAGTTTCAAGACAAAAAAAACGATGACACCTTTGTTTATTTTTGGAAAATTAACCAAATTTCGTTCCAAGAATAAACAAAGATGTCGTCGTTTTTTTGTCTCGAAACATATTCTAGAATGATGTAAGTATTACAGGATTACACAGGACAACTGAATTTGTTCAAGGCGTAAATCGCTATTCTTTTATATATTAATTACTTTTACATGTTCCGCCGATAAAACAGTGTTAGTATAAGTGCGACACCCCCGTACGAACAAATACTCGAAATTTAGAAAATATAGAAATACTACGGTCATGCACCGGCAGAGATTTCTGCCATATCGGTTTCAATATTATTACATTAAAAATATATTAAAGTAAAAGACCCAGTACTCGGACACTTTTGCACATACAATCTTTATAATGTCTTATATCGTCAAAACTAATCGTCATAAGTACACAAAAACTTGTGATTTCAGTTCAAATCTTGTAGTTATATTTTCTTTTTTTAAATGTCGTCTTTGTTAGCTTATTTAGGGCGCGGCCACAATTCCGTCACAGCGGTGTGATGCCTCGAGTGACAACCAATCCCAGGTTGGCTCGGAGTATCAAGTACGCTTGAGTAAATTGGAGTGGTAAATTGGTTGTCATTCGAGGCATCACACCGCTGTGACGGTATTGTGGCCGCGCCCTTATTAAAGTAATATAGTTAAAACAAAATAGCTACTGACCGGTGTAGTTGGATAAGCTATATCAAACTGGAATTAGTACTCGGACGTCGTTAGAAGCCAGTACTCGGACTATGTTTTTAAATGTTTCCCACTAAATACTGTATTATAGAAATTGGGAGGTATCTAAAGTCCAAAGCGGTATTTAAAATAGAAATATTTGACTTCAAAGTTGTAGCGTTAACATGGGATCCCTATCTATAAGCTCATTTGAAAAATACATTTTGATTTACTGTAAAAAAAGTTTTATTTGTGGTTTTTTTTTCAACCGTAGGGTATACAACTAGAAATCAAGAGGAAGAATATGGTATAATTTTCAATATGGCAAACTGTATTAATTTCAAAGACAGCAACATAAAGAAAAACTCCTTGTTATTTGTATATCTATATACTTATAGTCAGACCGTATAAGTGGTATTTATTTTAAATATCGTATTGACACCTTTTTTCTTACACCGGCATTTTTTATTATTTTTGGAGTAGTGTATAGAGACTGATGAAGGGTTTCTCAATCATAAATAATATTTTTAGACCACAATTTTTGGGATATTGACGAAGTTGAGCCGGAGGACGTCTTTAAGAGTGTTTTTAATATATGAAGAAGTACTTACTTGATTACTGAAAGAATGTTTCATTACTTTGCTTATAAATTATAAATATAAAATATAAATAAATTTATAAAAAAAATTATTATTTAAATAATTTACTAATAATAAAATATATAAAGGAATTAATAATCTTTTGAATTGTAGATAAAATAAAAATATTTATTCAATTTAAATTACTTATTAATTTAATACATCATTGAATAAAAGGAGGAAAACCTATTTTTATTATTATAGATAAATTTACAACAACAAAACTATCGATGTAATTTTATTTAATTAATAATAATTTTAAAAAACAATTTTCGGAAAAGGGATCTTTATTTTCTTTTATAATTATCAAGATTGTATTAAAAAAATTTGCATTAAAATTGCAAGTGGTTACATTAAGTAGGGTTTTTGAAATTGGCAATAACAAGAAAGAAAATTTTTAAGTTTTCTAGAAAAATTAAGGGATTTAAATCATTTTTTATATTTTATCCACGTATTTTCTTATATAAAAGCCATAGAAACTATACAAAAATTTGTTTACAATTATTACAATGTCGGTACAATAGGAATGTATGTCGACATTTCACTTTTTTCGACTTTTTCAGTACATTTATTAAATTTGATACTAATATATTCAAACAGTTTATTTAGATATTGTAAATTGAATGTAAATTTAAATTTAACTCTAACCAGGAGAGTGTCAGGGATCACGGATTTCGCTCAAACTTTAAGATTTTTTTGGATGTAGAAACATACAAGAAAACCGCAATCTTAAATCCTATATAACGCTCCAAAAAAGCCCAAGTTCTGGACATTTTTAGCTTTACTGTGGAAAAATATTGAAATAACCCTTTTCTTGAATCGGTATATATTTAATTTTGGAATGTCTGAAATATCATTAAAAAACAAAACAAATAAAACTAGAGAAACGAGCTTCCATTTGCTTTTTTAGAATTAAAAAACATTGATTCCTAATTCCAAAGTTATGAAAGTTTAAAGTTGAGCAACGAAAATGCACCAAAATATGCTACATGAAGTCGAGCAGGATATTGTAGGGATTCAAGGGTTCAACAGTACCTTTTTTTTGCTCAACTTTAAATTTTCATAACTTTGGAATGAATCAATGTTTAATCCCAAAAAAGAAAATGAAAGCTCGTATTCTCCAGCTTTATTTTCTCTATTTTAAATGGTATTTAAGAATTTCCAATATTAAATAGTTACTATTATAAGAAGAGGCTTTTTAAAGATTTTTTCAAAATAAAGCTAAAAGTGTCCAGAATTAAAGTTTTTTGGAGCATTAGGGTCTAAATTCTTCATGTTTTTACATCCGAAAACATATAAACATATCGTAAAGTTTGAGCCGAATTCGTGATTCGGATCCCTGACACTCTCCTGATGACTTAATCTTGTATATAATACGTTATAGAAAAATCAAAATAAAACCACTAACGCAGAAGCTTATTACTATATGCAGATTTTTTAAATAATGACTGAAAATAGAATTTATTTGAAGAATCCAATCAAATTGTATTGACAATTAAAAATGATAATTATTATCATTAGGCACGACCGCTGCTCGGGAAAGCCTTATAATTTCACCAGATCGAAAATTGTCTGACTTCAAGAACTAACAATTTAATGCTTAAAAAGTATTTTCCACCAAAAATGAATGCGTTTTAAGCGTTTTCTGTGATGTATGTATGTCTGTACGTCCGTATGTACCCAAGTTTCTCGATTATCTCAACGAATTTTCGGTAGATCCAAATGAATTTTGGACCAGATACTCGTCTAGTTATATGTAACTTATGATTCCCCACCGAGCCAAATCCATCGAAAATTACAAAAATTCCAGAGCAAATAAGAATGTTAAAAAATCAATTTTTAAGCTTAATGTATACAAATTTAAGTTGTAGTAAAAGTCTGACCCATGTATCTGCTAAAACTAGTTAAAAGACATATTTTTCCTATTGAACATTTTTTGCTACGAGCAATATTTCCCAAGACAATTGCGAAAAACGGCAAAAAAAGGTAAAAAATGGCCGATTTTCGGCTATAACTTGTCAGGATTTGATTTTTCACAAAAATGTTAAATACAAAAATTGTAGATAATATTGAAACAAAACTTTTTCCTACTTAACATTTTTTTGTAAAATCAACTCCTGACGAGTTAGACTTATAACAAGATATTATTCCATAATTTTTAAGACTATTATAAAGAGCATAATATAATGTCAACAATGTTTTAGTTTGCATATTTGTTTTTTTTTTTTTTTTTTTTTTTGTAGAAAAAAGTGAAATAGATATTTCGTTTCTTTAATTATTTTTTACCAATGTGTTTATCAGGTTGAATATTGTAATCAGATGTACTTTTGTATCTCATTATTATATTTTTGTAATTATATTATCTTTGGATATCGATTTTTCCGATTTTATTGATAGCTATTCTATTTAATATTTCTGTATCAAATCGAATTCTGTTAAATAATAAGCGAAAATTGACTATGTAAGGTGCATCGATGCATTAAAAATCGTGTTTATAAGTTTAGATACCGAGAATTGATTTTACATGAAAATGTTAAATGGGAAAAATTTTTGTTTTATTATAATCTACAATTTTTACATTTAACATATTTGTGTAAAATTAAATCCTGTGATGTTATAGCCGACATTCATCCATTTTATGTATATTTAAGCCTTTAAAATCGTTTTTATAGGTCTAACTCGCCAGGTGTTGATTTTACGGGAAAATGTTAAATGGGAAAAAGTTTTATTTTATTATAATCTATAACTTTTACATTTAATATATTTGTGTAAAATTAAATCCTGTGACGTTATAGCTGAAAATTGTCCATTTTATGTATATTTAGGCGTTTAAAATCGTTTTTATAGGTCTAACTCGTCAGGTATTGATTTTTGATGCAAATGTTAAATGGGAAAAAGTTTTGTTTAATTATTATCTACAACTTTTGTATTTAACATTTTTGTATAAATCAAATCCTGCTAAGTTATAAACGAAAATCGACCATTTTAGGTACATTCAGGCGTTAAAAATCGTTTTTATGAGTTTAACTCATCAGGAATCAATTTTACATGATAATGTTAAATGGGAAAAAGTTTTGTTTCAATATTATCTACAATTTTTGTATTTAATATTTATGTGTAAAATCAAATCCTGCTGAGTTATAGTCGAAAATCGTCAATTGTTTACCTTTTTTGACTTTTTTTCGCATTTGTGTTGGTAAATATTGCTCGGAGCAAAAGATTCCCAACAGAAAAAAGGTGTCTTTTAATTAGTTTTAGCAGATAGGCTAATATCTATAGAGATATTAGCTTAAAAATAATTTTTCTAGACATTAAGGTTAAAAATCGATTTTTTGAAATATTTTTTTGTGCTTCCATTTCTAAAATTTTCCATCGATCATCTTCGCTAGGGAACTGTCAGTTACGTATAATTAGACGAGTATTTTCCCCAAAGCCCGTTTGGATCCATCGAAATTTCGCTGAGATAATCGGGTTACTTGATTAAATACATACGTACCGACATACATACATCTTCAAAAACGCTTAAAATGAACTCATTGTGGATGGAAAATAGTTTTTATATCGTAAACTTTCAGTTTTTGAAGTGTTACAATTTTCGCATTGACGAAAATATAAGGCTCTCCCGAGAAGCGGTCGTGCCTAAAAACGAAGTTTTTACACAGGGAGGGGGCGGGCGACGAGCGAAGCGAGAAGCAGGTGTATGTGTGGGGGGGGGGGGCGTGTCGAGCGCAGCGAGACACGCAGGGGGGCTCGGCCCCCCTAGTTTTTAATTTAAAAAAGTGTTTGTCAGTGTCTTTTAAAAGCAAGTAAGAATTTAAATTATAAAATAATGAAATAAACATTGACGATACTGTTGTATGAATATGCGGTTTATTGAGCACATTTATTAACATTTTTCGAATTATCCTCTTCCTTTGAATCGTATAACGATATCATTTTTTCAACAAAACAACAAAATTATATATCCTATTGTATATACGATTGGAGTACATAAATGTGATGGAAAATTACAGTCGGTGTTATGAAAAAACTTTCTTCATTTTTCCAGGCACTAGATCTTTTAATAAATGATAAAAGTCGAGTATTGTTATAATAATAGAATATTACGATGAGATCGAAACTATTTGCGTGTATATCGAAATATTATTTTGTTATTCGCATTGAAGATATAAATATATTATGAATTGATTTCTACGAACTTGGAATTGAATGTTACTTTAAAACTTGTGCCATTGATTTTTGTCTTTCTTTTCTTTTGATTAAATGGCAACAAGACTACATAGTATTATTCGCTAAAACTGAACTACAAAAAAAAAACGCCAGCACTTTTACAATACAATCGAAGTTTCAATTTTGCCTAAAGAATTCATCATACAAATATTTATACAATTGTTATATTCATTAGTAAACATACTAGTTACTACCATAGAAAAATTTGATAAATCCAAAAGTTATAGTAAAAGTAATGATTGCATTTTTGTAGTCAGCAATATAAATTTGTCAATTTTTACAAGTAATATTCAATAAAAGACGTATGATCTTAAAGTCGCAAATATTACAAATCTACTTTCTTGTTTCGAGTTTTAACTATTTTTACATCCTAGATTTATTTTCCCATTATCTTAAAAAAGCGATATAAACAACTGCATAAAATTGAATAATCAACTTATTTAGGAAACAAATATATTACATGTGGACGTATAAAGCAGCTTAAAATAGATCGTGCAATTTCGAAGGAATATTTTTTTTTATTTTTATTTTATTCATATGGCCCTATTTGTACAAAAACTTTTGGCCCCAATAACTCCTATGTACAAATATAATTGGATTGTGTGAAGTACTATTATATAAAAAAGCAGTGATTATTTTACAAAAACTTGTGAACAAACTTTTTTATACAACTCTACACATAATTCAAAAATATTGTGTAGTTACTAAAAAAGTGAGATTAGACATATGTATTTGTTTAAAATATCATTGCAAAAAGAAAATGTAGTAGCTCATGATTATATGAATATTTTAAATGCAAACGTACAAAATGAGATAATTAATTTCGCTAAACATTTTTATGTACAAGACCAGCATACGCAGTAAATAAATATGAATTGTTACGTTATTTAAAAATGTTATCATACCTTTTACAAATAAATTCTGTGATATTTTTTTGTAAAATAAGTTTACGTTACTGTTACAATATGAAAAGGATATATCGATGTATAAAAAAAAAACGTAAAAAATAAACTACGGTTTATGAATACAAATCATAACAAAAATTGAATCATTTTCATTAGGTTGAAAAATAAATTGAGTTTATGAACTAAGGTTCATAAACTCAATATGAGATAAAAATGGAAAAAAAACCTAAATTTTACAAAAATTCACAAGCTTACTGTTGTATTTTATTCATTTATTTTTTTAAATAAGGAATTTTGCTATCATTAACGTAGCATTATTTTATAATTTTATTCTGGGAAACGCAACACATATTGTATACACTTTTGATCAAGATATAAAACCACAAAAGAAGAAACCATATTTTCAAATGTTTTCACCATTGATGCATTTTCTATCATTGACAATAAGATAAACCCTTTATCGTTATTCGGTTCGAAAAGTACAATTTTGCAGCCGACGTAGAGCTACTACAGTCTTTTAAAGCGTACAAAAACTGCACGCAAAATGGTAAAAAAACATTCCTAGTTGGGGTGACATTTTATTACAATATCTAAATATATGAATTCATTTTATAAATCTAGGTATTCATGCCATCAAACGATGCACGTGCGGTATTAAAAATTGCAGAACATGCCGCGTGGGAGTTCTAGGATGGAAGAAGATTCATTAATTATATTGTATAATTACGATTATAATTACACAATTTATTAAATTGTATAATTACGTTTACATCTTATACGTCAAACATACTTTGAATAAAAAAGATACGATTCATCATTAGCGTTTAGGCTGGTTTATACAATAGTGCATGCGATAAGTACACCGGCGCAATAAATAATTAAATACTAAAAAAATAATTCATTGTATTTTACCTGATGGTCTTAATGAAAATAAAAATAATTTTCCAAGGGTAAACTGCATAATAAAAAAGATTAAAACAAATCATAAATTTTTATATGCGATTTGATTACATAAATACATCATAAGGAACTTCCGTTTCTTGCATTATTCATCAGAAAGTCTTAAAAATAATTGTTCAAAAGATTTTTTAGGTAAAAAAATTGATACCTCAACTGTATTCCAAAGAATTTTTCTCAGTATTTTACCTTGTTTTATTAATGACCCAATAACGTCAGTGATTTGTTAGTCTTTTTAACTACTAATTATTAATTAATTAGTGATCTACTTAAATGATATAAAACATTATTTATATTAATCCAATGGTAAAATCCACATAAGAGAGAAAGAGAGTATAGTTTAAGTAATAATTACATTTTTGATTATATAAAAAAACTATTTTCGTCGATAATTACATTAGATGAATTTCGCTGTAAACTTAATTCTACCAGAAAATATCAAATTAACGAAGTTCTTCGTAGGGTGACTACACCAGTATTGGAACAGTCACCAGTTAACGAACATTTTCTTTATATATATGAAAATATCAAGCTTTCTATGTATTGTTTATCTAACATGACGATAATTTTCGACCCATTGAAAATTTTTATTTCATTTTATATAAAGATTCTGCATAAAAGAAATTATCTTGTTACGAATAAAATAAAAAATTGCCGCTATTAAGTGTTTCTTCACTGGTGATGTATTCTTTCACTGGTGAAACGTATTTAAATACTAAGATTGCGTGTTCCTTTACTGGTTTTTAGGAGATATTTACAGATTTTTATTAAATAAAATTTTTACTGTAATTCTTTATTCAAAATTTGCTCACCGACGTAAAGTTTGAACATTTTAGAATATAAATTTCAAAAGGGTTTTATTTTTAATCTATTTTTAAACCACTTAATTAAATAACAAAAGTTACAATTTCCTTATTCGTTCCTTCACTGGTGAAGACACCCTATATTATTTTATATTTAAGGTTTATAAGGGGATGTTGCAACCTATATAGAATTACATACTTCGTCGTGCGGTACGAAGAAAAGCCAACTTCTAAGCTCGCACGAAGAAAAGCTAGTTTTGCGCGAAAAAAGTCAAAGTATGGGCACATTTTTGGCTTTTCTTCACGCGAGCTTAGAAATTGGCTTTTCTTCGTACCGCGCGATGACTTATAAAAGTTTCGTTTTTTCATTATTCTTTTTTAATTTTCCACTTATGCTAATTATTTTTTAATGGCTAGTGTTATTTTTATGCTATTTGTTTTAATATCTGGCTAAAGAAATTATATCCCGTTACATATGTATATACTTTGTGCACAGAAATCTGTCGTACAAATAGCAAACGCGTTTTTTATCTGATGTTGAACTTACTACAAAGAACCGATGGCAAAGATAATTTTGAAAAATTTATAAACAAATTCAAGTAATGAAAAACTCAATGCAGAAATCTGTAAAAGCTCCGACATCCCCAACTGATGTACTTCTTTTAAAAAAGTTGTATAAAGAGATTTCTACATGTTTAAGCTTCAAAAATAAAATTTTCAATTTTTATGGGAAGGAGCCGCTTCTTTTTACAATAGTGTTAAGTTGAAATAAGACTAAATAATATTATATTAGTAAATTTATATGACTCATAACAGTGTAAAAGCACCAGAAATCAACCACCTAACTCAATAGTCGACCACATCATCTTCTTTAATGATAACCCATTACGAAAATTAATACTTTTGAATGTTAGAAATAAGAATCGTGAAATAAATAATTTCTACTTATTGAAATATCACCCTCATATTTAAATTTAAAAATACATAATACGAAGTAAACGAATAAAGTTATGTCTTTACTCATTGACAATATTAGATAGATCAGGATAAGAATAAAAATCTAACACTGATTTTCATCTTTAGTTCAATATTTATCACCATGGCATTTGCTTATAAATGGAATGGCATGTAAGAATGGATGCATTGAAAAGACAACGGCCAACTATTGATTCCACCACTCTATAATAATTTGAGGGTTGTATAATTATTGATGGTATAAATTAATTCCCACATTTTAATGTTAAGCATGTTCATGTTTGGTTTAAATTATGACTTCCTTATAGAAAAGATTTTGAAACCAAAAAATTTTATCTGACAAAAAAAATATTTAAAAACATTTTCTAAGACTTTTTAATCAGTTTTTTTTCAACTATAGTTCAAAACTTTACAATTTATTTGAATAAAATTTCAGCAATATCTATTTCTTAGCTTCAAAGACATTTTTTGTGAGTTGTTTTTAAAATATTTCAGATAAAATATTTAAATATTTTTATACGTTTTTCAACGTGAGAATATCTTATTATTATACTAGTTGTTATACAATTTTTAATTTAATAATGGAGTTTCAAAAAGTGTTATTTACCGATGTATATTAACAATTTTTTTAAATATTCGATGAATATCGATGAGAATCATTTTCGGCACAGAACAATAAATTAAACATAAAAAGCTACCTATAAATTGGCAGCGGGTTGTTTATTTTTCTTGTACTTTTAAGGTGACTCCGGCGAATTAGCGAAGTCGATAAATAAGAAAAAAGAAAAGATAAATAAGAAAATAAGAAAAAAGAAAAGTTAAAATTTGTACTGAAAGTACAAATTTTAACTTTTTTTTGGTATTTTTCTCAAGTGGGATCACCAGGTGAACTACCGAGAAAAAAATTTGTGTAAATTCAATTTTTAACGTAGGCTCTTATGGAGAGAAAAGAATTTTTTCTCGTTATTTCATGAAAATCGATAATTTTTTCATAATATCTAGAGAGTATAATAGCATTTGAGTTACAAAATTTTTTTCTGTAAAGAAAATATCAAATCACCAGCGAAATTTAAATTTAATTTTATAAAAACCGAAAATCATGCTTTTTACACGCATATATATCGCATGCATTGTGGTTATTTTTATGTATCATAACATATAATAGATCCGCATATATAGTACATGATATCGTACTACAATAAATAAAAATTTACTGGTCATTTGACAACAAAAATATTGGTGACCCCCCCCCCCCCCCCGGCCCCTCATAGATACGGCTCAGCGCGACGGAGCCACCTTAAAAAATATAAAACGCTTCAAGGATTGTAGTCTACCCTTAAATTAATTTGGTTAATAGAAAACATGAATCGTATGCACTATTACAAGTCAGCCTAGTAAAAGCCATTCGATTTATCAAACGCAGAAAATGACGATAGCATATCATTAATATAGGACGCAATCGGGACTCTAGATTGTCTCAGTAACGATCTCCTATTTTTTTACTGTATAAAAAAATAGATTTATGCGTGAAAAATTCTACGATCATTTCTAATTATCTTGAAAAATCAAGTTATTCTCGGGTAACTTGATGGCGTTCGCTTATCTCACTTATCATTTATCTTGGTTACTTGGCGGCATCCAATAAACTTTTTTTTTGCACTTTCACTTCAAGGATGTTTTTCGTTTCATATGAGAATAAAACTGAAAATGTCAAGGAACTATTTGCAGAATTAAGCAAGTGTAGCAGCTTCAAAAATATTTTACATTATCACGCTGAAATACAAAAATAATTGGTTTCAATAAAGACACTGATAGCAATTGTTTTTTTTTGCCACTTGCTATTTTTCGTTCTTTGCTCTGTCTTTAATAGTGCATTTGCTCGAGCGAAAACGCCATGAGAACCGCTTAAATGAGCCTACAAAACTGATCTCTTTTAGCACAACTTTTCAATTAGTATTGGCACTTTTGCAGGTCCTAGAGCACATCATCAAAAACACCATTCCTATCATGACTTTATATTCTTTCTATAATGTAATAATTTTTCTTTCACTAAGATTTCGTAACTAAATTTTTTATAATAAATAATCAATATATTGTGATACAAAGTTATTTAATTTTAGCGACGAAAGTATAAATTTGCAAATCTTTCATCTACGTAAAAATGTTTTTAAAAATGCTTCAATATTTTTTATTAAACACAAAATTATATTTTTCAGAACCTGTAACTTTAATAATCTATCATTATCACACGTAAGTTTGTTTCAGTCGTTAGTAGCATTAAAGTAAAAATTAGGAAAAGAAAGATTTGATTTATATTTGACATTACGAAACTTATTTGTTCCCAAACTGTCCTAGCATGAATTAGCTATACAAGAACCCAATACTTTTTTATATAAACAAGAATGTTATTTACCCCTCATACTATAAAAATGTTTAATAAAAATCAGCCTTAATATATGTACAATTATTAATTGATCTAATATTTTGTTAAAAAAAAAAAAAAAAGAATATTAATCAAAACTTGACTCGAGTGAAAATGCGAGATCAAAGCTATAAAATATTTCCGTAACATGATTTAAGTATCGATATTAAAATCCTACTTAATAATAAGCGATATCGAATTTACAATTAACTTTAAAATGCCAAGTAAATATTATATACCTAAAAAAACAGCACTTTTCCAAAACAAATCACGCAACTATTATGTCCTTCTTTACAAAACTTTCATACTGTATAAAAAATTTGATTACGCCATTCTCACAGTCATAACGAGCATCTAAACCATCTTGTTGAATGGTTATTCTTATCACTCGAATTATATTGCAGGCATACCTTTTGTAGAAAGACAAAAGCAATATTTGCTTGTGGTTATGGAACAGTTTAAATTTTTAAGACAAAATAGCTATACTACGCCTGGGTCCACCTATGCACACATTGTCTAAACTAGACCACTTTTTAATACCATTTCGTAAAACTTCTGCCATGACTTTATCTTCATATACTCTGGACATTGCCTCTAGCTTCTGGGCTTTCTCCTTACTTAAAGGCTCGCTAGGGAATGTCAATTCATTCGCTTCGGCAAGCGTACGTAGGTCAAAATAGTATTTGGCATATACACTCGAAGGAACATTAATATTAAATTGAAGCATTTCCAAAAATTGCCTCTCTAGTTCATTCCTAAAAAAAAATCAAATACATTTTCATCATTTATTCAAAGTATTATTCTTGTAATACAAATAAAAACTTATTGTTTATAAAATAAAAAAAGAAAAGATATAGATAAACAAATAGCTTATTTATTAGTAATATTATCGTTTTAATTTAAAATATTTTTAAATCAAAATAATATTAATCTATGAAATCTATGAACTTACATATCTTCTACTGTAATATCTTTCAATATTTGACAGTAATCAACATTCCATACAGCTTGATCATCCCATACTTTTGAAGCTAAAAGAATTGCTCCTAAAACAATTCTTTTCCAGTTTCCAGGTGTTATGTCTATTTCAGCATATGTGAGTAGGCGCTCTAAATAAACTAATGTTATAATGGCACATTCAGCCGTGAGTTGTGCAGCATTGAAAAGAGTTCTTACAAATTTGTAAATCTGCTTGTGTTCTGGATTGTGTTTATCGTAATCTTCAGAAACACCGTCACGCTAAAATAATTAATTAATTGATATCAAAGTGTTTTTATATTTTTTAATAATAAAAATATTTATTGTTACTCACAGTTAGAGGATGCAATTTTTCATCAAATATGTCAATATGCCTATTGGACGTTCTATTTTTAATATTATAATACACAGCTAGAGCTACACACTTGACGGTATTTTTTAAATTAGGCTGAGAAACTGTACTGTCATCTAAGTATATCGTACTACAACTGCTGCTCTTTTTAAGAGGTCTTGTCTCTGCTATTTGGTATTGACTTTTCTTCCTAACTAATCCATCTGCAAACATAAATTATGGAAACTTTGAAGACATTCAATAACTATGAAATTAAAAACTTTATTTTTCTAGAAAGAAAATATAACGGAAAAATTTTAATTTTTTATGAAAAAGTATCTTGTATATATAAATATAGTATAAAGTGATTAATTGTGAGATTTCTTCCCTTACAAATTTAGTACTTACTTTCAATAGCTTGTTTAGAGCGTTCCATAAAAATAGTACCAGCACATGGATGCAAGGATGGATCAGAGTCCCAATCTTCAGGTTCTCTTTCACTTATATGTTGAAGATTGTTTATACTGATCTCACCTTCTGCAAGGTGTTCTTCAAAACTTCTGGTATTGCCATCACCTTGCAATTCTTTTCGTCCAAGCTGAGGGCTGGAGTAAGCACAGCAACTGTGCTTATTACCCATCTTTCCTGTTCTGACTTACTGCAGTTACCTTTGGCAAACCTGCGTACTCTCAGAACCCTGAAAAACCTTTATAGTTGGTAAGATTATCTCAAAATTTTTATAAAAAGACATTTGATTATGACAGTATTTCTAAGGATTAAACTTAGCAAGCATATATACATTTAAAAAACAGCCTTTGTGAATCATCACCATTTCATAAAATTAAAAACAAAGCCTTGACAACATTAACAAATAATTTAATGACAATACTTAATTTTTTTATTTCTTAATATGGAAATGAAATAAAAAAAATTTACTTTATTCTCTTTCAAGTAAGAATATTAATAAAAGAAGATGTACAATTGTCCAGTTTGAAGTAATATTAAAATGTGATTGATTAATGATACAGATACTCAGCTGTAACTACTTTTAAACAGATACTCTTTGTTTGTTCATTCAATTTAATGTAAACAATCTGCAAAGCATATTCAGTGAATATTATAAATTTAATGAACCATTGATGGCTATCAAGCGTGAGAGCTAGCAGCGACAGTTCCTTATCTTTCATAGCAGTCAGTGCCGATAGCTATCAGGCCTTGCTTAATCTCAAAACAAGCAACTTTTGTAGCGAACACCCAAATATCAAGAGCATTGGTCTCTCTAGAGCCGACCTCCTCATACCACAAACAAGGAGAGAAACCGACCATCCAGAGGCGCGCTACCGCGTTTGCACGGCAATACATATTTATTTATTACACATCCGCGACACTTTCTCGCGCCCACAGCTAGGCCCCCTATAAATTTTAACCCTTGTCTGAAATTATCCAAAGCAGAATAGACCACGCTCAAGCAAGAAAGATAGAGAGGAAGGGAGAATAAAAAGAAGACTAGGGACAAAAAGTGCATAGGAGAACTTACGGAGCAGCTCTGATCGTCTATCGGATTGGTGTGGAATTAATACCCCGTCGATCAGCTGATGCAGCTGGGCACGACGACGACGACGACGACGACGTGTAGGACGAGGCGCTTGAGGGCCTCTTCGCTGTCGCTCATGTTGTCGCTTGGCTTCTATGCTCTTGCTTCCCGGGCCCGCGGGACGATCCTCAGCGGCTTCCTCCTCTCCTGTCGCTGCTGCTAAGTACTCGATGCAGCGCGCGCGCGAACATACAAAGCCTATGCTATATTATATTAGACACACGCACACACACGGGCCGCTTCTTCTCCCTCCCTCGCTCTTTCTCGCTCTCTCTGTCGTCGTGGGCGCGCACGAGCTTTCGCTCCTACTGCATGCTCACTTGAAGTGTCAGTGAGAAGGCTCGGTCCAGGCTTTCTCTCTCTCTCTCTCTCTCTCTCTTATGGAGAGGAGGCGCGCGGCAACGCCTTGAATCGTCCGGGCTCGCCGGCGACTACTACCGCTCCTCCTTGGTGCTGCTGATGCTGCTCATGCTCCTGTGCTGTCTGTGCTCTCTTTCCCTCTCTCCCTCTCTCCCTCTCTCTCTACTGTACTGGCCGCTGCTTTGCGGTATATGCTATAGCTAGCTGTCTGCGCCAGCCGCCTCCGAAGAACTCACGCGCACTCTGTATACGCATACTTGGATACCCGTCCGCCAAGGCGCCAACTGCCAGCGTGAAAGACAGACAGAGACAGAGCGGGAACAAGAGAGAGAGGAGAGACAAATTCACTTTTCACCGAGCGGCGCGCAGCATTCGTGCGTCTCTCCGCCCCTCCCCCCCTCACTCGCTCGCTCCCTCTCTCTTGTCGGTAGAGCTAGGTATAAGGTATATATAGGTATAGCATAGCACGCGGCGGCAGCTGGTGGGTCATTCTGTATGGCACCCCGGTTCTCCCTCCCTCGCTCCCCTGCTCCTTTTTTAGTATATTCCGCCGTTGCTCCTTCTCCTGCAGCGCACACTCATGACGCTCTCTCTTTCCCTCTCCTGCGGAGGAAGAAAAAAAATTCTTTTCAGGACTCGTCACGGCCGCGTATAGGATACCTATACGTACACGGGTATTATATATATATATATATATATATTGCGAGTACATCTGCACGCGGGCGAGATAGCGCCGCCGCGACGACGCTGCCGATCCGGCACATCAGCCGCATCACTCGCACTCGCTCACCGGATTTCCACGAATATACATGCAACGGGCAGTGTATATAGTATAAAGTGCCACACGCACGTGCTCCAAATTGCAGCGTATAAGTAAGGGTAGGGCGAGCGTATGTACCGATGTACATGTACATACGTTGTATATTATGAATGAATGGGTGTGATGAGCTGCGCGCCAAGAAGGTACGCGCTTTTCACGAGACGACGTCGACGCGACGACGGCGACGGCAATGTCTCGTGTATAATACTTATAATACCTACTTATCCACACGAGCGCGCGCAAGAGAGCTCGTCGACTCTGCGTGTTCTGCATCCGTGGGCATAGACGCGGGGAAAATCGGAGCGCGTCGAGTGCGCTATGTATAAGAGGGAGGGTGGGAGGGAGGGAGGCGCCTTTATGCATACTTATAGCGTGCTCTCTCTCTCTCTCTCTCTCTCTCTCTCTCTCTCTCTCTCTCTCTCTCTCTCTCTCTCTCTCTCTCTCTCTTTGTCTCTTCTTTTTTTCGTTGGCGCATCACCCTCGTTTCTTTATGTCGTATACTTGAGCTATATATGCATACGTAGCACTTTATGTGTGTCTGCGCGCGCGTCTTATATCGGGAATGCTGCTGCTGCATGCGCGGCGCCTCGCGTGCACGCACGCGAGGGCACGAAGGCTATCACCCGCACGTATACTTATACGCTCTCGCGTGTCATTCCGCGAGCGAGAAAAAAAAAGAGAAAAGAGAATTGATTTCGCGCGGCTACTGGTCTGCTTTATTTTATTTTATTTTTTTCCACATCGAGGATGTAATTATATGTGGACATGCTTATGTAAACGGATATTAGATCAGAGATTAATCGGGCGAACGACGTATATGTATGTGTGTTATATGTTCCGAGTATACATAAGATGTTTTTTTTGCCTGGCGGGCCAAAAGTACCACTTTTGCTCCCGGCACTCGATCGCGAAGGTTGTATTTTCGGCCTCGCCAGGCAAAAAAATCGTATATGCATCTCGGGAGCAAATAAAGAATGCCTCAGATCGCATGTTTGTCACCCTCGCCTTCGGCTCGGGTGACAATTTCCATGCGATCTGGGACATTCTTTACTTTTACTCCCTAGGTGCATAATATACTATTCTTTTTTTTTTTGTTCGATTTTCGACGTTTGAGAGAGCAAAGAGTATTTTTTCAAGAATCCCTCGGTGTTTTTCCTCGGTATTTATAGGTTTTTTATTTTAAAAAATTCTGCCGCTTCTTAATTATATAGGTACGGTACATAAAACGGTTTTTTTGCGCATTTAAAAACACATCGTTAAGTCATTCCAGTCCGAGAGGCGTTGACTCAGCTCTCGCAATTAATAATAACTGCTCCGAATTGTGCGGCTATGGCCGTCTTTTCAATGTAATATCTCGGCACATTCAATAATTATGTCTATTTCCCTCCATTCATCAGGCGAATAATGTGAAAAACTCACTTCTCAACACAATGATATTTAATACTCATTTGAAATTTAACTGTGCGCGGAACAAAGAGAGATCCGCATTGTTACAGTTTCGTTGAAACTCACACTGACGGACTTACCGCGCTGACGGCGGTATACCAAAGAGTTAATAGCTACTTTTAGAAAAGCAGCTGAAAAGTCTTTGAAAGGCTCCTCGAGACTCGTTAAGGACTCTTTGAGAATTGTAATGCCGTCTGAGCGCGCGACCAATACCGGAGAGCAATACCCACGGATATATTTTGACTTAGCAACAGAAAATAAGTTTCGTAATGCAATAAGTTACTGAATACTTTTACAAAGTGAAAATATATTTTTATTTATAGTTTTATAAATAATTCATTTGGGAACGAAAAATTAGTAATGCTCCGATTTGAAAATCGGAGCAAAACAATTATGTTGCTTTATTATAGTGAATTCTATACGTTCTAATGTTTAATATTATATATAAAATAAAGTGTAAGTTTAGCCACAAGCTCGCGATATTATAAAAACTATTTATAGGCCTATACTTTAGGATTTATATAACAATAGTTTGGCAATAAAATTTAAAAAATTATATTATTTATAGTTTTTTTGTAAATAGCAAGTAACATAAATTGTTTATGCAGAATAGTATCGCCAAGAATCGTGATACATTTTTAAAAATAGCGAATAACAGTTTTCAACTCAAGATGAATTGTGATTTTAACGTTGTTCGCGATATTTTCAAATTTATTAACAGATGATGAGTGTTTCGCAACTGCAGCTTTAAATTTATAGACTAACACAATATACAATATCATTTGCAAAAATAGTTTTTTGACAATCGAATGAAGACAATCCTACTGTTGTATAAACAATTTTACAAAACTTTAAATAAATATTTAATATTTATAGTTTCGTGTGTTAATATTATTATTTATTTCGACTTCGTGTTCGCACTTAAAAATATTTATTAATAAGCATCAGCAATCGGAATTATATTTTGTTTTTCCCGTTATTGAACGCTTATTTTGTACTTATCACAGATATTTGTGACGCAATTGAGATAATAACTTTTATATATTGAACCTTCGCATACAGTTTATAGACATTACAATTAATCAATGCACAGAATGAATAAAAACAATCGAGTATAACATTTTTCTTGTCATCGGATAATGATTACCTATATCTTTATGTAATTCTACTTTTTTGTCAATTACAGCACCTTATTTAATTATTTTACTACAATCAAACATAATTTTATGTGATAATTGATACGCATAAAAGCCGAAAATATTTAATAACAAACTATGAAGTTACAAATACAAGAGAACAACGTATTTATCTGACTTTGATTTGATTTTTACTTCTGTTACTAAATTTACCACAATATACCATTATATCATCGTTACTTTTTATATTTCAATTATCATTCTTTCTAAGATTTCATTATCATGTCAATTTATATGTACAATCAATCGGTTATCAATTACTTTATTAAAGTATTTTTTCCTCAAAAATCAAGAAATTTTTATGAATTATCCTTATTTTTATGTTGAATATTTCTGTAAATATTTGCGACATGTCTATATTAATTATGAAATATACAAATAAAAGTTGAACTTTCTGATAAACGTAATATGAACGTATATGCAAATTCTACGTTAGCAAATATGTAGAACTGTAAACACGCCGTACAATCTTTCATTAATGTTGCTACAAAATAATAATCAAACTTACGTAATTATATATTGGATAATATTTGAGGAATCATTTGCATATTTTCTCTTTAAAGCAGGCTGTGTTTTTTTGATACTAATATGAATACGTGATTAAAAAGGAAACACTTAAATGCTAATTATAGTAGCACGAAGCATATCAAATAATTCGTGCGTGAGATTTCTTCAAGATTCCTTATTTAAGGTCAACTAGTACGCAAGTGGTCGTAGCATTATTTAGACCCAATCTAAATATTCATCGCATAAAATTAAAATTTTATCTTTGCGCATATATTTAACCCGTTCTTTCGTACCTCTTAATGTAACTTAGACAAGAACGCAGAAATACAAAATCCTATAAAAAAGAAAGAAAAATTATCATTTCATTACATGTGTTACATGTTATTACATCAAACGCCATGAAGAAAGGTGTTTTCTGTCGTACGATATAAGAATATATAGTGGCTTCTGATTTTCAAATTCTCTGATCCATATATATATAAAAGTTTTCAGCATTTCGAATTTGGCGCCTCGCAAAAGAGCCGCGCCAGCGGCAACTTTGCGCAACCGTTCAAAAGCTCGATCCCGTCCACCCACTCACCGATAGCGTGCCGTCATCAAATTCCTCGAAAAAATTAAGTCACCGCGCCTCGTCGCTATCGGGAAGGAATTTAATAAAAGAAAAAAACAACTGGCAACTATACCGAGACAGCTGCACATTTTCTAGCGGTTACGAAACCCAAAGGCTTTTATTATCAACTTGCATGCATGTATATACTCGGGGGAAAAAACAGATAGAAGAAAAAAAATAGTGCAAAGAACTAGCGAGAACGTAATCGCATGATGTTACTTTTCGTCGATTACGAAAAACGCCGAATCGATTTTCTCTTTCTGCTCCACCTACTCCGATTTTCCTTTCTCCCTCTCTCTCACTCTCTTTTTAAAGTATAGACGCCTATAAACAGACATACAGCGCCGGCCTTGTCGGTCGCGCAACTCGCGTGTATATAGTGCAATATCGTGCATTACGCGCGCGCAAGTATTATATAGATATATAGGCTGCGGTTCTAATACCGTTACGGCCTGTCTTCATAGGAGAACGATGAATTACGAATGATGAATTATGCGAGATGAAAAAAATGTTGTTGTCCGAAATCTACTAAACTTATAGTCAGTGGTGTACCTTCGGTGTGTTGTTCTTTGATCACTGACTACAAATTTAGTAGATATCGGACAACAACATTTTTTCCATCGGGCATAATTCATCATTCATAATTCATCATTCGCCTATGAAGACAGGCCGTTATGGCGTGTTTTTGCACGCGTGTTTAGGGACCTTAGAGCATATACTCCTGGAGGAAGCATGTCGTGTTAAAAAATCGTGGTCGGTTTTCGTACGGTGCAAGAGAGGCAGAAGACAAAGTGTCCCTTATCCGTCTCTCTCTCACACTGCTGTGATTGGTTGTTCTATCATCTTAGTTTGGAGGGGAGCGCGAGTAGCCAATCACAGCATAGTACGAGAGAGACAAACGAGGGGCATTCTTTTTTTCTTTCTCTCTCGCACCGTACGAAAACCGACCACGATTTTCTCATTTAACTTACTACCTCCAGAAGTATATCCCTACCAAAAATAATCACGTGATAATCGCGTGAATATCGTGTGAAAATCGTGTGAAAATCACGTGATATATAAAAAATTGCTCCAGTAAAATTATTATTTATTATTTTTATTTAACCAATACACAAATTAAGATTTGAGTATTACACTAATATACAAGAATAATTTAGAAATTAAAAAATTTTTTGCAGATGACAGGAATCGAACACGAGACCCTTGACACGGCAGTCGGACGCTCTAACCACTCACCTATCAAAACAAAATTCGGTTTCTTTCAAAGTTTTTGCAAAAACCACTTGATATTTCGACTTCAAACTTGTACTGGGTGATAGATCGTTCAAAACTGCAGCGAAGTGTTCTCTTGATTTTTTGTGATTTTATGTGTTTCATTTTTAATAAGCTTGAAACTGTGCCAATTGCTCGGTCGGTAATGATACGGCTATGGTATCCCCTTTAGTAGAAAAAAATAGTAATTTATTAGTGAATATTCGCATTTAATTAGTAGTCTTTAAAAAAAAACTACTAATGAAATAGTGAACATTCACTAATAAATTAGTAGTTTATTCTACTAATTTAATGGGAGGAGCAATTTTCACTAATTCAATTTTAGAGAATATACTGTGGTGAAACGATTATGTTGCGTGGCAATGCATATCGCTATAAGGGTAATTTTGTATTGCCCCATAGCGAAGAATTTTTTATTGCACAACGTTTCCACATACAAAGTTTACAAGCAAACAAAACTTATCGCTATGGCATAATATAAAATTACCCTTATAGCGATATGCGTTGCGATGTGACATAATCATTTTGCCACAGTACATGTCACATCAAATTAAAATTTTGTCCTAAATTGCACTATTCGTCCTAAAAACATATCTGTATTACGCGGTGATAAACATTTTATCGTATATCATTGAAGAGCAACCCCCCTGCACACTTATGGAGACAGTCCCTAAGTGAGTGTGCCTGTGCCTAGGCTCACGGACTCTGACTCAACAATGAACCAATCGGAGCTAAGCCTCCAAACTCGAGGCTTGACTTTGAATACTCCGATTGGTGTAGAGTTAAGTCAGAGTCAGTGAGCCTAGGCACAGGCACACTTTATGGAGACAGTCCCTAAGAGCGAATCCACATTACGTGCCATGAGCTTTGTGCCATACCAGAAAGAAAGTGTTGTTCGACATCTATGTAATTGTTATCTATGTTTGACATCTATGCTCTGTTCAATACGAGAGTAGGCCCTTCCTCTTTATCCTGTGGTAATAAGTATGTAGATGTCGAACAACACTTTCTGGTATGGCACAAAGCTCATGGCACAAAGCTCATGGAACGTAATGTGGATTCGCTCTAAACACGTGTGCAAAAACACGCCCTAACGGTATTGGGGCCGCAACCTAAGCGAAAAGGAGTCGTCATCGCTGTGTGTTTTCGCGCATGCGAGAACGAACGAGCGAGCGAGACTATGAGAGAGACAAAGCAGTGTGCGCGCGCGAACAACAACGCACAGTCAAGATGTAAAATGGCGCTGGATGACTCGAGCGAAGTATCAAAGGTCGCCCGTTCTCGTGCTATCGGCGGCAGCCACTGCTACCGCTCCGCTTCGTCGTCGTCGTTTTATCGGCTAGAGACTCTTCTCGCGACCGCGTGCGTGCCAGCAGTGTGGTGAAGCAGCAGCACGCGCGCACAACATAGCAGCAGACAGCGCGCTGAAAGCTGAGAGAGAAAGAGCGAGCGAGCGAGCGCATAGCCACAAATGAGAAGGCGATCGTCGCTACGCGCTAGTCGCATCAGCTGCTGCTTCAACCTCGACGCCGCCGCCGTCGCTAATACCTCATCCTCCTCGTTGCCGTCGCGGTACTGCAGCGTTACAGCAGCGGCGACGGCATCTCGACAACACGCGAGTCGACCTCGTCGTCGTCATCGGTGGACAGTCCTCGTCGTCGGGCCAGCAACATCGAGAAGACATGAATGTCCATGATGGAGGTATACTATATATTATGCTTTGTCTGCTCGCAATATCTGCGTATGTGCATGATGTTGCTGCGCCGCAACTTCTCGCACTCGGTTACGTCTTTGTTTATTTATAATACCTGTTTCTCGTGGGTCGTTGCTTTTATTTGTGCAAACACAGGCGCCCATACCTCCGCAAAATAAGAGCTGTGTGTGTGCGCATGTGTGTGTGTTTGCGCGGTAGTTGGGTAATAAGTGAAAGTAAGTACTATGTGTACTGCGCGGAGTCTCGGCGAGCCTTATCGGTGATAATGTGTTGCGATAGAATGCGAGCGCGGACCTCGCGCGCAACGCGTGCATGCGTGCTTTAATAGACATTGATCGAGGTTCAATCAACTTGATGCTGTTGTGTTTGCTGCCTGCCAAACCGGCAAAACGTTGATTAATGGGCCGTCGTCGAGTCGGTTGTCGCTGCAGTTGCTTGTAAAATTACAGTCTTCGCAGCGCTTTTGCGGCAACTACTTACCTATACTTAAAGACTTTCAATTCGCGAATTCTGAATAGGATGTAGTTTATAGTTGCGCACGCGACAGTATGATTGCGATTTAATGGAATTTAAATTCGTGGTCAAATTTAAATTGCATACAGTCATAGGTGTACAAAGTGCCTTATTTTGAGGAAGCACTGAGTCACTAAGAACAATCAAAATGATAACAATGAGAGAATTGAAAATTGACATTCTTCAAATTAATTGCAAGCTTTGACAGTGTATAATATTGTGTCTTTTTCAATGTTTATTTTTCAGTAGAAATACATAAAGGTTTATTATATTTTTATAATAAAAATGTAATATCTTGGGTAGTAATTTTTTTAGAGATTGGTATATTTTGTAATAAGAGGAATAAAATTAAAAAAAAACACTAAAATAGATGTATATCTTTGACTGGATTGACAGTGAAGGATGATAATGTTGAAAGTAGTTTTACTGGTCACACTGTCCACTGTACTGTGCTTTTGTATTAAAATACAATAAAAACACAATTTTTAATTTGTTGACGTTTTGACTACCTCGCTGTAGTCCTCATCAGGAAATAAATAAAACAGATAGAATAAATGTAGGATGCATTACTTGCAACCAGTTAATTAACTGGTTGCGAGTATTTTATTTATTTGTTGCATTTATTCTATCTGTTGCATTTATTCTATCTGTTTTATTTATTTTCTGATATTGACTGGTTGCGAGTAATGCATCCTACATTTATTCTATCTTTTTTATTTATTTCTGAATGAGGACCACAGTGAGGTGGTTGAAATTTAGACAAATTAAAAATTGTATTTTTATTGTATTTTAATACAAAAGCACAGTAGATTGGATAGGTGACCAGTAAAACTACTTCCAAAAAAACAAACTAAACTTTAAATTCAATTTACATATTAAATTGTCATTATTAATTACATGTAATTTTTCATAACATATGTCCTTTACTTTATTATTTTCCATCTATAAGTAATTGATCTCATAGTTATCATATTATTGTTAATAACAGTTTTATGTATTATACAGATTATACATACACAAACACAAAACATTATAATTCTTATTATAAGTCACTAAAATTTGGGTCAAACAATTCTATGTTCTAACTTTTTGTGAGGATCCCTTATCAATATTCTATTATGTAATCTATATGTCCATAATACTTTGAAGCATGTGGTGCCAATTCATGAATAAACAGACATTGATTTGAATTCCTGTAGCTAGCATAAAAACATAAACAAGGTCACCTGAAATTAAACTAAAGCACTTTTTATTTTTATACAGGTCTTGGAGCTGATAAACAAATTTAACGACAGCCTTGGCTCCTATGCATTTTCAAGATGGATAGAACATTTGATAGTAGAATACCAAACATCAAAGACACTGTTAGCAGTGTCTGTTGGTGTTCTATTAACAATTTTGGTCATATCAGTTTACATCCTGCGAAAATGGAAAACCAAAGAGCTCTTGCCACAGGTCAAAGAGTTTGTAGGTGTAGGCACAGGCAGGCCAAGATTCAGAAAACGAGACAAAGTTTTGTTCTATGGCAGGAAAATGCTAAGGAAAGTCAAGTCTATAAGCGGTCAAGTACACGGCACAGGACAAGGAAAAAAGAGAAGGGCTGTTATGCGTTTTGCTAGAAGACTTTTACAGTTAAAAAAAGAAAATGCTCCTCAACAATTGAAAGTATTGGAACCACCTGCAGAATATCTTGAAGAAGATGTTGGTCCTGGTGATAGAGTACCACCAGATGCTCTTTACATTTTACAAAGTATAAGAGTATTTGGGCACTTCGATAAGCCAGTCTTTCTTAAGTTGTGCAAACATACTGAAATTATGAATTTACCTGCAGGAACTCCTTTGTTCAAAATTGGAGATCCTGATGAAAATGTTTTTATTGTTCAACAAGGTTTAGTTAATGTTTATATAACAGGTTCAGATGGATCTCAGATATCGCTTAAGTTAGTGAAAACTGGGGAATCTGTTACTAGTCTTCTAAGTTTTACTGATGTATTAACTGGTCATGTAAGCACATACAAAACAGTAGCTGCACGAGCTGTGGAAGATTCTGTTGTTGTGAAATTGCCAATGAGCGCCTTCCAAGAAGTAAGTAATTTTCATTACTTTTTCATGTAATTTTTAAAACATTTAAATTTTAATATTTAATAAGTAAATTAATTAAAAGTGGTTTAATTAAATTTAAAATTTAATTATTTTTAAAGCTATTAAATTAAAATATTAACTGCCAATCATTTGTAATATAAAAAAAAATAATAAACATGAATTATTTGTAGGTTTTTCAAGATCATCCTGATGCATTTGTTCGAGTTATCCAGGTCATTATGGTCAGATTGCAACGTGTAACATTTACGGCACTACATCAATACTTAGGTCTCTCCGCAGAATTAGTTAATCAAGGATCACATAAGAAAAAGCATAGCTCAGTTTCAGGTTCACCTGTCAGGTCTAGAACGCGAGAAAATTTTGCTGTACCTCCAGCGGAAAATACAAATTCATATCCTGGTTCTTCCGACCTACAAATTGAGGTTCCTCAAAAAGATAGTAATTCTAGTACTGCATCTCAACCAGTCCCTATAATCACGTCCCGCAAGTGAGTATGAGATATCTTGGTAAAACTTTAATATTTTAATAATATATTTTTTATATTGAATATAAATTTTTTGTATAGATCGAAAACCAGTTTAGAATGGAAGACACCGACCTCTGGTTCCCAATTAAGCCAACATATTCCAGACATGGTGCCTGAATCCGATTCTCACTGGCCGAATTCCGCATCCTCGAACCAGGCCTCATCTCAACCCTCATCGCATCCAGGTGAAATGTCCGATGGTGGCGGTGGAGGTACACATTCCACCAGTGCAAGCCGCAAGCACTCGAAAAACGAAGGTGTTCAACAGCCGCTCGACGAGGCACAAGTTGTTCAAATCGCAACCGAGGCGTTCGTGAAGGAGCTCGGCTTGGAAGATGATTCTCTTTTAAAGGAAGGCAAAGTTCAAATCAGGGAGGTGCCCGCGGGTACTTACTTGATGAAGGAGGAATCTCATAAGGTGCCTTTTCCTTAAAACTTTTAAATCAGTTTTAGAAGTATCCATTCTTGTTGAAATTTTTTTAAAGTAGTTACCAAGCGAAATTACGATCAGCAACTGACTAGCAAAACGAGTTTTTTTTAAATATTTTAAAAGGAGACCGGTTTCTACGTGAGAATGTAGTTTTAATAAATTTGCCAAATATTTGAATTAAAAAATTAATTAATGACGGTATTAGAATTTAATTAATAATTTAATTTAATATTTATCATAAATCAGTAACTGTGTTTCTGCAAGTTTAGTAAAAAAATATTAAATCAATGTTACTATTTAATTAATTTTTAATTAATATTCTTATTTCAGGACGTTGCACTGGTTTACGTTGTGTCAGGATCGTTGATCATTAGTCAACGTGTCTCAGAAGGGCGTGACGCTGGTGAAGATGTACATATGTTTAGCGCTCATCAGGGCGAAATTGTAGGTGGATTAGCTGTATTAACAGGAGAACCATCATTTTATACAATCAGAGCAAAACATTCGAGTCGTATAGCTTTACTTAGTAAATCTACATTTTTCTCTATTATGCGAGAGAAACCTACCGTTGTATTACACGTTGCAAAGACTGTTGTAAAACGATTAAGTCCATTTGTCAGACAGGTAATTATTTATTTTCTACAAAGTTAAAATCAGAATTTTCATTCGGACATGTACGAATCATGCGTTTCCTTAAAAGTTAATATTTTAATTATTTTATAATTTGAAAATTTCAATTATTAGCTTAAATTAAATAATGATCATAGTTATCATTTATATACTTTAAAAATCCGATTAAATACTTATAGGTTGATTTTGCACTCGACTGGTTATTTTTGGAAAGTGGAAGAGCTGTTTATCGCCAAGGCGATGAATCTGACTCTACGTTTATTGTTCTGAGCGGACGTTTGAGATCGGTAATTACGTATGAAAATGGAAAGAAGGAATTAGTTGCTGAATACGGTAAAGGAGATTTAGTCGGAATAGTTGAGATGGTAACGCAAACGCCGAGATCAACTACAGTTATGGCAGTTCGCGACTCAGAACTGGCAAAACTTCCCGAGGGTCTTTTTAATGTCATAAAACTTAGGTACCCAATTGTTGTGACAAGACTGATTAACTTACTCGGTCACCGCTTGCTCGGTACGTGGAAGCAAGCGGGCCCGAAAAATGGGACTCGTGATGCAAGGTAGGCATAGAGCGAAGTTATTTAACTAACTATTAATTGCATTCATTGCCCATCAATTGTAAATCTTTATTTTCCATATTTTGAAAATTTAAGGCGGACAGCAGTTGATGCTCGGCCATCGCAGGTCAATTTTTCAACAGTTGCAATTGTTCCAGTCTCAGATGACGTTCCACTAACGGCATTTACTTATGAACTTTACCATTCTTTGTGTGCCATTGGTCCTTGCTTACGCCTAACTTCCGATGTTGTGAAAAAAGTACGCCTAATTACTTCATTTAGAAAATTCAGAATTAATTAAATTCACTGAAATCATACAATAAATTAATATAATTTGTATTAATTTCTTAACTAGACCTTGGGTGGTTCTATCATGGAGCCGATGAATGAATACCGTCTTACGTCGTGGCTTGCTCAACAAGAAGACCAACATCGTATCTCACTCTATCAATGCGACTCCAGTTATTCTCTATGGACGCAACGATGTGTTCGTCAAGCCGATTGTATACTCATCGTAGGTTTAGGTGACCGTCCACCTTCGATCGGTAGAACGGAACGTGAAGTCGAGCGTTTGGCCATGCGCACGCAAAAAGAACTGGTATTGCTGCACAAAGAACAAAGTGGACTGCGACCCACCAATACCGTTCAATGGTTAAATATGAGGTCATGGGTGTCTAGTCATCATCATATTCAGTGTCCCAAACGCATGTTTACAAGAAAGTCACAGTACCGTATTGTAAGTGTAAAATTATCAATTGATAATTTTTGTTCTGAATGACGCGATCATTATTTATTACTATCATTGTTTTTGAATCTATTAATCTAAAACCAAAATTAAATTATTACGATTGAGCGGATTAATTATAATAAATTAATATACAAAATATTTATTTTAAAGTTATTTTCTCAAATATTAATAACCAGCTAAAATCGAATTATGGTACACAAAACACTTTACTAAAAATCTTGCTTTTTTTCAGAATGAACTATATTCAAAAGTACTTATGTCGGAGCCAAATGTGCACAGCGACTTCAGCCGATTGGCACGTTGGCTAACGGGCACTTCAGTCGGGCTTGTCCTCGGTGGAGGCGGAGCTAGAGGTGCTGCTCATGTGGGTATGCTCAAAGCCATCACTGAATCGGGTATCCCAATCGACATGGTCGGCGGTGTCAGTATAGGAGCCTTCATGGGCGCGCTCTGGTGTATGGAGAAAAATATCACCACTACGACACAGAAAGCTCGCGAATGGTCCAAGGTAACATTTTTCAAAATAAATTTTTGGGTCTTTAATGATAATAACCTATTTACTAAAATGATTGCAACTGATAATAACATGATTAAACTAGGTTATGAGTACATTGGATATAATTGATAAATTGTATCCTTTGTAGTACGTCCGTATGTCGAAACGACCAATTTTTTTCAAACATTGTTTGAAATAGTGATCAAAATTTCTATTTTAATTTTAGGTGAAAGTTGCAGATTAAATTTTAATTATTCTGAAAGAGCACTGCAAAAAAATGATTTTTTTTAAAACAATTCATTTATTAACATTCAAAAATGTGCTATATAATATTTGTCATCGCTTAATAAATGTATTGTATTCAAACTAATCATTTTATTGGTGTCCAATAATTCGTCGAATACTTATTGTTATTTTGTAAATACGTTAATATAACATAACAATATGTATACTGAAATATGGCGTTGTTTACTGCAGAAAATGACACAGTGGTGGAGGCAAATACTGGATCTTACGTATCCAATGACTTCGATGTTTTCCGGCAAAGATTTCAATAAAACGATCAATGGCACTTTTGGAGACGTGTATATCGAAGACTTGTGGCTTCCCTATTTTACGATAACCACTGATATTACTGCTTCTTGTATGCGCACGCACACACACGGTCTGTACGCAAGTCGTTTAATTGTCATTGCTTTGATTTATATATATCAAAGACACTTTACATTAAAAAGAGACAAAATAAAATTGATTTTTTTTAGCAAAGATGCAGTAACCTACAATTTACCGACTCTTTGCCTTTTTTTTCATTGGAAAAAATTGAATAGACACCCACGTTTTTTATTGTATATTTTTAACTATTATTCGTTTTTCATTAATTTTGGTTTCGCACTAATCTGTAGATGCAATTTTTTTTATAAATATAGACTGCTTCAATAGCGGGAGTGAGCTGTGTGAACAAAAAAAAAGTTATTGACGTACTCTCCGTTTTGTGTTCTGGTTCAGTCTCACGCAGTGAGGAAGCAGAATCAAATTTTTGCGGTTTTTGTTCATTGTCTCAAATCCAGAAGTTCAAAAAGTAGTATAACCTTCCTGCTGTCTTTCGAAGCCCTATATGCTGAGAAGGGTCATAAAGTTCTGTATAATAGAGTATCTATCAAGCATCTCTCAAGGCATATGTCGCTGATTAGTACAGCAGGAAGGGCATCGTGGGTTTAAATGTCAAGTCGTCGTTTTTATTCAAAGCAGAATAATGTGTACATAGACAAACAAAAGATGATCGAGAAGCCATAAGTGTTTCCTAATGATAATGTCGACGTGTTTAGGATCGCTTTGGCGGTACATACGTGCCTCGATGTCGTTGTCCGGTTATATGCCTCCCATGTGCGACCCAACCGATGGCCACCTTCTCCTCGACGGCGGGTACGTCAATAACCTCCCAGGTAATTTGACTTGTACAACACACTGAAAGCCTGACGCTTTTATTTATTTGTTATATTTTCTTATGTTAGTATAATTGTTGCTTATGTTGTTGTTGTCCAAATACCAGTTGCATTGCACTAAGAGACTAACTATTACTTTTCATGTAAATTCCTCATTAATCCATTATGTTTCCAATTTGTTGGATTTCAATTAGAAAATATTTTTTAGTGGCTATGATAAGTAAAAGTCTATTTATAATAAGCAAAGTCAAACAATGTACAAAACATATTGCCACTTTTATTACTAGGACTGTTCAAATGTACGCTTGGGAAATTGCACAGTAATTATGTAAATAAATGTTTAATATCTTATATAAACAGTTGAACAGTCCTATAAAAATGCACTAATGGCTAGAAGTATATTTCGAATAAAATTGATTTCAGTATTTAATTTAATATAAATTTTTATGTATGCATTGCTGACGTAGTTTTCTCAGAATAAATATTTCAAACGTAGAATTTAATATTGAAAATAAATTTGATTGTAGTTAAAAATTATGCAAAATTATCGCTAGAAAGTACGTACTTCCTGCCTTTTAGTGTAGAATAAAATAAAAAAAATCGAGCTCGCTCCCGTTGATGAAAAGATGCACTGTTCATATTATAAACGATTCAGTTTACCTGAATCAGGTTTACTTTGGAAGTACGTTCGAGCCAGCATGACCTTCGCCGGGGTCTTCCCACCGGTTTGTGATCCTATTGACGGGCATCTTTTAGTCGACGGGTGTTACGTAAATAATGTCCCAGGTATGCGATATTCGCGATTTTTTTGTTTACTTTGACGGACTAAACTGAAATTTTTTTTTGAAATTTTTAAATGAATTGACGTCCTTATTCCTAAAAAGTAAATATTTTTGTCTTAATTTTCGTTTTGCCAAATTTCTTTTGATAACAGTCATTTTATTGCAACAGAGTTTTTCTTAACTAACGAAAACGCTATTGTATGGCAACGCATCTTTTCTCTTTGCTATGAATCTTTTTCTAAATCTTTCAAAAACTTTTCTCAATTCTTCAAACAATATAGAGAAATTAATTAATTTTTAAGTATAAATATATAAATGTACTATGAATATGAACTTGCATTATGAATGTTTAAATTTGTTGCATCTTTTGGAATGTCGATATTTATTAAATACGTATCCTGTTGACATTATTTCTTTTATTAAATAATATTTCAAATTTATTTTGAATCATATTAAAATTGATTAAATATAACAGTTGTCGGTAAGGGGATTTAAGTGGTGGTAGTAAGTATAATTTATTAACACAAAAGATTATATTTTAATGGTTCGGTTTAAGATTTTATTATTATCAATTTATCAATGGGTAAAAAAAACATACTTACATGGTTTTATCAGGTTTTTAAGTGCAGAAAATTTTTTCTTTGTTTCAAATCTATTTGTGACTAATATTTTTCTCATATTAATAATCATAACTCTACACATATTCAATACATTTACTTGAAATACATTTCATAATTGTAATGTTGACGTACGTTTTAAAAATGTCCGGTTATCATACTGCCTGAAGGGCTTATTTATTTATTTATTTAATATAAACTGAAAAATCTGTCCTTTTACAAAGAATATATTACAATATATATGTACAGTTGCGTGCGTATCTTTTTGGCCACCCTATACTAACATCACTTAATATTAAAAGTTTTCTTGCTCCGTTAAAAATTCATGCTTTTAAAAAAATCCAACGCGGTTCTATAGAGTAAAGCAACGCCTTTCATATCCCGTCCATTAAAAAAAAAAAAAAAAATTAAAATGACATTTTTTACATTCAAAAATCCAAAACTGTTTTTTTCATTTTTTTCCCCCCTCAAAAAAATTCTTCTAACTTTTGAACCAGTCGACGGATTTTGAAAAACCAAATTGGAATCGATACGTATTTAACACTTAATATATGCACTATAGAAAAAAACTTCTGAGAGAAAAAATGTTTGTTTTTGCATGTAGAATACGTATTTAACAAAAGAAATTATTTTTGAGAATAATTTTTTTTTCGTTTTGAATTCCAGAAGTTTGACCAGAAATATTTTGAATACATGTGTTTGAATGTTGTCATATATTTCATAATTATTTGGTTATAAAAATGTACAATTTGCTCTGTTTTTCTCATAAAAAAAATCCGTAAAAAAAGAAAAAAAATTCTACGGTAAAAAATGAAAAAAACATTTTTTTCTCAAAAGTAATTTCTTTTGTTAAATACGTATTCTACATGCAAAAACAAACATTTTTCTCTCAGAAGTTTTTTTCTACAGTGCATATATTCAAAGATAATCTAACTTGATAAGAGTGATTTTTTTAACAAAAAATTGCATAACTTTTTATCGGCTCGATAGAAATGGACCATATTGCTCTTATTTTAAAGATAAAACAAATACGTATCGATTCCAATTTGGTTTTTGAAAATCCGTCGACTGCTTCAAAAGTTAGAAGAATTTTTTTGAGGGGGCAAAAAAATAAAAAAAACAGTTTTGGATTTTTTAATGTAAAAATGCGATTTTATTTATTTTTTTTTAACGGATGGGATATTCATATAGCAACACCTTTCAAGGTATTTCATAAACTTAAAAGAAAGAGCTGAATTTCATCTTTCTTAAGTTATGTTTTTCTTTTTGAAAACCCACTTTTTTATCAAGTAATACTATTACTTCCTGTTATGCGTTATATGGCGTCATTTACTCTCAATGTAAAAGTAACCATTTTCAATCATTTTTTTCTTGAAAAATAGGTCGGCAACCTATATTTTAAAAAATAAAGAAAAATTATTTAGATTTTAAAGAACACGCTAGAATTTTGTTACTTTCGAAACCCACTTTTTGATATATTAGAGAACTACCTTAACGGAGCTAGAAAACTTTTAATATTGAGTGATTTTAGTATAGGGTGGCCAAAAAGGTATGCACGCAACTGTATATATATGGCGGCGATGTTTATATAACTTGCAACGATTTAAAAGTCGATAACATTATTAAAAATAATATTTAAGCATATTATTATTATTATTATCATTATTATTATTGCTGTGCTATTTTCATCCATAGCATCAAGATTATAAAACGAAATTTTTAGAACTTGTAAAATATCTACTAAAAGTTACTTTAAAAAATTGTTTGAATTTCAGTTTTTTCAATCTACGCAAAACTACTATTGGGATATTATTTTAAACTTTACAATTCACAAATGAAAGTTCAAAGTCGTATTGTTACAGTACGGAATTTTAAACGTTTCGATTTATGTTTTTAGAGCGTAAAGGTTCATTTTGCTTTGTTTGCATAGATCGCGAAATCTAAAAATCTAAAAATTGATCCACTTTTTCATATAGTGACTTATTGTAGTTGTAACATAAAAAAGACACGTTTTAATAATGACATTACTGCTTTTTTATTTTACACTCGAGTTAAGCTCTTATTGTTAATGTTCATTGTTCTCTCAGTTACCAATGTTTTACTATCGTTTTAAAAAATTTAAAGTTGAACTTCAAACTTGGAAATTTCGAACTTCAATTTGAAAATAAAATAAAATTTAGGTTAATCTAAAAACGCTTTTAGATCAAAATAAAAATTAATGATATATACTTGTTCAACTTCAATTCAAATAGTTCTTATTCATCACATGCTTAAATTTATCTACGTTATTTTAAATTTTAAGAATAATTGCCTAGAATCATAAATTTCAAGGAATATTTATATAACAAAATTTGTATTTCAACTTTATGTTTTTAATAATATACAACTCATAAATGCGAATTGTGGCAAACCCATTCCCGCTTCGATGCTCCCTTTTTAAGAATAAGCTCGTCTTCTTCAACTCAGTCATGATGTATACACACAATCTTTCCATTCGTACAAGTAGTTAATGCGTAAAATTTCAGCGTAGTCTGTTCGTCTATATGAATTTCTCACTCTCACGTAGTTAGACTACAAAGCTACGGCGGCCACATTATTACTTCATGAGCCCGGCGATTCACACTTTGTCGTTTCTGTTTCTCCTGCCTTGCTATGAAGCTGACGAGATGCTGAGGCAAGGTGCACATCACATCATAGCCATCGACGTTGGGTCGCAGGACGACACCGACCTCACCAATTACGGGGACTCGCTTTCCGGTTGGTGGCTCCTGTGGAAGCGCTGGAACCCCTTCGCCACGCCCGTCAAGGTGCCCAATTTGCCGGACATACAGTCCAGGCTGGCCTACGTGAGCTGCGTGAGGCAGCTTGAAGAGGTCAAAAACTCGGACTACTGCGAGTATATTAGGCCTCCGATTGATAAGTACAAGACCCTGCAATTCGCTAATTTCGACGAGATCAAGGACGTCGGATATAATCATGGTGAGAGATGACTGTCCTTTGATTATTAAGTATTAACGGGGTACCGGAGCAATTGAATTACCTTTTGAAAGTTCTCTGCAAATAATTGGCCGATTTAGATAAAAATTTGAAAAAAAAACTAACTGATAATTTTCATATAATATAAATATTATAATACTTTATAGTTTTACTATTAACAGAGTAAAAGCAGTATATTTCAAAGAATTTTTCTTACAGTTATCTTTTTCAATAAAATATATATTTTTAATAATATTAAGTTTATACAATCGAGAATTCATATACGTACTTATGCTAAACGTATATTTTCCGGATTTAATGCATTGCTTAAGAGATAAAGTGTATATCCCATCATTATCATATTAATGCATGCAAATAACACATGATATATATCAAGGGATCAGTAAATTCTTAATTTGAATCATTTACAATTTACCATGACGACTAAAAGAAGTATAACTTTTCTATTTTTAAACTTAAGGAGTTAGGGAGTTTTAATGATAAGTTAGAACACTCATTTTATGATATACTCATTGATTTGTAGGAAAGAGCTACTTTGAACGACAATCAAAAGAAGGAATCTTGCCGAGATTCCATGCGGACCGAGAAACTGCTAAAGCCTTGCGAGCCAAACATCAGGCGGCGAATCAGCAGCAGCAGCCGCCCTCGTCGTACACCTTTACCGACCTCGCGCAGATGGTTTGTAAAGTCGACCGCGGCAACCGCTACGCCGATTCAGATTCCGATTCGGAAGAGGAAGAGTACGAGGCTGACCTAGAAGAGGATGCACAGGAAGTCGGGTACGCTTCTGAACCCACTGCTGGAATTTTAGATCAGGTAAATTTAAATTCCCTTTCAAAGGAACTAATAATAATAATTCTTAAGCTTTTTATCATTGCAAATTGAAAAATGGTTAACTTTCGCACTTAATAATAACTATAACTGTATCGTATGTCAACATTTACATTTGAAATAGAAAGGTTATACATATTGATAATAACTTTTTGTTTTTATACGCAGAGTCCGGACGATAATCGATTACGAAGAAGAGCTGGAGTTTCGTTGAGCTTGTCTGACACTGAAGCAGAAACTGAAATTGATTACCATAGGGGTGGAAGGAGTACTCCACACCAAAAATTTTTCAAATATGGAGATTCTCACCATGAGATGTGACGTTTAAATATTAGAATTTTTTAAATATAAGAATAAAAGAAGTTATCTTTATTATTTAAAATAAAAGCTTGTAATTTGATTTATTACCCCGTATTCCTCCTTTAAAATCGAAGCAAAAAAATGTTAGGGGCCTATAAAAGTAATGCAGATAAGAATAGTAAAATTTATTTAGTTTGCAAGATAAAATCGAGTTAAAAATTTGATGTATTGGTAAAAATTAAATAACTATTCATCTTTTAATTAAAATAAGACGTTAAAATTGTGAAAAGTAATCAAACATTTTATTAGTGGATGACAATTTGATTTTGTTTACAAAATATCAACACGATATTTTAAATATTTTGTTTAACAAAGTACTTACATGATTCTTTTATAAATAACCTTGATAATGCAATAAGTACTGAGCTTACTTTAAACGATTAACAAAGTAAATAGATGATAAATGATATTATATAGTAATAATAACGTGCACGACTATGCATATAAACAATGATTATTGTAAAGATTAGAATCTATAAAAATCTTAAGTATTTGTTTCTTCAAAGAAACAATTTTTGTACAAACTCTTATGTGAATAATTATCTGCCATAAATAAATCGAGTAGAGAAGTACCATCATCGGGATGTTTTTAATTTTAATTTCTACAAATTATCTATTATTCTCTATCTTAATTTTTATTTACATAACAATTATCCTAGGTAAAAATTACAATCGAACACTGGAATATTTCGACTTCGAGACGGCTCTCCCAAATACTGATACTTTTACCCTAAATTATTTATGGACATGTGTAAATAACTATCGTCAGAAATTCGTAGACATGGTCAGTTCGGGATCGATGATGGACAGCACTGCGCCCACCAAATGTAACGATCCAGTGGCCAATACCAGTGGTTTACTATTTTCATCTGTACTATTCGTCTCGTTTTCCATTTTAATCTGAAGCAAAACTTCATAAACATTGCTGCCTAATACTGAATTTGTGCCCCATACCTCAACATGTTTCTGGCACTTTTCCATTTGCTTGGATATCGGGAAATTGAAATTCTCTTGATCTACTGTTGGGACGATGCCAGCCACGTTCGGAACAAAAAAGGCTTTCTTGAATCCCAGCTCCTTCAAAGGTGCTAACAACTTGGCCGAGTCTCGGTCTCCTGTGGCGTTGAAGATAAGATACCTATTTCTGTCTTTTCTAAACAGTAAAAATAAAAGTATTCCTAAATGTTCATAATTCCTATTGCAGAAAAAAATGATAAAATATCCCATTTAAGGGGATGTAGTACCGACGTTATTTTTCAAACGAGCATAACTCACGCAAATATTAATAGAATTATCCAGAAAAAAATCTGCATATAGTGTTTGCGTGTACGGAGCGCTTGACAAACGTCTTTTTAAAAAAAATGATGAGAATTTATTGAATTAAATAAAAACCGTACTGTCGGTAAGTAGCAATCTACAATTGATTTACTTTTCAAACGAGCATAACTCACACAAATATCAATAGAATTATCCAGAAAAAAATCTGGATATAGTGTTTGCGTGTACGGAACGCTTGACAGCCGTCTTTTTCTAAATAAATGTTTGAATGTTGATTTAAAAAAATATTGAAATTAGGGTTGCACATCCCCTTAACGCGACTATTCACTTGCTTCGATTTCTCCAGAACAAACAACGCAAACTCACCGTGTACTCTTGAGCAGACCCCGGAACCATGAGACGCAACAAGCTATGCTCTCGTCCGTGTGTGCGCCATCGATGTAGAAATCAATCGTCTTGCCCAATAATATCTGCGTTCGACCAGGCCACCTGCACGACTCCAGGGCCATGGCAACCTTGCCGAAGCACAGACTCGTTTGTTTGTGCAGCATGCTGTGGTTTTCCTCGTCGATGATGTACTTGCCGTAGCCGTCTACGTCGATCCTGTTCTCAGTACTCTCGAGGACGCTGCTGGACCGCCTGCCGGCGCGGCCGTGTCGTGCGATCCACGTCGCTGCCAGCTGGATGGCCAGCGAGGCGTTCAGCTTCTGCACGCTGCACCTGATACCTGCGAGGAATTTCTTTGATTTAGGCACGCTCTCCGCTGTGGAGAGGAGAGTGCCTTCGATTAGTTTGCGCTTCGAGGAAGTAACCTATTTGACCCAGCGTTAGGTTTTACCCAGCTTTTTTTATCGCTCTGCATGCTTTGATGGTGTTCCGTGTATGATATGTATGCTTGTCCCTTTGTGAGTTCTTTCTTATGCTCTTGTGATGAAGCAAATGATGGTGACGAAGAAAATTTACGGCAATGTTGGCAACTTTATGGCCTTTGATTTTTTATGAATAGTTTTAATGTTTTGGTTTTACGTTCCTGCAGATGTAAAGAATTAACAATAATAATACGCAAATTTTGCAATATTTGAAGCATGATTTAAAAGTTATCAATTAGTATATTTATTTTACGTTTCTTGAATATTCATAATGAAGACCCATCTGTATGATAAAGATGTTTAAATTTCATTTCAGATATATCGATGAATTCGACGTACAATGATACGACACAATACTTACATATGGCATCATGTGCTATGGGAAAATACCCAATAATTCAGGCAAAACTAAGTTCAAAATCAATCAAGCACCCAAAGTATACAAAAATCAGTAAACTAAAAAATACTTTACCTAAAACAGGCACGGACTTTTTCCAGGGATACGACTCGAGGCTGGGTATCACGGTGAGCGGGCAATTTTTCTCGATGGCCCGGTTCTGCAGAACCGACATCGCGTCGTTCGGCTGATTCACCGTGAACGCCGGGACACCAGGTCTGAAGATCCCCGATTTCTGGAAGGCTATAGACTCGAGGGTGTCGCCCAGAAGTGACGTGTGATCCAGACCGAGGCTGGTGATGCCCGTGCACACGGTGCCGTTGACGATGTTCGTGCAGTCGTATTCGCCACCTATGCCCACCTGCAATTTGAAGCGATCGATAAGGGGTTTTAATGGCAAATTGGTCGATAGAAATTGGGGAAGGAGAATAATTATCAGTTTGACCATGCGATGTCTGTTACTGTTTCTACTTACTAGTAGAAGAAACAATTAATTATATTTGCAAAGTAATTTTGAAAAAGCTCACGAATATTTATGACGCAGAACGTAAGTATTCATGAAATGCTTATGAAACGAATTTAAAACAATTTTTCAAAAACATAATAATTCGTCAAAGTGTAAAGTACATCCTAATGTTATATACACGGTATGCAGCCGTTTTTAGTTGACAAAAATATAGGGTGACTTCACTAGTGAAGGAACGAATAAGGAAATTGTAACTTTTGTTATTTAATTAAGTGGTTTAAAAATGGATTAAAAGTAAAACCCTTTTGAAATTTATATTCTAATATGTTCAAACTTTACGTCGGTGAGCAAGTTTTAAATAAAGAATCAAAATAAAAATTTTATTTAATGAAAATCTGTAAATATCTCCTAAAAACCAGTAAAGGAACACGCAATCTTAGTATCTAAATACGTTTCACCAGTGAAGGAATACATCGCCTGTGAAGAAACACTTAATAGGATAATTTCTTTTATGCAGAATCTTTATACAAAATGAAATAAAAATTTTCAAGGATTCGAAAATTATCGCCACGTTAGATAAACAATACATAGAAAGCTTGATATTTTCATATATATATATAAAGAAGATGTTCGTTAACTGGTGACTGTTCCAATACTGGTGTAGTCACCCTAGTCATTCAGAGAACACGTCATCAGGAAACTTTATTTACTTCACAGTTCACACAAAGTCTTTTGACCTTTTCGTCCAAAAATAAAAACACCACTCGCCTCGAGAATAACCACGTCGATGTTGGCCTTGAGAAAGACGTGGAACATGAGTATCGTGAGAAACTTGAAGTACTGGGGCAGATCCGTCTCGTACTCCCGACGCTGATGGAGCACGTTGTACACCTGCCAGAAGTTCCGGGTGAATTCCGTCTCATTAATGGATCTGCCGTTGATGCGGAAGCGCTCGCGTACCGAGATAAGATGAGGTGAACTAAAGAATCCTGTGCTGAAGCCGTGCTCGCGTAGGATAGCCTCAGTGAAGGCGCACGTTGAGCCTTTGCCCTTGGTGCCAGCCACGTGGATTACTGGGAGACTATCGATCTGTTCCAAACTAAGACCCGAGCTGCGAGAACAGAAGATTGGATGACAAAATTACGACTGTTGGTAAAAGGAAGGATTCTGATCGAATATTTGAAATTTGTGTAGTTTAGTATGTGGCAGCACAACACATTTGCCTTATACTATCACAATTTTTTATGCTAATCAATCTAATTAATCTAATCAGCAAACTTGGTCAACCGATATGTTTTGTTTGTACCGGTTTTCAACTGTCAACAATTACTGTGAATGTTTGGAATAATTATATTTTTCTCAATTAACACCTGTGAGAAAAAATCACGTAAATTTGTTTACGGAAAGTATAATTACCTATACTATTCGTTTATTCACGAATAAAATTTTAAGCGTAATAAAAACCGGTAGAAAACCTTGACCCATTATATGAGGAATTATTATTCTATTATTTAATTTTCACACAAACGATTATATAACGAATGAAAAAATATGTAAAGTCTTACAGAGTTCCAGAAGACAATTTAAATATATATTCTACTATGCGTTACCGTCTATTAAACGCTAATTACGTACTTATTAAAAGATTAAAATTTATAAATGATGACTCATTTCATCTTCTAATCATATAGCATGAAAAATCTTTTTAAAAGTGTGGTTACAATACGCATGTAAGTATATCTTTTTTTAATTTAACGTAAAATTGTTGTATAATCTATCACTATTTAATTTAATAAACAATTGAATTACTTACCGGAGTAAATACTTCTTCATATCTTGCAAAGCTGTATTTTTTCTAAGGGGTATCAGTTTTGCTGCATTTATGTATGCTGCGTTACTTTGCAAACTATTCAAGGTCCTCACTGCCTCCTATTACGAAAAATTAATTGTTTATTTTTCTAAAAATCTATATCACTTTTTACGATTGAAAATTTTGGTTATAACTATTATTTTTCAATATTTTTATCTTCAAAAGAAAATTTGTTATTTACAATGTAATCTAACAACAACAATACGATTTATTTAAAAAAATATAAACTATTTTAAAATAATTTAATATTATTTAATGTTTATAATATCATGATTTGCACTATACAAAATACCATGTTTCTTCTCACTTCGACATTTGTGTCACCCGAACTTTCAAATTATAACGTCTGCAAACTACTGATGAGAGTTAAACTATTTCGGAAGGCTTTAAATATTATCACCAAATATAGTGAAATAACACGCAATATCTCATCCAGATAAAACGCTGAGATGAGAGGAAATTTGTGACATAGTCATGTCAAAAATTTATTTGTCAACCTTTTAAATGAATTCATATACTTAATTAGAAAAGTTTTACAATGTATCTTGAATACAATAAATTTTGAATTATTCAATTATCAAAAAAAGGTTTATTAAAAAATAACAGTTACAGTGTCATAACGAAAATTAATTTATTATTATTCTTTTAATATGGATAAAACTGATTAATCTGTAAAGAATATTTGTTAGCACTTTTACATTAATTTTGCTGTAAGAATAAACACATTTTTGGAAAATTATTTTCCACTAATGGTAAATTAAACTCTTAGAAAATTTAATCTTACAAAATCAATGACTTAACTTTAATATTAATTTTTGTGAGTAACATATAATGTAATATTCATATCGTAAAAATTTATAAAATAAACAATTCATATAATGCTACTGTAAAATTACTATAAACAATAATTTTAAAATTATATTTAAAAGCCTCAAAAATTGAATGCTGTCTTTCATCACACTGTCAATGAAACATTGATGATTTTATCGTTCTAACATCACTTTAGAAATCAGTTTGATTAATTACGAATTGGCAAGTTCAGCTGTCAGATTTCTTATCATCGTTGGTAAACAACGAAAATCGTAAAAGCAACATGTTTAAGACTAAATTAATATCGGGACCAGTACTCACCTCGTAGTTGCTGGCGAGAACCGCGCGTCCGCTCGGTGCACTCTGAATCATCTTCCTAGCCAGAGTAAACATGAACATTGTATTTATTATGCAAGTACCCACGAGATTGCAAACTCTCCACGCGAAGCTCTCTCTCTCTCTCTCTCTCTCTCTCTCTCTCTCTCTCTCTCTCTCTCTCTCTCTCTCTCTCTCTCTCTGTCCCCCTCTCGCTCTTTCGCTTTCTTTCTAGCTCTCAGATCGGTCGCCCCGGCGATAAAACCGGTTCGAGCTAAGCAGCTCTACAATAAGCAAAAAAAAGCAGAAAAGCGTGAACCGATAACTCTATTTATGTACGTTTCATATTCCAATCACCAAGACACAGAGTATTGACGACTGTTCGATTTCTCGGTACTCGCGATACTACCGGTCCGATAGATGATGCGAGCGTCTACATAAGGAATAGTACGTATCTCGTTGTGAAACGCAGACGTGGTTGACCCTAGACTTGAATTAGATAATTCAAAAAGTGGGTATATGTAGTATTCCCCTCTTATCGATTATGTATTTGTTGCGTCCAACATTTTCTTTTAAATGTCGAAGTTGACGAGGAGAGGACTTCCTCGAACGCGGCAATGCATCGTTTGTTTAACATTTTCTGATATTTCTTTAGAGAATTTTGTAGAATGCATGGGATACGTCAGATTCTGACGGATGCGTGTGGTTTTTCGCGGAAAAAGATTATCTCAAAGTGCTTTTTTTAACGGGGATTCGTTCGAAAGTTGTTCCAGCGCGGCAAACCTGTAGCTAGCAAGTGCAGTCTACTTTCTAAAAGTGCGTATGATTGCAAGGTATAACTCGAACCGCACTAAAATAATCACAGTGCCTGTGTATGTTACGAAACTCTAAACGGTTTTTTTCTAGGTGGAGAAAATTATTTAATTGGTGGTGCAGGATAGCAAGAACTTTATATTTTTCAGTGAAAATTTATAAAATAAGAGTATACATTTAAATATTATTCAGGAGAATACATTCAATGTAACAAAATAAAAATGTAGTTAAATTCGACATTTAATTTTTCTTACAACTATAGAAAAGTGCAATGAAGGAAGTATTAAGAAATTAAAATTTCATCATATGGTAAATGTTCCGATGATTAAACATTCCAGTACGCAATATTTTTTATACATATATCGTCGCGCGGTATGAAGAAAAGCCAACTTGGAAGATACAGGCGAAGAAAAGCCAAAAACGCGTCTAAGACGAAGAAAAGCCAGTTTGACTTCTCAAACGAAAGTAGCATTTAGTTGTTATCTTATAGATAACTTTCAGATGATAAGATAAGATAAAGATAAAAACATAACCAAAAAGATTAAAAATCTTTTTAAAAAGATGATCAATCAAGATAATAAGATAACTAGTAATTGTGAAAAATAGTAATATATATGGGATCCTGTGAGGGCCAATACGTAGAATTGTAGCACAAGCTACAATTGTGTTTTCTTTCTACGTATTGGCCCTCACAGGATCCCATATATATTACTATTTTTCACATTAACAATGGAGGGTGCTTCTATCAACTTTAATAACTAGTAATTGATTAGATGCAGTCAGTTGGGGGATTTTTCCTCCGCAGGAACGGCGCAAACTGGCTTTTTTTCGTCTGAGACAAGTCAAACTGGCTTTTCTTCGTCTGGGAGGGCGCAAACTGGCTTTTCTTCGTCTAGGAGGACCCAAACTGGCTTTTCTTCGTCTTAGACGCGTTTTTGGCTTTTCTTCGCCTGTAACTTCCAAGTTGGCTTTTCTTCGTACCGCGCGACAATATATCATACAATTATAACAATTGGTTTGAGTTTTATTATTTTAGGACTAGCTACAATATTAATTTGTAAAAGGTTAAAAGGTTAATACAAGGTTAATATGATAAATGCAGTTGTAAATACACAAGCAATAACATCAATACAGGGTAAAAAGAATATTTTTTATAAACATAAATTAACACACAAAGACACACAAATGATGATGAACAAAAATGTGATAATTAACAATTACTCTAAAACGATAAATGAATACTTTTCGCTCAAAAAAATAATTCAAATTAGTTTAGATTTTTCAAAAAATTATTTAAAATAGGGTACGTTCCTGACAGCTTATCAGATATATGCTGGAATTTATTTTATGAAGTACTTCGAAACTCGTTCTGACAAGATTGGTCATATCACGTGAACCAGTTTAAAAGTGGTATTTAAATTTATCGATCATAACTATGTATTCACATTAGTGAAAAAAGTAAATATAAAAATTAATTTCTTCTTTGAATAATTTTTAAAAATTAATTTGCAAAGTTTACAAAACTTCGTTTGATAACGTAAAAAAATGTATAATTACCAAACTGTCTATTATCATCGTGTTTATTTATCTAATTTACTAATTTTCCATTGTAAAATTATATAGGGCTACGTATGTTCTGTGTATAAGAACAATTATGCCTTACTTGTTAAAACACAGTTCAGATAAAAATACTTCGCTTTAAAATAACTTAGACGTTCAATAACGACTGCAAAAATGTCAAATAAATTTACACGAAAGGGTCACTTAAAGCGTAAACTATAATCACCAAAACTCCGAAACTCCGAAATTTTGTACCACGCGTTATACACCACCACCACCACCGCCACAGTTCTTCCACTAAAACTCGAAAAAATACCTTGATTTCCTTCCGGTCAAAGTTACTCACACAGTGCTTCAACGTCACTCTTCTATCGATGAATATTCACACTTTTCGACAACTCTGTTGACCCTCTCTCGATCGCTTAAAAGTCGGATAAAATTGCACGACCAACGTGGATACGCACACACATGCGCGTCAGAACACGAGCACACCTTGCTTTCGCTCGGGGTCCTATACTCGGAGTCTTTATTAAAGGAGCATCTGCGGGCGCGCGCGTGTCTCGTCGGCGGACGGGACGGGTTAGCAAAAAACGCGGGAAGGCTCGCGATACAAGAGCTTCGTGGATACAACGTTGCCCCTCTTCCTTTTACGCATCTGCTGATCTAGCTATAGCTCTCGCTCTTTCTCTCTCTGGCGCGCGTGCGGGTAGTCCGTATGTAATTACAGTGTCCGCCAGCACTAAGTGTGCACGAGATACGCGGTATGCCCGTAAGTGTATGTGTGTGTCTATAGGTATAGGTGGAGTATATTAGATACGGCGTATATATTTATTGCGGGTTGAAGTTTCGGTGGGGAATTTCAGAAGCTCCAACATATCATGCGTATATGATAATAAGCGAAGGGATTGGCTGTTGCGTATATATTTATTTGGATCTCTTATCTAGTAATATAAATATTAGTGTGTGATGCGAAAGATGTGCGATAGTAGGAAAAATTTGCTTGTGGATTTGATTTTAATGAACATTTTGAGGAGAACGGGAGGTAAAATTCTACAGGTTTTATAGTTTAATAATGATTTCTGTCAGTTTAATCATGCGCATCATAAATACCTTTAAATACGTAAGCAAGCATTTTTTCAACATCTTTTTAACGAACACTGTTAAATTTAGGTGTATGTTATATATTATGATTCAAAGGTATGGGTATTCAAATGTATTATGCATCCATTTTTTACAAAAACAATAAACGATTGTCTATTACGCATATCTTCTAAAAATGTTATCGCAAAAACATTAAATATGCAATAAAATTTCGGGGACTCTAGATATTAAAAAAACAGTACATGATTTCAATCTTCAATGCATTCTTATACTTACAACTAATGTAACTACTTGCAATAAGTGGAAATGTTTAAAGCGATAGCCAGACAGACGATAACTTAAAATTGAGGTAAAAATAAACTCCAAAGGTTGGAGCAATGAATCACATATGTACATAAATCGGCTACAAGAAGTCACATCTTTATCTTTCGTTGCAATAGCTATTGTTTATTAATTCATAGACGAATAAATATGCGATATAAGTCAATCGTTATAACGCTCCGTTAAAATTTTTAAAGACCAAACTAGAGTTTTATCTTTTTCTAAGTCTGCAATATTTTTTTATATAGTGGGTATAAATGGCATTTGAAAATTTTGTAAAATGCCTAAAATGCCATTTTATGCATACTATGCAAATAGTACTATTTTTATTCAACTGTATTTGCATCGAAATACAAAAAAAAAAAAACAAAAAAGCATTACCAGATTGAATCATAAATCATTACAAAACAAACTTTCAAACCACATCCTTTACCTAAATTTCAACTACGAATTCCCGATCTAATTTAAAAATATAAATTAATCGCAACACGCATCGTCGAATTTCGCGGCTCCCGCAAAAGCTTGCTCCCCCACCGCTCTGTCGGTACAAGCGTTTTCCTCTCCCAGCTCTTCCGCGGTCCCGCCGCAATCAGCTGATCGGCGAATAGCGCGCGTGCGTGCTCGTATCGTTAAGCTTATGTGTACCGCAGTAGGTACTACCTATATATATACACACTTGGTCATTGCTCCGTTCTTCGGGCGTGCAAGGCTCGCGCAAGCTCCGGACTCTCCGCCTGGGTTTTTTCGTGCGACTCATGTCTCAGCAGGCGCCCGCGCTAGAAATACACACTCACACATATATACGCACCGGGTAAACGAATCCGGACCGATGACGCCCGGCGACGTCGGTTTCGCCAGCATCCACCAGCGCCGTGTCATCAGCAGCGCTTCCCGAAATACCATCGTCTTCGCCGTTTTCGACGACACCATAACTGCGCAGCACAGTCACCACCACCAGTCTTAATCCACCGTCGTCGCCTGCTATACTGCTGCAACAAGTGAGACGTTCATATAGAGAGCAGTTCTACTTTTATACTCCGCTCTGAGTAGACGAGGGATCAATAAGTCCCTTGTTATACGAGAGCCTAAAGCAATATATACCTATATTGAGCAGCAGAAGGAAATTGGGGAGTGCAAAGAAACGTGGGGCCCACGTGGTCATATGTGTGTGCTCAGCTTCGCTCTTATCTGTCCTCGCCCTCTCCCTCTCGCAGAAAAAAACGTAGTGGGAGAAGTAACGCAAGCGCGTGCGTGCGCATAGGTTTATGTATATACTTGTGCCAATGCTACCCGCTCCGTAGCTGATTATCGTCTTCAGTGGTCGTTCTAGCGGCCACGCATGTCGGCTGCAGCAGGCAGCGGCAGTAGCAGCGCTACGACATCAGCATCGCGTTATCGCTCGGATCAGCAGTGCTTAACTCCTCTATATAAGCGCGCGCGTGCGCTAAGGTATATATATACATATACAGACGCGCCCGTATAACCATCTCTCCCGCTACGGCGCTGGAAAAATCGATCGTACAGCGGCAGTGGCGGCTGGTGGCCAGCAGCCTTGACCCCGACACTCTGTTCCAACTACTACGGCCCGCCGCCGCCGCCGTCGTCGTCGGCTGTAACATCGCTCCCAATCGCGCCATCAGCAGTACCAGTCGTCGGCGGTTCACGAGCGCAATGGCAGACGTCACCGTCAACATGAGCACCACGCGCAAGATGTCCTTTCCCTTCAACGGGAAGCTCAACGGCGTTGAGGGCAAGACGCCCTTCCTCATCGGCGTATCGGGCGGCACCGCCAGCGGAAAGGTATTATTAAGCTATTTATTCCGCGATGCGGGCGTGTATACTTATAGTTGTACCCGGCCTTGTCGTGTGTAAGCAAGCGCGCTCTTTTTATAACCTATCCTCGAGACAGGCGCTTTTTGAAATATGCTCATCATGCATGTTATTATGATGATGTGCAATCACTCGCGCGTGCACATGCGTGACGCGCGCGTATAGGTACCGGCCGATTTCTGCTTATCGCTCGCATAGGCGCGGCGAGTCGATCGAGTGTCATTCATCGAAAGTCTCGTGCCTATATTATAATGTGCATTTGCGTGCCGATCATTGTTGTAAGTACGACGATGTTCCGATTATTGTCGTGCGTAATTTTCATGCGCATTTTTGCCATTGTTGCGCATATGCATGTCAACGCGATCACGTGGCACTATTATCGTTTTGTTTTCAGATAATTATATGATGCTTGTTGATTGTATTTTGCACAAACGAACAAACAACTAGGTATCCTGCGTGTTTGGTTAATTTTGTTTTGTTAAATATGAAAAGTAGATTTATTTATTTAGGTGTATTTGCAAAGTACTTATAAAATAAAATGATTTTCTATAAACATTAAAATTAAAAAATAAATGTTTCTTTTTTAACTAATTGTTAAAGATGAAATTTGTTCTACATTAGTTTATATATCAACAGATTTGATTTATCATTAGATAAGATAATTAAATTTTCAAAAATAATATATTTATATCTTATTTTTTCTCTACAAAATATTTTTAAGATTTGTTTAATGTTTCGTTATTTTAATATACATATTTATAAATAAAATTAGGGTATGAAAAGTATGATTCATTAAAATTACTTTTATTTTTAGTCAACCGTATGTAAGAGGATAATGGAAAAACTAGGACAAGTAGACAAAGACCATACAGAGAGGCAGGTGGTGTGTATATCACAGGATAGCTTTTATAGAGACCTCACACCAGCAGAAAAACTTAAAGCTGAAAAGGGACAATTCAATTTTGATCATCCAGATGCATTCGACAATGATTTGATACTACAAACTCTTAAAGATATTTTAGCAGGAAAGAGATGCGAAATACCAGCTTATGACTATAGGACAAACAGTTTGTAAGTATTTGGTATTTTAAAGGATGTATAGGATCTTGATAATATTTCAATTAAACAAATATTTAAATTACTTATCAAATAATTTATTCATGTGAATTGGTAAAAACAAACATAACAAGTAAAAAAGTTTAATAACAAATACGTGGTCTATAGTAAGGCCTCTTCTTATGCAGGTAGCCTCCAGCCTGAAAAAGAAAAATATTTTTCAATTACTAAAAATTTAGATTTTACTTTTTATTACATTTATAAAAAATTGTAAAAAATATTTAAGTTAAATATTTATTAATATGCTATAGATACAAATTTTAAATCATGAAAATTTTTATTGTAAATTTTATATCATGAAAAAAATTATTTAGAATTTGATAAATTAAATATATAACATTGGTACACACGTTTAATAAGTATACAACACATGATACTCACATGTCCATGGAATGGTCCGTAACCAGCGCCGAGTCCGTAACCAGCGCCGAGTCCGTAACCAGCGCCGAGTCCATAAGCGGGACCGGGTCCATAAGCGGAACCAAGTCCGTAAGCGGGACCGGGTCCATAAGCGGGACCAAGTCCGTAAACGGGACCGGGTCCATAAGCGGAACTGGGTCCGTAAGCGGGACCATAAGCAGGACCATAAGCGGGACCATGTCCGTATCCAGCGCCAAGTCCATATCCTGTATCTAATCCATAGCCACCTCCAAGATTTATTCCCGCGCCGAGTCCGTAGCCAGATCCTAGAGAAAGTCCGGCTCCCAGTGGAAGTCCAGCTCCCAGTGGAAGTCCAGCTCCCAGTGGAAGTCCAGCTCCCAATCCATAGCCGCTTCCAAGGTTCAGACCTGCGCCGAGTCCGTAGCCAGCTCCTAGAGGCAGTCCAGCACCGTATCCAGGCGCATATCCAGCTCCAAGACTAGCTCCCAGTGGCAATGCAGACTGAATATAGGGTGAGGGTGCTACCGGCAGAGCCGGGACGACGTTCAACCCTGTTCCTCCATAAAGACCTCCATGGGTACCGTGACCTAGACCGACACCAAGGCCCTGACCAAGGCTATGACCAGAGAGGCAGCCGCAAAGGTCGATGCCGCACTTCTTGCAGGCGTGCGACGAGTCGACGGTGACCATGAAGAGGAGAGCCACTAGGGCGAAGATGATGATGGATTTCCCGTTCATTTTTTTTTTTCTTGTTGTACCGTCTGTACACTCTGGATCCACTGCCGGAAGACGCTGTGATGATATGCCACTGACGCGCTGGTCTTTTATACCTGGAACAGGTTGTTTTTGCGAACCGAATTTTTTTGCCCGTGTTTGTTTAATTGATGGCGGAAGGAAGAAAAAGAGGAAGTCAGTCGTTCACCGCGCCCCCGCGCTCTCTTCGACGTTTATAGTTGCGCAAGCTATTGCACACACGAGGATTCGGCGACATTTCATCACCGATGCATTCACTTGTTTTGTTTTTACAATGCGCATGGAACTAAACAACATCCTGATATATGTTTTAGTTTATCTTAAAAAATGTAAATTCTCGAATCTTTTATCAAATGATGAAGAGTACATGGGAATTTATATCGTCTGTTTTAGAATAAAGAACCAGATAACTACAATTTATCCAGCCGACGTTGTATTGTTTGAAGGAATATTAGTATTTTATTTTCCTAAAATAAGAGAACTTTTCCACATGAAGCTATTTGTCGACACAGATTCTGATACTAGGTTGGCCAGAAGAGGTATGATTATCAAAATTTTCAATTAAATGATTTATTTTTTGCAATTGATGATTTTATGTGAGTCCTCATATCTTTCTAACTTTTTTGTGATTCTTAAGATCATAAAAAGATAAAGCCACAATAATATAACAAAGTATTTTTCAATTTTAACTTAGCATTCTAAAATTCATAAAAATCGTCTTGTCCATCAGCTGCCTGCAAAGTATTACATTGGAAAATTATTTAATTTATGCAACAAAAGATTTAGAAATGTAAAAAGTTGCATGAAAAGTTTACATAAATTTATTTCGTTAAAATATTTAATGGATTTTTAAACAAATAATTTAATTTTTTGTATTAGTCCCGCGGGATATTAATGAAAGAGGACGAGATTTGGATTATGTACTTAATCAATACATGAATTATGTAAAGCCAGCATTTGAAGAATTTTGCCTGCCTACAAAAAAATTCGCTGATGTGATAATTCCACGAGGAGCAGATAATATAGGTAAGATTTTTATTAAATTACTTTTTGCTTGTTGCCCAAGCTATTTTAAACTATTGCATAACTAAAAGGGATTAAATCAAAATTAATGTGAATTTCAATTATTTATAATTAATACTGGTATTTTATTACTAAGTTTTGCATGACAAATATTTTTTTGTTTTTTTAATTGGCGTATTTTTCAAGTCTTTATATCTAATAAAGAATAATCTAAAAACCTGAATATATACTAATCTACAAAATGTCATACAGTCACATATTTATGCTTAGCTAGCTTTATTTGTTAAAATTTTTTTATTTCAAAATAAATTTCACTGTTATTAACCAACATTTATTTTTTAGTAAAAATAAGAAATTTCTTAAACTTAAATGTATAATTATATATAAAAAATTTGTTGTGGCTGCTGCCCGGCATTTGTGGATATAAGTACTATAGGACTGTAAACACTGTGTATACTTTTATTTGAGTGTGATTCAAACTCCAGAAATATCATAATTTACATTTGATAAAAATTCGATAATTTTTTCATGTACATAATTATTTTTATGTACCATAATCATTTTAAAACATTTTTCTAACTTTATCACTATATAAAAGGTTCTTGGACTCCTAGTAATATGAAATAGTATTATTTTGGTTAATCTATTTTTATGTAACATTAATTTAAATCGTTTTTCTAAGAAATAAAAAGTCAATCTTTTCACGCAATATTACGCATCAACATTTCGAAGAAATTAATTAGTTTATACTCAAAATTACAAAAATTACGACTAATTGTATAAGTTAGTAACAAGGAAATACAAACTCTATGTTAAAAAGATTATAGATAATTTACTTCTTAATATTGCAAAAATACATTGAAGTTGTTTGAGTATGTAAACATGTTTACATCTTGAAAGCAGTGTGAATGAACGTATTTGAAAAATAATTTCAATGCTGACGTATATACATCAAAGAAAATACGTACGAAAAATTCGATATAGTTGGACTACAATGAGAATTGAACAACAAATCATTTAAAACAATTATCTAATAAACTACACAAACTAATAAGGGGAGCACCAGGAATGTGGGTTCTAGATTTTTATGAAACTCGGGAAATACTTTCATTGAATTGACACATGTCTCGACGTTTTTCTAAATGGGCCTGATGTTGCGCCGTGTTGCATGCGCCTTGTGTCAAGCCAAAAAAAAAATCATTGTCCGATATCTAGCATACTCGTTACCAATGGCAGAAGATTAACATATTGAACTTCTGCCATGGATCATGAGTATGCTAGATATCGAACAACGATTTTTTTTTGGCTTGGCGCAAGGCACATGCAACATGGCGCAACATCTGAATCTAGACGCCTCTTTATAAGTAACAGAGATATGGGTATTTTTCGAAAAATCTAGGGGAAATAGGTGTTATCAGAAACTTTAATGGGTTTATCCCTAAAAGATCTGATAAGAGCTGCTGTAGACGAAAAGAAAGTTGCAAATAAGAGCTTTAATTAATGGCTTGTTAGGTGAAAAAAATCTTCATTCTTTAAATAGTTCACGAAATTAAAGAATTCTTATAAAATTACTAAAAGATTGCCCATTAGGAAGTCACTATAAATTTTATTAGTTTAATTTGAATCACACATAAGCTTGGAACAAATTAAGATTTTTCAACCAAACAGGTCTTAATCCATACACGGAAAAAAATTTGGAATCCTGGGGTGTCGAAGTTTGGAATCAAAAGGAATCTAAAAAGTATCGCATGTTTACGCGTCCAAAATTGGAGTTTCTGCTCTTCCAAATGGAACTGTATAGGCTCCAACAATTTTGATTGTGTACGGATCTCAAAATGGGATTATGTGTAGTCATTATTGGAATGTCAGGGACTCCGAAACTTTCGGCGTCGCGGCGATCCACCCGTTGAAGTCCTCAGGCCCCCATTCTTGCTCTCTCGCGCGGCAGGATACCAGAGTTCGTACGAGGGCCTCAGACGTCCAAAGTCGAATCGGCACGACACCAGAAATCTCGGATTCTGGGGACGATAGAATTGGAGTTCAGAACATACAATCGATGGACACGGACGACTCCATACTTACATACCGGAGTTCTGAAAATTCCAAATTTTTTTCCGTGTATGGAAAAAAACAAGTGTAGTAAATCGTAATAAACTATACGAAACTGTAGCAAACCGTAAGAAACAGTACAAAACTGTACAAAAGTGTTGGTTTTCGGACATTCCTACGTTTTCCTACGGTTTCGTACAGTTTTGTACAGTTTCCTACATTTACTATTTTGACAGGAAAAATTTGTTATATACGCAAAAAATTTACGAATCGTAATAAAACGTATGAAAGTATATAAACTCGTACGAATCCGTAAATAATTGTACAAAACTGTACAAAACTGTAAGATTCGTTAAAACTTATGGAAATGTACATTTTCGTACGTTTTCTTACATTTTCTTACATTTTCGTACATTTTCATACATTTAAGTTTTTACAGACAAATTTGAGCAAATTTATAAATCGTATGAAAACGTATAAAACCAAAAAAAAAGTGTACAAAATCGTACAAATTTTGTCCGAAACCCAACAGTTTCCTACACTTTCCTACATTTTCCTACGGTTTTCTATAATTTCCTACATTTATTATTTTCATACGGGAATTAAAGCTTTTATTTTCAACTTTCACCTCGTCTATTGCAGATATTTTAAACACTTGCTGCTACGAAATTATTCATATTTTCAAAAATACTTATTTCCTCTAGATTTGTTGAAAAATGTTCATATCTCTGTTACTAAGACCCATTCAGAGAATCACCGAGACATATGTCCATTCATTTTGCAACTGAAAGCATTTCCCAGAGTTTCATAAAAAATCTAGGACCCGCATTCCTGGTGCTCCTCTTAAGCTGTAATTTACGTTTTTCAAAATTACGGCATTCTTCATATTTTCATATTCATGAGTATTTTCTAAAGTTTTAGCCGAATTGATGATCCGAAAGTAGTTAGTGTTTTAACGACATTTTTACGAGAAAAGAACAAATATTCAGTATCAACTACGAGAATTGACAAATAAGTTTTCCTGAAATATGTAAACAAATACAAGTTTATGTTAAATGTAATATTTGATTTAGTTGTAAATATAAGTTAAGTTTGAAGAATTTTCTTAACAAATTTATTTAACATTTTTGTATTAATATTTAGCATTATCTATAATAGCGGTATTAACCCAAAGTATCGATTTAAAAGTCTCAAATTTTTTATTTTAATTATAAATGAAATGAAAAATATACAGTTTAATGGTTCAAAACTTGAAAAAGGTGATTTTCTGTCTTACAACTAATTATGATTTTCCTGGGGTTTAAATCGTACTTTGAATCAAATAATAAAACTTATTTCCGAAAAGTATTACATCTTTACCTCTGAAATGAATTAAAGCAAGGAAACAAACATACATGGTTCTGGTTATTGTATGTTTACAGTGGCCATAGACCTTATAGTGCACCACATCTGGGACATTTTGCATTCTAAAAATGGCGATTCTGCATCCGGGCAGCATCCATACATCGAGCATAGGCGAACGTCAACGTCATCTGACGCCTTCAACAGTTGACTTATAGTTGATTCACGAGGCTCATTTATATGAAAATCCTACTTTTATTTTTTTTATTACACTTTATTCAGCAGCGCATTCTCTATGTTTATAATATGATACACGGTAGTTATCGGGGATCGGAAAAGCATGCACATACTAATCATATATAATGAAAGTCTATTTGAAAAACGTACATTAAGGACATAAATATTGAAAAACAGTATTTTTTTCATCTTAGTAGTTTATAATACGACACGTATATTAGTTACTCGCATCATTATTACTATAATTTGACTAAAACTTTATGTAAATTTAAGCTGTAAACGAAGTTCCTTTAGAACCCTTATGTGACAGTGGTTTTTTACTAACATATTCCGATTTTAATCTTTTTATATTAGTAAATAGTAAATGTATAATGCTTTTGTACGTAAGTTTTCTGGGACTACCAAACTAAAAATTTTTATAGAATATGTAATTTACAAAATTTCTTCATAAAATTTAAAAAATATAGTGATAACGTTTTGATAATTAAAATTTTATATTGTGCGCATAATAACGTATACTATAATAATCATTGTATTACTTTGAAGACTTGCATGTAAAATGCAATATGATTTTTCTATTTATATTTGTAAAAGTTTTGCACAATATCTTTTTTTATCAAAGTTATTGAGTTTATCCTTTAAGTTGTTTATACTTTGTGCATAATATCTGCATTTATAGATTTACTTTTTATAAGATTTAATCTAAATTGATGTCTAATAGCCAGAAGAAAATTTTGTGTAGTAAAAATTTTGTTATCAATCAAAAACAAAACATACTTTTTTACTGCAATTATATAATTCTGTGCCTCTTTGTCAGAGAAAAAATGTATTTAATTGCAGTTGTAGTCAGTGCAATCAATGCAAATGCATGTTACATAAAACTTGAATTTGTAACTAAATTTTATAAAATATACTTTTTCATTAATCAATATCCAATTAAATTATTTTTCTCCTTTTCTCCGTTTTGTTTCAGTTGCCATTGACTTAATTGTTCAACATATAAGAGATTTTCTAAGCAATCGTGGTAGGGTAATATTGGAGCCTGAAAGCCCTATTAGCCGCTTTGATGAAACACTGAAGAGACCTCATTAATACCTCACAGATATATGATAAAATCAAATAATTAATCGATATGTAATAGCTCATACAAATCGATTAATATAATTTAAGATTTTTGCGCAAAGAATTGAGCTTTAAAAAATATTTTTAGAAGCAGAATATATACAAGTATATTTTAGGTAATGCACAACACCTAGTATTTTTGATTGAAAAAAGGGTGTTAAAAGAAATTACTAAAGATACAAAAATAATACTTAATGATGAGCTTAAAGCCAAAGAATGGTTTGTGAAACCTTGGAAATATTTATTTTTCTGACAAAAGTTTAAAATTTTTGTAGATTATCAATATTCTTTTACTTAATGTTACCAATGGTATAAATTTGAATTACTAGACAGTATGATATAACAGGAGTTACACAAGAACATGTGATCTCACTGAGTGATACACTAACAAATAGTGTCATAAACAAAGAAGCGCATTTAACAATAATTATTTTTAATCAAAATAGGATAAGGGTAAAAATAATATATTTCCTAAATTAATTATCAAATTTTGACTTTTTAATTGTTGTATTTGTAAATTATTATGAATTAAAGGAACGTTACAAAATATATTAGCTTACAGTCTTAAATTTAATAATGCGATAAAATCTAGTTGTTGCTTATTGATAGTACAGCTCTAAATTCATGCCATCATGAATTTCATCTATAAATATAAATTAAGGTCATTTCAGTTGATTATTAAAGTGAACTAATGCTTTAAAACTAATGTAGATAAAAATTTTAAAATGTTTAAAAAAAAGGATACAGTCTTGTAATTTTATGTGGTCTTTGAAAATTGTGTACCATTTCTTTAGTACTATTTTTTCCCAGTGTGTTCCAGTTTGAGCTGCTATTAACTTTTTAAGGTCTCCAACAGTGTCATCTGGATTACATTTTACCCTGACTTTTTTACCAAGTCGGTCATTGCATGTTATTTCTATCATTTTTATAAATTATGGAGAAATCGTGCAATAAACTGCTGAAAAATCAAAAGAATATATTAATATAGATATTCTGCTTAGATAAGTAAAACATATTTGTTTTTTAATATTTAAGGAATAAAAATGTTATTTAATAGAGTCACAATATTTTATTAAACTTTGATTTTTGTAAAGTTTTAAATAAATTATATAAAATATGTTGTCTGCTTATTAGTTTATTTATCTACATATCAATATTAGTTAATTAAATAATTAAAAATAGTTAATTATATTTACTTTTATCTAGAGGTTATAAATCTAGATGTACATAACCTCTAAAAAAATGCAAATTTATTTATTCTTGCGTTTATACTGTTATATATTATTAAAAAATGAAAAATAAAGTATATATTTTTCATACTTTGATAGTTCAAATTGAGTGTTAATATCATTCAATACTTTTAAAGAATATTTTTTAAAATTTAGACGTAATAATTGCTGTCTACTCACTAATCTAGATTTGCAAAACATTAGAGCACCAATGAATATTTACCTTAAAAATATAATTTCAAGAAACACTAAAACAAAATATTTAAGAAACTTTGATTTTCTAAATTATTTTTGTACAATTTAGATTGTTGTAATTCAGTATTCACTCTGATAATAAAGCAGTCAGATCCAGTGGTGCATGAGTACGTATAATTGCACTCGTATTATACATGTACATACATATACATGTATTACACAGGTATTATACGAAAGCTCCAATTATATGTACTATATGAGGGAGAATGTAAATGTATATAGTGCCATTCCTGATTCCGCGCTGCTCTGCTCTGCTCCGTTCTCAAATTCTTCTTTTTAATACGAAAACGTTTAGGAACGGAATAGAACTGAAATTGGACTGTATCAAACCGGAGCGGAGCAGATCGAAGCAGCGTAGAATGGCATTTGTTTACATTCTCCCTTATCTTACGTCGTCAAATTAGAATTCGGTTTTCAATTTATGAAGAAGAAATTCAAATTTGGCGGTGCTATAAGGCGTGATTTATAATTTTACAAATTTCAGATAATTGTTCACCTCAACATTATCCTAATTTCTAAAAGTTTGTTTAAAACAATAATTAAAAAATAATTTAAAATTGGTAAAAGCAAAGTAAGTGGTACACACTCTTATTTTAATATACGAATGTTACCTTATTTTTTATATTTACTTGTGTTTTACGCACTGGAAATCAACATTATTGTTTTTTTTAATAGGACATGTATTATACACGTATGTATAATTGAGTAAAATTTACGTATTTACCCACCACTGGTCAGGTCCGAATCGAACTGTGATTTTCTGCGTACTATAGAGATGACGTTCAGCGTTCGAAACCGCGAACTATTTTTATATATTAAAATTTTTATATTATTAAAAAAAAAAAATTCTATCGCGCTCTGCACATTTATAAAAAAAATAATTTTGATAACCAATGCTTGGTTTCATTAATGTAGTTATAATTTTAATGACTAGGTACCATTTATCAGATAATACATTCTCAAATTTTATTCAAATTTGTATATTTAAAATATTATTATTAAGTATTTAATACTTTTAACAAAAGCATTAAAGTTTTCCCAAAGCTTACCCTTTTTACATTATTCGAATTTTTTTTAAATTGGGCAGCCTAATTAATAGTAACGTGTGTAGTTCATCAGTTCGGCAGCACTGAGTCTAGTTCTAGGGCAAACAGGTAAAGGTGATCCTTTGTTGTCTTTACTGGCAAAATTCAGGACTTTAGAGGCCCGTATACTCCCTTTTAATGAAAGGAAGTTATTGTACTTTTTGAAAAAAGTTTAACAAGGCTAATTTTTTTGTCACAATTCAACAAATTCATCAAGAATATCTTGAATTAAAACTCTTGTTACAGCGCGACATTAATATTTTGCCGACAACGTGCTGTGTGCATGCGCGAAAAAGAGAAGCACGCCGCACTTCGGAAAACAGTGGACGTTGAACGTTGACCGTGCGTATATACACTCGAACGTCAATTTATCTTGATCGACAATTAGAAACAGTTTATTTAGGGTAGAATAAATTTACGGGTGAATATTAATATATTTTTGTACGAGGTATTTCCAGATTTTTATCTGTGTGCTTCGATTTAATGCATGAATGGTGAATGTCGTCACCCTAAGATCTATTCTATTTTTTCGCAACAGTTTGAATCAGGCCTTCCGAAGGACAAAGGTCCTTTTGGAAAATCATCAGTTAAAAACAACTGCAAGATATTCTTTCGTTTGGGACTTAAAAGACGTTAATATGCCGCCAAAACGTGGTCGACCAGCAAAGGTTAATAATATTTAATATTGTTTTTGTAAATATGAGGTATTAAATATTCATTTCAATAATTGTGAGATAATATAATAATTTTTTTATTACTATGAACCACGAAATTATAATGATATCTCAATCATTATGTTATTTCCTCTCAATAAAACTGTAATATTAATTGACCTCAAAAATTAGTGGAATATTATATGCACTTATTTTCTTTCGCTAAATAAATACAGAACTTTTCAAGAATAGAGCTAACAGTTGTATGAAATTGATATTTATAGATATAAATATTTAATTAAATATCTTTTGCTGATATATTAGAAATATAATTATTTCATTCAAATAATTATATATTAGCTAATTTGAAATGATTTACAATTTAATTATTACAGGCAATAACTGCTGGAAAAGTTGAAGAGAAAAAATCAAGAAAGCCTAAGCAAGTTGAAAGTGAAAATGAAAGTGATAATGAAAATGGGATAGAAGAATCTCCCTCAAAGAAAATAACAGCGAAAAGGTCAAAGAAGCCTAAAAAAACTGAAAGTGAGAATGAAAGCGATAATGAGAATGGAGTAGAAGAGACTGCTTCTAAAAAGAAAACAGAAAAAAAATCAAGGAAAACTAAGCGAGCTCAAGATGACAGTGATGATGAAAATAGAACAAATGAGCCTGCTTCAAAAAAAGCAAAACCTGATGAACCAAAAAAAATGATGAATCAAACAGAATCTAATCTTGATGAAATAAATTTCGAGTGTGAAAAATTAAATGATGATGGAGAAAAACACAATATCAAGATTTGCATATGGAATGTTTCGGGAATTAGAGCAGTACTAAAGGTATAAAACTCAAACAATTAATTTTATATTTGCATCAAATAAAAAATAAAACTTATTTTAAACTATTTTTAGAAAAATGGTATGGATTATTTGAAGCGAGAAGATGCAGATATCATTGCATTGCAGGAAACAAAGTGTGAAACAAAGAAAATTCCTGACGAAGTAAAGTTAGAAGGATATACACGTTACTTCCTTGATAGTAAGTATTTCAAATTATTATAAACTTCTTATTCAAATATTTTGCTAAAGTGATATTTTTTATTTTTAGGTAAAAAATCTGGCTACTGTGGAATGGCTTTATACTCTAAAAATGAGCCTGTAGATATTTCATATGGCTTAAAAGATGAAGAATTTGATGATGAAGGAAGGCTTATAACCGCTGAATATGAAAGTTTTTACTTAATTAATGTTTGTGAGTTGTATTTCTATTTTTAAAAAGTTTTTCCCTAAAAGTTGAATATTATAATTTATACTGAACATAATTATTTTTATAAGATGTACCTAATGCTGGTCAAAAGTTGGTAACATTACCAAAACGATTAAAATGGAATGAAGCTTTTAAAAAACATATTCAAGAATTAGATAAAAAAAAACCTGTTATTATTTGCGGTGATATGAATGTAGCTCATCAAGAAATTGGTCTGTGTAATAAATTATTGTAATAATAAGTTATAAGACATTAACTTTTATAATTATGGTATTTGCAGATTTAACAAATCCAAAGACAAATACTAAAAATGCTGGGTTTACTAAAGAAGAAAGAGATGGAATGACTGACTTTCTAAATTCTGGATTTGTTGATAGTTTCAGACTTCTTTATCCAGATAAAACTGGAGCATACACTTTTTGGTCATATTTTAAAAATTCAAGAAGCAAAAATATTGGCTGGTAATGTCATTATATTTATTTTTCTGTCAATTGTCATTTCTTATTTAATAATTATTATAATTAAATGTTTTAGGAGATTGGATTACTTTATTGTTTCAGAAAGAATTAAAAATAAAGTTTGTGATGTTGTGAACAGGGATCAGGTCTTTGGAAGTGACCATTGTCCTGTTATATTTTACGCAAATTTGTAAAAGTTCATGTCCTATTTAAAAGAAGTATAAAAAGAAACTTCACATTTTAAAAAAAAAACTTTACTATTTATGAAACGTTTTTCAATAAACTTCATACATAATAATTAAATATAAGTGTAATACAATTGTTTTGTAGTTATTTTTTATACACTACGTGATCATGAATGTAACATTTACAATACGAATCAACTTATTTTACACTTTAGATATATTATATTTAAATTCCTTTTAATCTTCACCAGCAGGAATAGCATCTTCCAACCTTTTTATAAATTTCACTCTTAGTTCAGTCACATTATCATTTTTCAATTGATCTTGTATAAACCATGCAGCAATTTCCATTTGTACCATTTCACAAGCACCTCTTAAAACTCCAGGTAATATATTACAGTATTTCAAATTTAAGCAATGGTCTGGTAGTTCAACAAATTCAGTTAGTGGATTTGTTTCAAAGCATAGTGAAAATTCATCACCTGTGACACTCCAATTAGTAATTGTTGGAGTGATCCCCAAAAATATTTTGAACCCAGTCTGAATTTTGTCAGCAGTATCTTTAAAGTCATAACATCTACCTGAACCAGTACGAGCCAAGAAATCTTCTATCAAACGGATACCCATATTGTATCCCATTCTTTCTAATTGCTTATTTACATCATCTACATTTTCGAAGTCTTTTAATAATTGAGCTACCAAAGCTCCGTATGTAAGTGTAAAAAGTTCTGAATTCTGAAATAAAATTATTTATTTTCGATTAGCAATCTTGAGAATTATTAATATAATGAAATGATCAATAAAGAGGAGTTTTATTTTTTTATGAAAGGTTGATGTAAGAATACTTACAACTTTCTTAGCATCTAATCTTGTTCCCGCTCTCGACATAGTTGTAAAACTATTTCTTTTTCAATTCACAAATATATAAACTATATTTCTATAAGGAATGTTTCATCAGTATAATAAGAATCCCAAACTGTAGTTTACGTGTTCTGTCAAATGACAACATAACCAAAAGGCTAACACGCATAAGCTTTGCGCAGTAACATCCAGCTATGGTGGGATTGGTGGGTGGAAATGTGCCTCCACTCCTTGTTTTCGTAATCAGGTTAAGTTAGTATAAGTATAACAATATAGATACTGTGCGGCTGCGTTCGTAAATTCATTTTCATCTTACATTTGGCAACGTCGGCAACAGCTGATTGAGATTAGAACTCGTAGATAAGTCATATAACCGTAAAATTGTTCAATGCCTGTCCTCGGCCGTTAAATACCGACAACGTTGCCAAATGTCTATGTCTATCCCCCTGCGGCAAGTGTTCTCGACCTCGTTACAGGATACACGATAGTAACAATAGTTTATATATAAGATATTTTATTTATTTAAATAAAAATTTATCCATGATGTTTGGAAATAAAAAAAATGTTCTGCCTCCGAGACCCGAACCTCCGAAAATTGAAGAAATTTTGGAAGATTTAAACAACTCAACCAATAAACATGATGTGGCATTTAAATATTTAGCTCGAGGTAAAGGTTAAGACATTAATAAAGAATGAAAGTTATATTAATTTAAAAGGAAATTCACAGAATATTAATTATTTCGATTAAATTTTCAATAAAAAAAAATTATTAATATGTTTTTAAAATATTTAATTTACTTTTTTTTTGAGTATACAAATTAAGACATTTTTTCTGTGAATTTTATTTATTACAGGATAATTTACAATGAATAATAAAATTTAAAATTTTTCTATTTAGAATCAGCCTACGATAGTTCTGCTTCAGTAGAATTACATGATCTGAATAATGTCTATGAAAAAGTCAAAACGTATCTTGACATAAATAAAAAATTAAAAATATTGAAAGATTCAATTAGGAAGGATGAAGAGCATTTAGAATATAATGTAAAAAATATAACTGAATTAATGGAAGAAATTAAAGAACAAGCTCAAGCAGCTTTAATTCAGTAAACTCTTCATTTCAATATTCTAAGACTAAATATTATTTATGACTCTTGCTAACTGTCTGTCAAATGTAAATTTCATTGATTCAGAGTATAAATTCCAAAACAACCCACCTTATGTTCGTTTTGTTTTGATATTTGACTAGAGAAATTGTATATTGTTATATATGTATATACTATGTATACATAAATCTGACAGTCAAATAGCAGAGGTGATTATTTATTTTTAATTACTCGTTTAAATAATATTTTTGTACATATAGGTATTCTGTAAAATATAATGAATTACATGTACATCTGTAATACGAAAACAGAATATTCATGTTTTATAATCTTAAGAGATTAGCACTGTCACCCATATGCCGTTCAAAAATTTTTTGCAACAATTACATTTAATTATTGAAAAAAACTTCTTAATGATAACAATTTTTTATTTATGAATATTACAATAGAAATAAAATTAAAACAAATTATTCAAAATTGAATGTTTAAGCAGAACCTACTAAGAATAGTTTGTATATTTGTAAATAAATAATAAATAAATTAAAGACAAATATTTAAAGTTATTTTATTTTTCTTTCTAAAAATATACAATTTCTCAACAAACTTAATAAAAAATAAATTAACTACGTGGAGGATACTCATGTGTTGGCATGTCATATCTTAATACTGGGTCAGAAAGGTATGCACACCATGTCAATCCTGGCGGGTATCCTGTAATGATAATACAATAGAATAAAAAATAAATTAATATAGTGCATAATTTATAAAATTTAATTTCAATTAAATTAATAGTACATTTCAATACTGGTGCGTGAAAGTGATTTAATCCTCGGGCGAACGTTTGCGCCCGAGCGAAGCGAGGGTGAAAAGGTCTCGTGAGGATAAAATCACCTTCTCGCTCGTGTATCGAACAGTATTTTTTAACAGGACGCGTACAAAGCTTGATTTAGCGCATGCTTTTTTATTTAAGCGTGTGCGAAATTGAGCCTTGTGCACGGAATGTCAAAATAAATTGTTTGGTAACAAATTTTCATATAACAATTTTTACTGAAATGCCATCCAGTTTAATAAATTCATTAAAATTTATTAAAATACTCACATGTATTTAAAAATTGAATAATTTTATGCAAAGTGTGTAGATTGTAGAAAAATATAAGTCGTGCCACCATCTTTGTCCAGCTGCGTGCAATCAATTGTTAGTTTAGTAGTTCAGGATAGTATTAGAATTGATATGATTAAGAGCCACACCATCATGCATACAATCATTTGATAATTAGATAATAGCTTTTCACGTAGTGATAACCCAATATGTAGTTTTAATTTAAAAGTTATTTTTTTATAAAAGTAAATAAACTTACAAATTTTGCTTTGAAGTGTTATGAAAATTTAAATTTCACTGGAACTTATTTAATTAAGGATGTAGAGGATAACGGAATATTGCTGTATATGGGATACCCAATTCAAACAATTTGAATCGAATGAATAAATGCAATGACAATTTGGTGACATAGATATATGCATGTATTTATAAAAATATATAAGTAAATATAATCACAAAGACAATTTTAACATCACAATTATAATTTCAAAAAAAAAAAACAATAACAGCTATAAATTTGTATAAAGAATTTTTCATATAAGATGTGCTTATGAACGTAAGCACTGTTACTGTTTTATATTATAAATGATTTTAATAATTATGTATTAAACGGTATTTTCCGCAAAATATAGATATTATCTTTTATACTCTACAATTCGGTTCATATGCTTGTTTTCAGGCTCAGTGATACATGACAAATATACATATCATGGTTTGCTTGCCTGAGATTCAACATGGTACATATTTGTATCCTGAATTATTTTTCAAATCATATCCCTATGAAACTTCCTGGTTTTTTTTTATGATCCAAAACATATATGTTTATTTTTGTCTTCTTTACTTTAATATATTTCGTAAAAAATGTATAAAATCTTTGTTATATCATAGATCTGTGTTTAATTAATGTTATAAAGAATTAAAGTTTTTTTTTTTAAATAATTACTGTGTTAAAATTTATTTTGGGAAGGGTAAATATTCAAATATATGTACCATGTCATGCACCGCGTCAAAGAGTGGGGGTTTCGCGTACGCTAGGTTTCTTTTTTTCCGCGTAAGCTATGAAGTTCCCCTGGATACTTTTTTTATATTTCATATTGAATTATTATATACTATATTAAATATGACTAAATAATATTTATTTTTATTTTATTTTTCAATCATTTTTCAATCAATTGATGAAATTGACTTTTAGATAAATCGTTCTTTTTTGTGTATAGCACTAAACCTGTTCAGTATACAGTATGCATAAGTACAAAAATGATTTTTTGTAACACATGCACAATTTTCGTCGTTTTTCGGCCTAAAAAGAGGCACCAAGGTAACTTTCTTTCGACCGACGGAAAAAAAATACTTCTTTGCCCGGCGGGCGTAAAAGTATCTTTTTGTAGATTTGCTGCTCTAAAACTATAAAATTTGTACATGCATGTTTTTCATAGCTTTTTTTATTTGAAGATGAACATCTTTACATTCGCACACATTTGTGGTGGACTTATTCTTATTTTTAACAATTTGTTATTATTAATTATTTTGATTTTTTATTTGGATTTCTAAATAATTATAATACAAAAAAAATAAAATTGTACAAACAGTTCAAATCTCTATTCCTACATAGTTTGTTGTCATATAAGACAAAAATCAATTTAGCTTCGCTTTTTAGGCTCAAAAACCCCGAAAATCAATACATGAGTCACAAAAAATATAGTGTGCACCTCGTGTATTTGCAGTACTCGTCTTCGGTTCGCAAAACGCACTCGCCTTCGGCTCGTGCTAGCTCACCTTCGACTCGTACTGCAAACTCCACACTCAGTCTAACAAGGCTCACTTCACGCCCTAAGTACACAATATACTATTTCAATACATAATTTTCTTAGAAATTTAAACAAATTATCCACAACTAAGGACGGATTTTGCAGATACATTAATTATGTTCTGAAGCACAAGCATTTTTACTTAAAACAAAAATTGCAATGGAATCACATTTTTTAGTAAGGAGCTCAATTTAATTCTTTTTTTATGTTGGAATTTAGAGTGCATATTTAACCATTTTTATATAACTTAATAACTGTATAAGTTATTCAATTGCAATTTACAGGTTTTGTATTAGCAGCAACAATTACATAGGCAACAAGGTAGTTAGTAAAAGCTTATAGAGAAATAAAAAATTATCAAATGAGAACTGATACCAAAATTATAACTATATTGAATGTTTATTATTTCGAATCAATTTAATAACAAAGTATAATCTCAACATTAAACCAAATTAATATAATTAGTTACAATATAACTATGTTAATAAAATTATTCAAGTTTAATATCAATTTTCCTCACTGGTTTCAAATAAGTAAAATTGTTTTCAAACGTTTTATTAAGCTTTTACTGAAATATGTAAGTACTTATAATAATAGATTTATCAGATGAAATATACCAAGTCACTCTTTATTAATGATAAATATCCAATTCATAATTTAGTTATATCATATAAATATAACTATTACAATAAATAACTAATATCGAAAAACTTTTTTCACAAAGGTGCATTTTTTTTTAAATTATTTCAAATGATTTATAACACAGCCCCACAAAAAAATTAAAGTGGTATAGCTCAGGGAGAATGTACATAAGCGCTGCGCTACGCTGTCGCATTGATTACTTGTAGACCTCGTCGCTGATTGGCTAATATTTAAATGTTAGCCAATCAGCGACGTTGTCTACAAGTAATCAATGCGACAGCGTAGCGCAGCTCAGCGTAGCGCAGCGCTTATGTACATTCTCCCTCAGAGACAGGACCACCATATCTCCGTGTATTTTGGCCCCCTAAACATGATTCCAAGGTCAGAATTGGCCCACCATGTCTGAATTTTCAGATATCATAAAAAACAAAGCGAAAACCATTTTTTTGTTAATTTTTTCTACAAAATAATGTATCATTGCTTGTGCCCTTCAATACCAACTTTGGATCGCCCCCTCTACATTTTTTTCCTCCAAAATCTAAACGCATGAATTTTGAAAACTCGCAAATATCTCTTTAGATCAAATTCTTTATTCCTATTTCAGAATTTACATTATTTTGTTTTAAAAATCTTATAACTTACGATATCTCAAAATTCGGACGTGGTGGACCAATTCTGGCCTTGGAATCACGTTTAGGGGGGCCAAAATACACAGAGATATGGTGTCTTGTCTCTGGGCTATACCATTTTTTTTTGTGTGGCTGCGTAATCAGTCTCTCAAATCAGATATGCTATTAAGATTTCAACAGATGAGGTTTTTTAAAAGACAATACATGTATGTAAACATGAGTCAGTAATCATCAGTGTTAACATGTTAATCTACTTGTGCTGAAAATATTGTCACATAAACAATATTAATGCGAATTACAATGCTTACAACGTATTTATGTAAATTTATTGAAAATATATAATATTAGTGTGCCTTGTGTGAAAATCAAGTAAGTATGTTAATACTTTAAAAGAAGAATCGAAACCGCATTTATAAAGTTAAAAATTATAAACAAACTTTCAGATTTGTTATATAATGTGTGAGCGGGTTCTTTAGGTTCGTTTCCCAGGGTCTGTCACTTTTTATTATTAAAAGTTGCGATAGCTTACTCGTAAGAGTTAGTATCAGTGTTAACTAACGATAAAATACTTTTATAAATATTTTGTTAATAACATTGAATTATCAGATTTTGAAGTCAGTTAGAATACTTAGAAAGCTAGGCGGCACACTTTGAACACACTTCCTTACGAGATCCTTGCGTTATAAACAATTTTCAAAAATATAATAAGCAAAATAATGTTTGTACCACTTGATGGTGTCAATAAATGGCATAGATATTCCTCGAATTAGTTTATCCGTTTAAAATATAGATATTTTGTTGTTCGTAAAGTATGTCAGAATAGTCTTTTTATACGCAAATTTATATCTTTCAAGGCAACTTTGTGTGAGAAGATACTCCTATCAGCAGAGGTGTACCCGAATCAACCGAAAAACAACAACAATTCTTCAAAGTCGTACTTATTTTTTAAAACTATTCAATGTTTACTTGAAATCAACGTAGTAACATGCTTAACAATAAAGAAAATTAAATCGCAATTTACTTATTACGATTGATTGTATCAAAAAAATTAAATTGCGGATTTACAAAATGAATCACAATTCTAATTTTACGGATTGCAAAATGAACGGCAACTTAATTTAATCGGTCTAGAAAAGAATAATTATAGGAAAGGTTTTTGACTCTATCCCTCGTTAGTTGTATAAATTTCTAATGTGAATTTTATCGATCTACACGAGGCAAGGGGAATTGGAAATAATTTTCGATTCTGGCCTTTAATAAAGGCCCAGAGAACGAAATTCTCTTACAAAAAAATGGCGTTTCGTCCTGGGTTACTAGATTGGACTCATCAGTGATGATCTAGTAACCCGTCATCAGACGCCTGCTCGTCGGATGTTCTGACGAGCCTATATGTAGTAGAAAGTAATTTTCTACTATGGGTTTTTTTTTTGTAAGAGAATTTCGTTCTCTGGGCCTTTATTAAAGGCCAGAATCGAAAATTATTTCCAATTCCCCTTGCCTCGTGTAGATCGATAAAATTCACATTAGAAAAGAATAATATTTAAGTGTGAATTACAGATTAAAACATTATTTTATAGTATCTCTTACGTCTTGCTATAGGATGACTTCATTAGTAAATGAACATTTAAGTCCAGTTAATGAAGGGGTCACGTGATATGTTTAAGTGCTTAAATAAAATGCTTTTATGACTTTAAAGTCAAAATTTTACTTTTTTCTAAATTTAAAATTGGGGAAGGTGCTTCATGAGGACAGAAACATAAAGAATATTTGATGTTAACTATTTTTATTGAAAAATGTTCATTCACTGGTGAAGTCACCCTACTTCAAGTATTAAAAAAAAAAAACATTATTTAAGGTTTTGTTTTTCTTAAATTTATGAAAAAAATCTACATATGATTTGTAATTTAGTTCTTATTTTTCTTCAATTTATAATGAACTTTTTTGATTTATAATCGTAATTTAACTTGCACAATTTCATTTTGAATCATAATTAACTTTTATAATTCAGTTGAATTATAAAATGAATCACGATTCAACTTCTTTTTGATTTATAAATTAATCTTGATTCAAAGATGTCGCTTCAAATGAATCGCATCCGGTGATTCGCGGTTTTACACGCCTCTGCCTATAGGTATTATATTGTCGTATTTAATTATACTATCAATACAAGGAATGCAAGATAAATTCGGGTTTTGTAAAAAATTACAAAATGTTTACCATCGTTGTAGCGTAAAATGATTTTCTCATGTTACAAAAAAGTATAATACATATTAACGTTAATGTAATTGTATAATTAAGGGGATGTGAGTACCGACGTTATTTTTCAAACGAGCATAACTCACGCAAATATCAATAGAATTATCCAGAAAAAAATCTGTATATAGTGTTTGTGTGTACGGAGCGCTTGACAGACGTCTTTTTCCAAAAAAATGATGAGAATTTATTTAATTAAATAAAAACCGTACTGTCGGTAAGTAGGAATCTACAATTGACCTACTTTTCAAACGAGCATAACTCACGCAAATATCAATAGAATTATCCAGAAAAAAATCTGCATATAGTGTTTGCGTGTACGGAGCGCTTGACAGCCGTCTTTTTCCAAATAAATGTTTGAATGTTAATTTAAAAAATATTGAAATTAGGGTTGCACATCCCCTTAAGTAAATTTGTAGTATAGAGTTGAGCATTGATTCACATGATGATGTATATGTTATTTTTTGCAATCTTGCAATTTAAACAATGCAATACATAACTTTCGTAACTCAAACGTTGCAAAACTAAAATAGTATATTACATACCTAGGCCAGTAAAATAAGAAATTTCTCAGATCACATGTAATTGTCGGCCGAGGCGAAGCCGAGGTTGACAAACATGTGATCTCAGGCTTTTTTTACTGGCCAAGGTGTTTATACTATTTTTCTGCCCTCCAGCTGGAAAATAATTTTATTTTTTGTAACACAGGGACGATTTTCGCGTTTTTTAAACCTAAAAGTAGGGCCAAAAGTGAACGGTTTTAGACCAACGGGCGCAAAAGTAGGTAAGCGGGCGCAAAAGAAGCCGAAGCGGGCGCAAAAGTAGCCGAAGCGGGCGCAAAAGTAACCGTTTTCAATAATCGTTCTTCTATTTTTTTTCTTTATCCGCGTGTCTTACTTTTACTAATTACATGTTTTAATGTACTTTAGATTTAGTTGGTAATAAATCCAACGATACGATTTCTGCGAGATTACAAATTTCAGGCGGCGTGCACTGCGCGTATTCTTCAATATCACTTTCACTCATCGTTCAGGAAAAATTAAAACTTTTAAATACTAAATATTAATTACTAATTTAAATAGTACTTTACTCTTATAACAATATTCTAATACTGTCGAATTATATACGTCGCTAGTACACGTCCGCTCAACTATATTTTTGAACTAAAGAAAAGCAGCGCATTCGAGCGCAACGGTCCAACGGTCAGATGGTATGAAAAACATGGAGATGGCGCCACCGTCCGCGCCGAAAACATAGATAACCGATTTTAAATATGTTGAAATAAATTGAAACCAAAATGTAAGTGTCACTCAATTCCCAGGTGGGTAGTGGTGTAACAGAAATTCGTTGATGTTGTTTCCCATTTTAAGTGGAAAAACGCGAAAATCAATACCTGTGTCACAAAAAATAGGGTGTGAACCAAGAGCTTAGTGGGCCTTTTGACCTCATGTGATTGCAGTACTCGTCTTCGGCTCGCGGACGCACTCGCCTTCGGCTCGTGCTGCTCGCCTTCGACTCATACTGCAAAGTTCCCACTCGGTCTAAAAAGGCCCACTTTACGCCCTTGGTATACAATATACTATTTTGTACCGCAAGCACGATTTTCGCGTTTTTTGAACCTATTAATAGAGCCGAAAGCGATCGCTTGCCGACTAGCGGGCGGTAAAAATCGAAAAACGCCGGCTACTCGCCGTAGCGGGCGGTAAAAACTAAAAAACGCCCGCTGCTCGCCGTAGCGGGCGGTAAAAATCGAAAAACGCCCGCTATCGTTTTTGAATGGAGTTTTCCAGATTGTTTAAGAAAATCATCGATATTTTGAAAAAATAGCAAATATTAAAGCTAAAAATATTTAATACAATCTTGGTTCTTGAGTTAAAAGCAATTCACGTTAGCCACACTTTAGTAAATTGAAAAAAACGCAAAAATCTATACTTGCGGTACAAAAAATATGGTGTGTACCAAGGGCTAAGTGGGTTTTTTGACCTCGTGTGGTTGCAGTACTCGCCTTCGGCTCGTGCTAGCTCACCTTCGACTCGTACTGCAACCCCACACTCGGTCTAAAAAAACCCACTTTACGCCCTTGGCACACAATATACTATTAAATTCTTATAAAAACTAAAAATTGCAATTTTATTAGAAATTATTCAAATCTACGTACACAACATTATTTTAAATCTGACAAATTTTTTGTTCTAACTTTTCGTAGTATTCTTCATTATAATCTTATTAAAGCATGGGTTTTTCGTACTTCTAGCTTTCTATATGATGGAAGTATGTTTTTAATCCTTAAATGTACCTCAGTGCTTAAAATACAAACATAGTATCAAAAATTTATTATCTGAAAGTACAGGTTTGTGATATGGTCAGACATAATATTTCTTATATCTCATTCAATAGGCACGTTACTCATATTATACAATACTAAAATTTTACTTTTGATATTTTTGATTAGAGTTCTTAAAATTGATTTGATTCATTCAAAATAGTATATTACGCAACTAGGGAGGTAAAAAGTTGGCCAGTCCAGAGCACGTGGAAATTGCCACCCGAGTCGAAGGCGAGGCCCATGGTTTGAGGTTGCCCGCTTTATCCCTGTGTTGCGTATACGATTTTTCACCATACCCTGGCTGAAAGTACCACTTTTGCTCCCTGCTCAAAAACGCAAATGTGGTATTTTCGACCCGGATATGGTGAAAAATCGTATACGCAACACGGGAATAAAGAGGGCCACCCAGAACACATGTGCTCTGGACTGGCCAATTCTTGACCTTCCTACACTGACAGAAAAACCCGGGGAAAAATTCCTATGTTGCTCTTGGAAGTTGCCCACAACTGCTTAAAATCGAAAAATTTACTATCTTTTATATGAAAAAGTCCAATGTCACAAGTAAAACTTCCTATGCCAGCATAGTAAAAATTAACACGTGGCTAATGGAACTTTATCTTTTGTACATTTTCCCAGGCTAGCATGGTAAAAATTGAGAGAGTTTTAGAATAAGAATTCACACGTTCAATCGTAAACAGCCCGCGAGTGCACGAAAAGTTGACCTCTTCAATGTCAAAATAGGAAAGATTCAGACAGATACATGTCAACAAACTCAATCCACCTTGGCAACATCGAGACAAAACACAAACGCTAAACGCAACAACTGAATGTGCCGTTCTAATCCAATATTAGTTTTTATTTATTTTTTTTTTATTTTTTATGATGAGACAATTTTTAAAATAATTGTTTATTTGTAATATTTTTAAGGAAGGTTGTGAAAAACTATTATATCGAAAATACAAATTCATTAATAAATAAATGAGCTTGTTTAATTTAAGGTATTGGTAATATTTATAAAATGTTAAACAATATTCTTAATATATAACATTTGTAATAAATTACGCTAAAATAAAGAATAGTATTATTCGAGTTAAAGCATAATTTGTTATAAAATTAGCGCGCATATCTTACGTTTGGGGATATACAAGTTCCAAAATTTTGTAGGACATATGTCTTTATAGGTAAGTGGTTAGCGCTCCCGACTACCGTGCCAAGGGTTCCAGGTTCGAGTCTCGATGTCGTCAAAAATTTTTAATTTATTTAATAAATTTTCTTTAATCATGTTTAATTCAAAAATAACTTCTGTATTGTCTAAATATAATAATTATGTGTCTGATACTCGCTCCTCCCCCACTCCTAAAAAAAAAGATGAAATAATTTTTTTCGCTCTTTAAAATCAGTTATAAAAAAATTCCCATGTTAGACTTGGAATTTTTCCTACGTGTATTGCAAATTCTGCTAAAAATCCGACATATGGTCGAGTTACGATTCCAACATGGTAATTTTTACACGACAACATAAGAATTTTTACCAGATTTTTTCTGTCAGTGTAGTTACGTAATATACCATTACTGAGATTCTTTTATTTCTTTCTCAATATATTAAATAAGAAAGTTAATTTAAAATTCAAACCAATGCCCAGCTCGGAATGAAAACAGTAAGTACTTGCGTAGGTACAACTGTGTATACGCTACGATTACAAATATATATAGGAACGAAAAGCATTTGCGCCTATATTAAGTATAGCTGTAGTTTCTCATCTTGCCACTTGCTCGCGTTTGTATACGATCGTTATAGTATGTATCTAACGACGTTCTCTTTAATTACCCTTTACTGGAAACCAAAGTTTGGCATTTTGAAAAAGCTACACAAAGTTGACTTGCCTTTGGGCTTGTACTTAAGGTGTTCTTCAATGAATTGGCAAGGGCAGCGAGCAGAGATACAATGACGGGGAGGTTGCACCGTCAAGCCGACCGCGCCGACTCTGTTGCGCTCCTGCGAGTCGACGGCCAAGTCGAGCCTACGCCGGACATAATGATGTGACCAGCGCGCCGCGTACCTCAGCAGCAGCAGCTCAGCTCGCTCCTGCCAACACACACATCACAGGCTCCTTTACAAAACTCGCAGCGTATATTGTCCGAATTTTATTTGCTCTCTTTAATTTTTACAGTAACTCATTATTTTACAATTTAAGGTAGGATAGAGTTCCAGACTTCGAAAAAGCTTTATACAGATTAAATAGAGTGGAAAATCGCCGTTTGAGAGGTCTGAGACTCTTCCGTTTGATCAAATAAAGCGTATTTCAGTTGAAAAAACAGGAAATATGTGATAGATCTGTTAGCTGGTGCAATGTTTGATGAAGGGTTTATGAAAGATGTTGGTGCATCACATGCATAATAAGAGCATTTAACAAATGACAGATTATTGAATACACGAAATAACGATTTTATTACATAAATCAAATGCTCCGAGATAATTTTTAATTGATATATCAAAAATTCGTTAGAAAATATTATTGAATAACTATATATAAAATTAAATTCATTTGAAAAAATTTTATTTCCAATGTATAATCCTCAAAATTCAGAATTTTCTAACATTGATTTTGTTATTATACCCGCATGTAGACATGACGTCATTTCACTATTTGTATTACCTGTTGAATTCGGATCATAAAAAATACAAAGTTTTTCTCCGAAAAATAGTCTTTAAGTTCGATAAAGTGAAATACGATATTATACAAGGCGATCAAGGGTAGAGGAACTAGTTGAATAATAAAGTATTGTTGCATTGTTGTAGAGAAATAAACTCTTTATTATCATTGATTTTCTAATCTAATAATAGATTCGAAATCTACAAAAATTTGTAGACTTTTCTCTCTGATTTTATCATAAGAGAAAGTCTTCCGATATTAATACAGTTCAATTTACCGTTAAATTTTTTTGAATAGCTTAACTTCAACGTCATTTATTTAAAATTATAATTTTGTTTTAACAATATATTTAAATGTTTCGTCTCATAAAAGATTATATCGCATAAATATAATTAGTAACAAACTAGTTGTAAGTTTTTCACAAGTTTTGTTTTGATTAAAAGAAATACTACGCAATAATGGACGGAATGTTACATCTCTCACTTATAAAGTCGTTCGCTTTAAAAGTTCAAAACATTTACGAATATTCTTAAATAATGTTTCGCAAAAATAAGAATCAATTACCTTAAAAAGTAATTATCTAGTAAGTACAATCATTTTGCATTTACGTTTCTGCTTTTTATTATTTTACGTGAAAATTTCATTAAAAACATTTTATATATATATTGGATTTTATATATTTAAAAATATATATAATTTTATCTTAATAAATGTAAAATTTAAATTACAAGAATATAATCTTCTGTTTTTTTTTTTAACAATGTATAAGTACTGGTTTAAGTATAATAGTTACATAAATACATTGCGCTGTTTTATGATAACAAAATAACAATAATAATATTAATATAAAAAAAATTGAATAAACATTAGTTTTTAAACATTAGTTTTGATTAATAAAGTATTTCACTCTAAAAAAAGTCCCTCACCTTGTCGTCTAAATTATCACTCATTGAAAGTTAAATATTTGTGCAAGTGTTTTGTGAAAAATACCGGATTGTATTGGAGTGCGTTATAAAAATTCACGACTAAGAATGAATTTTATGTGGTTCGATTGTATAAATACTTTTCAAATTAATTATACTGAAAATTCAGAAATACCATTTTTTATGATAATTACCGATATTGAAATATTAAAAAGGTTTAAATCTATTTGATATGATTTTGACGTATGAACGTACGCGTTGCTCAAGAATTGGTCGGAAAAAATTTCCAAAATAGTATTTTGGTAAGCGCGTATTCTATACCCGTAACGAAAGCGATCATCGTATACCTAAGTACCTTCAAGAAATACCTGCATTTACGACTTTTCTTAGATAGCTACAACAGATAGCGCCGTCGTATAAATTCTTCACAAGGTTACTCATATGCTACTTACTGTACAAAGAAACCTATTGAAAAAAGGAATATGAACAGTGAGAATTACAATACGAATCGGACGTACGTGTATCACTTTACGGAGCAATAGTATATCAAATTACTATTAGAACTGGTGTAAAATTGAACTCTAGCATACTAACAGAAAAAAGTTATGTACATAAGTACATATTTATATTTGCGTATATAAAAAAAGCATGCGAATTTCCGGTTTCATCTCGCGCTTTCCCTATTATTAAGTCAATCATATTTTCTCCATTTTTAAAGCAACCATCCAATGAAAGTGGAAACTTATAAAAAAATATCTAACTACGACATTAAATTAAAATTTATCATCAAAACGCTTTTGATTAAAATTTTTATCCCGATTATCTCCAAAAACCATAGCTTTTGGTTTTTCGGTAGAACAATTCAAAGATTAAATTCCTCACGTAAGAATCTTGCGCTTCCTACTATACTGTTCCCTCAACGATAATCTTTATACAAATTGAGATAAATCAAGTCATAAAGTCTAAAACACAAACAATCATTATTCATGACTCATATTTCTTTTTCTGCATTTCAACAAGCGTCCACCTTCATCGTTCATTCTTATTGTATGAGGCCGTCCGTGAAAATTTTGTAATTTCGAATGACGCCTACTCAGAGGCCCCTGTCTCTCAGGAAACTACTCCATCGAGGACAGAAATCTCGTCCTTGAACATGAGTCTTATTACGCAACCATTCCTCGATATACTGGCAGGGGCACAAGGCAGACGACAAGTGCCGGGGCGAAGAAGGATTGCCACCTTCCTCGTCGACTGTCCAGTCCAGACGTCGGCGCAAGTAGTCCTTCGCCCAGCGTTGTATGTAGCGGCAGAATACTTGTTCGCTTTTGCTCTAATTTTCCAGCACAAGTTAAACACGTATAAGAACATCGTATTATACAACGACTCGGTAACAGGATTGGACGCACGTTTTTTTTAGTAATTTTCGAAAAAATAAGTTCTATTGTATGGAATTTCTTTCTTTGTATAAAATAAAAAAAATACGTAATTTTAAAAAAGCAATCGAATCAAACTTAAAATATTCTTTATTATATAAAACTATCGTAACGACATTTACATGCAAAAATAATTTTAACAATAAAATCTTATTTTTACAATAACTCGTGCGGCCTTTCCTGTATGAAGATGAATGACTCAGTAAATAAAACACGCATTGATTAACAAATTTCAAACATTACTTATGAAAACACTGAAAAAATCCTGTTTCAAAATGTAAGTTGAAAAAAATGTATTGTAAAAAATAGTATAAATATTAAAATAATATAAGCATCTAAATAACATAGAATTATCTTTTATCAAGCAAAAGTGATTACACAAATAGTATTTCAACCGTGTTTACTTAAGCGATAAGATTATCGTCCCTCGGATTCACTGTAATTACAGGCATTTCCTTGGCATGCAGGAATCTTCAAAATTTTAAATAAGTTGCAGTTTTTTTACAAATTAAAGTTTTGGAAAATTAAAATAAATGCATTTATCGTGCAATAATGAGAATTATTATGAATCACCTTTTAATCGATATTTATTTACTGAACACAAACGAAACAATAATATAGTCTGGCGTTCATGATTAGTACGGAACAAAAGCGATTAAAATAATGTAATGAAGCTTTATGTAATTCACAAACCTGTTTACGCGATATTCGTGTAGTAGTTGTGCCTTGAATCACGATGTCACTGTCGTCGATGTCCATGCGCTGTTGCAGTTCATGCTGACGTCGCGATCTCGAGCTCTCGTCGTTACTGATTATTCTACCCTCCCGTTCTTCTCGCTCAATTACCTCTTGTAATTTTTTCTACAAAAATAACATAATTGTAAAATAAAATTTTAGAAGCAAAAATAGAAAATTTATTTCATGATAATGTACAATATTTAAATAACAAGTTCATGATTTACATTTATAATTTGACATTAGATTTTCAAATCGATAAACGATTTACTAACAGGAAAAAAGTAAATACTTGACTAAATTTACAGCAAAATAATTTTTAAAAATTTTTTTATTTATATGTGGAACGCTTTCTAATTTTAAAACCTACAAAAAAATTGTAAATGTTAACATTAGAAATGAAATTTTTTAGAAAAGTTAAAATTTGTTATCATTGACTCAAATAATGAAGAATGTATTATAAATAGTTCAGAAAAAATCATGTGTATCATAAAATCACATCAAATTCTAAAAATAGTTTGATAAAATTTAAACTAATATTTTTGTAATACTTGTTCAATGTTAAATATCAACAATTACTAAATTTTCACATTTTTTCTTGAAATTATATAAATTATAAAAATACTTACAATGCAGTCAGTAGTGTCAAAATATATGAAGCATAAATTAACTTTATGACATGAAATCTTTCCCCTATCATCAAGACCAAGTATAATCTTGTGTCTCAGTAGATGTTTGTTTACTTGTGCCATACATCTTTCAAGATTGTGATTGAGTTTGATTTTAATGAACATACATAAAAATATGGCAGCAGCATTTAGAACCAACCACATCACTCCTAAACCAAATAATGTAAGTCCTGTGACTCCCGAAAACAATAATCCTAATAAAACCACAAATGCAGTAAATATCCATACTACAAGTATCCTCTTGTAACAAATATTGTACATATTGAATCGAACATCATTTACAAGAAGCTCCATTATTTGCACATAATCTTCAACTGTTAACTGTAAAAAAGAAAAAATAATTAAAAATTACAGTATTATTTTAAATCAAGTGTAATTTCAAAGCAATATAAACATTTTAATGGTACAATAGAAAATACCAACCGTTAATCCTTGTGCCATTAGTTCTTCAGGTACAAGTTCTGGACGAAACCTAGCTGGGGTAATCCAAGGCCACTTTGTGTTAACAGGCAATAAAGTAACAATGGTATCGCCATTAGCAAAACCTTGTCTAATATTACCGATAGGAGTACTTATAACATTTCTACCATTAGAAGCATCTCTTAAATCTATAGTTTTCAAGGAGGCACTTTTTGGATTATAAACACCTGCAGCAGATGACTGCAGTGTTGGTTCAAGGTTAATTTGAACAGAATTTGTTGCTATTACAGCTCCACTGTAATTGTCATTTCTCTGTTCGCTGTCTCCTGGATCCAGAGATTTGTTTATCTTGCTAACATTCACTGTGACAGACTCTGGTTTTATTTGAGCTGGGACTTCTTCATTTTCACTTTTTCTTGGAGTAGATGAAGCAGCAGGAGTAGCAGTATGAGAAGCAGCAGCTGATTCCTCCTCAAACTTCACCCATTCTTTCCTCTGTCCATCTGGACTAACACCTTGACTAGCAGCTGCATTGTTAGCAGTAGTATCTTCTGGTGTTGGTGAGCTCATGATTTACACCTCTGAAATAAACAATACATACTTTTATTATTATATTATTTAGTAATAGTTATTTGAAGTTGAAATGACTAAAGTTATTTGCTTAAATATTATACTTTAAGTCATAAAAAAATGGATCAATAACAAAATTGGTGCCATTGAGCTTTTGTGTAGTCCTATATATAAAAGTAAACAGTCCTAAATTACATATAATAAGCAAACATTAAGGAGCAACCTTTGTACTGGTACAAAAAATCAATCAATTACAATTCTACAAGGCATCCTCAATAGGAAGGAGATGGCTCTTGAAGAGTGTTCTGCATACTAGAGCTTCGAAGTAGCTGTTTTGATTAAGTGAACAGTCGAACAGAGTAGCAGGGCAAAGTGGAGCTAATAGAAGACAGAGAGAAAAAGAGAGCATCTAACTGGAGTACACGAGCGCACACGACACGTACATATAAGAAAGAAGAAGCAAGAGACAGAGAATCGCGACACGACGCGCTGCGAGAGTCAATAACCACGCACTTACATATACCCGCTGATTGAATCTCGAGCAATAATACGCGGGCAGCGCGAATCGCGTGCGGCGAGTGACGCGCCGAAGACGCGATGTGTATTATATTGTACCTATCATACACTCGTACGTATATATAGGCATACTTACACCCGCGTGCGCTCGTGATGTGTACACGGAGCCAGGAGAGAGCCGAAATTCAGGCTTTTACACGTAGGCGCGCCGCCGCCGCCGTATCCTGTGTATATAGGTACACATACTGCACGAAATGCGTAAGTTGGTGCCGGTGCTATATAAATGGAAACTCTCTCTCTCTCTCTTTCTCTTTCTCCTCCTTCTCCTAATCCCCGCCCGATCATCAACCTCAGCTTCCTTTTTTCTTTACACCCATTGCACGAACCGAACATGAATCGAACGAAAACAAACGGCCGATCGATGATCGTTATCGTGTAATTACTGCTTCACTATGCGCGCGGGCGGCTCGTCATCGTCACGAGCTCGCGCGAATCAAAATAAATAACGATCTTGCGGAATCATTCATAATCCCATGCTAGTCGACTTTTCCTTATTGAACGTAGATAGGAGAGTCGTGTGTGTACACTTGTACACGCACCTACTACCTATATCGTCTTTAAAATATATACCTACGTGTGCGCACGCATGGCGCTACCAGTGTGTGCGCAGGTGACGACTGACGACTCCCGAGAAGACGAGCTTACCTGTGCGTTCGATGATGATCTGTCGGATTGGTTGTTGCATGACAACGTGCGGCAACACGCAGGTGGTCGTGGAGGTATGGCTCCGTCTTCTTCGTCGAGACGCAGCGGCTGCTCGTCCTGCCCGCGAACACGTATGGCCTGCTGTTCCGCTACCGCCGCTGCTAAGCTACACCTAGCTAGGTACTTGCTGCTGCCTCGACGAAGGTGAGAGAAACTGTGCGCTCACAGGGCGGAGCCACCACACGGATAACAACGCCCCGCCACTCTCGCGCTCACCTGCGCATGCATGCGCGCCGCGCGCGCGAGCGGCGAACCTGGTTGTGTGTGTGTAGGCTGGCTGGAGAGCTATATGGTTCTCCACTTGCTCCGTAAGATATAAAAAGATAAGTAATTGTAGGTATATACTTTCCGTTTCGGAGCGCATTGCACCGCGGTCGTGACTTATGACAATGATGAAACGTGCGGTGCATCGGTGATCGGATGTGCGCTTGTAGCACACCACGTTGCTTTCTAAATAATAGGTGCGTACATTGGTGGTTGATTGTATTTTGTTTAAACGTGCTTAATTTTTTTGTTTGTCAATTAAAATTATCGCGTTGTTTCTGTTTGATGTGATTATAGTTTGATTATTATAAATAACAGCTTAGTGACTTTTTATATTTTTGAAAAAAAAAACAAAGATACGTTGATGCTTGGAAGATTTATGGCTATCATAAAATTATTTCCTAAAGCTTCGACTTGACGCGCAAACTCGAGACAATAGCAATTTACTAGGCAGGTATAATGAAGACTTGAATGGAGATTACCGGTTACCGTTTTAAACTATTGCAGTTTGTTTTACCATAATTAGTTTAATTAGTAAATTAAAATCACCTTATTTAATAATGGAATATGCGGCCTATACTTAAATTCAATTTAATTAGTAAAATCCAAACGTTTTATGTTTTTTGTATATATTTCGTTAGTATCAATAACTTTTATTAAAATTAAGTTGTGCTTTATTATTTATGATTCTCGAAGACACAATTTTTATCGGTCACAATTTGATAATATAATTTAAAAAGTGTATATTGAACAGTTAATTTATTGAAAGTTTTGATACGAATTATTTATTTTAAAAAGTTTTTCCGATTTTCCCGAATCGTAAACTATAAAATTAATATTTTGTAATTTATAAAATGTTATATATCTAAATTTTTGTACGTACTTATGTATGTACATACAGCTAATTCCATTTTCTCATCGATGTATTATTTATTATACTGCCGTCGGAAGCAAGGTCTGTAACTTAAAAAAAAAATTTAATTTTCAAAAATGATTAGTTTAATAGAAAACGACAAGCTTTCAAACTTCTTATATCAAAATTGCGGCGAAAGTGATATTTTGTGAAGTTATAGACCTTCTTGCTTACGGCGGCAGTATATAGGTAGATACAATTGAAACCGATTATTTTTCAAACAATATATATATTCACAGAAAATTAGTTTGTTACGAGTTGCTATTGAAATTAATTTTTATCATTTTTTTTTAATTTGATGACACGTTTTATTAGTAAATCTACATAATGATAAAATACTTTATGTATCATACACGTGTGATACACGATGGCGAGTTCAATGCTGGGTTTGATGCAAAACAAACTACATAAATTCGAAAATATCCTAATGTTTATTATTTTCTGTACTTGTGTATTTATTGTATTTTCATAGTTTTTTTTTTCAAATATTTAAAGATCACAATGGATTATAATGTTTGACAAAAATTAATTTTTTATTTTATAAACAATTACTAAAATAATTACGATAAAAAGAGAAAATTTTGATATTGGACATAAAATGAATTAAGCAAGTATTATAATTGTTTAAAATGTTTTATTGTACAATTATGATCAATACCTACTCAGTTTAGTTACCTATATTATTATACTCTCATAAAACATAATTGTATGAGTACTACTTTTGATCCAAAATTTTAATTTTTTATAAAAAGAAATACATTTCCACATTATAAAAATACATCGTAATTATAATGATTTTATGTGTGTTATAAATCAATAAAATATTTAATTTTTATTATATCAAGGAAGATAAAAAAAATTAAGTATTTAACATAAATATATAAATAAACACTAGACAAAATTTTTCCAAGTAAAATAAAACAGAAGAAAAAATAATAGCACTTACAAATAAATCGTTGTAAATAAGACATGTAAATTGTTTATGTAACAAAAGGTAATTTCTAAAGAATAATTGTACCAATAAATATAACTTACAAAAAATAAATCTCATCACTCTAAACGTCTATACTTTGAGACATAAGCAAGAATAATTTCAGTATTGTTACAACAAATAATTACGAATACTGCACAGCATATATTCAATAAAAATTTATTTGATCATATATCCATTAACTCTTCCAATAACCATCTGTGTTCTTGGTAACAATCTTTTTTCACAATTTTTCTCAAAAGCTTATTGTTTATGAAACCTTCTTTCAAAAGTTCTTCGTAATTGCAAGACCCCTCAAACTTATTTAACAAATAATATACGCACAGTATTGACCACCAGGCTCATTTATGGTAATGGAATGAAACTTTTGAATAAGGACTAAGCGCGAAGAAATACTTTCCCATAACGGCAAAACACCGTTAACGGTTAACACCATATTTTACATGTTTCCTTATATCAGTTCAATGGTCTTCCGTATGTATATTTATAATATATATATATATGTATGTATATATGTATATATATATATATATATAATAAAAAAAGTCGTTTATTCTACAGCAAAAATATGCCAGATGTTAATTCTTTTTCGATATTATGTTAAGACTTTATGTATAATAAACCATAACAAAGATCTGCTGCTTCCTTAGTATCTTCATAATAACAGTTTTATTATTTCATCAAGAATTTCTGAAAGGAGTGAATTATTATCACTTTTACCCTCTATTATTAGTGTGTTTGTCGTCGACTGTAAAATGAAATAAATAAATTTAGCATACCGTCAGGTTAAACTTAGATATTTTTTAACAGAAAAAAAATAGAATTGAAGTAATAAATTATATTACTTTTTTTAACTTACGTTTTGTTTAATTAAAAGGCAGACATGGTGTCCTTTAAGAGATTGTCCATACAATGAAGCCGTGTTATCTATATGCTCTACGAGCGTAAGGTGGCATTCACTACAAATATTTCTTAGTAAACCATCAAAATCTTTACACGCAGTAATTTCGTTCCTTAACTTATGCAAAAGTTGACCACTTTTTAACAATTCCGTTAAAATATCATTATGTGAAAGGCGGCCAACTATAAAACTACTGCAAGGTAAGCGCAAAGTAAAATCAAGTTTCTCCTGCATTGTACCATTAGGATTTTGCACCATGTATGTTAAAGTACCACGAAGTTTCTGTGCAAAAGTTACATCAGACGCTAAAATTGCAACATGTGCTTCACTAGAACTCATAGGAAGTAACTGGAAATTCATCTTCATCCCATATTCATCTTTCGGCTGAAAAAATTAATTTATTATTTTTTAATACAAAAAATTATACTTAAAATTAGCATTCCATTACAACTTATCATTTTAAATGTTAACATTTTATAATTCATGTAATGCTAAATTTATTAAATAGGAAAAAGAAAATACCCGTCGTTCTAATTTTAAAGCTGGAGTGTCTAATACATTAAAGATTAGTTCTTTTAGAACGTTTTCTGATTTGTTGATAAATGAAATAATTAAAATAATTTTACTCTTATCGTGCTCTAATTGTTTAATTTCATAGAGCATTTTTACAGTCTTATCTTGTGCCAACTCTTTTAAAGAAGTTGGTGGTTGGATTGGAACGTTAGTAACAGTATCAAAATTAAGATCTCTACTTGGCAAAACTTCTTTAGAAGGCGTAGAAATTCCGGCAGTTTCTTCATATTCTTGATTTTCCTTAGTTTTCTTACTCTTGATTTTCTTCATCTTTTTTCCAATTTTTTCATAATTTGCGTTATCTTCTTTTTCCTTTTTCTCTTTTTTTTCTTTCTTACGCTTAGTTTTTTTACTTTCAATTTCTTTTTCTTTCTCTTTCTCTTCTACAACTGCTTCTTCAATTTTTTTCTCTTCTTCCGGCTCATCTACTTTCAATAAGTCAACATCCTTATCTTCTTTTGATTTCTTTTTTCCTTTATTTTCTTTAGAACTATTTTTCTTCTTTTCCTTTTTGTGACCCTGTTTTTCAAGAACATACAAGATAGATATTCGAAAAATTATTATATATTTTTGAAAATTATACCATAAATTGACCATTTGTATTTTACCTTTTCCGATTTATGAACAGTCTTATCAGATGTACTTTTGATAATGTGTGTATCCGGGACTCGGTGTTCTAATACAGGTAATCGTTCATCTTCTCGTAGAGGCATATCAAGATCAATATTAAGAGCTCGATGTGGATCATCAGCATCCTTTGCATCGTTGTCATCGCTATCGCTTAACGCGGCACCAGGCGGTAGCTCTCCAATTCCTTTATTTACAAGTTGTATCGGGAAAGAATCATCATCCTCTGAACTGCTAGACTTTTTGTCTGAAAAAATTTTGTATTTTTAAAATTTCATAATAATATATTACGATACTAGTACCATACGATACCATAAGTGGCCCATTATGGCACGACGTGAAATTAGCGCCCGAGCGCAGCGATGGTGATAAATCACGTCGTGCAGTGGGCCATCGAAGGCACTAGTGTCGTACGATATTTTACAGCACGTTTAAATAAATCCGCTGTCACGCCGATCCGTGGCATAAGTGCGGATTTATGTCACACCGTACTATAAAATATATTTACTATCGACACTTAGAATTAAGAAAATACTTTTTTTAGATTTTTTTTTCTTTCCAGTCTTTTTGTGTCGTTTTTTCGCCATTTCTTCACTTCGATTTAGGTTGAAGAATTTATTCGAATGGATGGAATCAGAAACTTTTAATGATATGGGAATATCTAACTCTGCAATAGGAATGCTATCATAATCCTCGGCATTATTTCCGGAAAATGCAATCTTCTTGTGAGAAGACGTAGAATTTTTCAAATAATGAGGATTATTTTGTTGTTCTAATTTTCTTGCTTCACGTCTTATTTCTAATTCTTCGGCTGTTGGCTCATACGATTGGCGTTTATTATAACTATCACCTACTTTTTCTGACTTAACGAAAATATCATTCATATCCATATCTTCAGAATCAGAACTTTCAGAAGGAGGATCATTGATCCACGAATCAAGATCCAAATCTTCTGGTATTGGCACCTACAATATAACATATACATAACATTTAAAAATTTGCTCTTATATTTTTAATAAATGATACAAAGTAAATAAGATGTATTTATATTTAAGTAACAAATTACTTTTCTTTGAGCTTTGGGAGCAACTGGATTCAATTCACCAATAAAAGCTTCAGATATTTCTTTAGCTAAATCTGGATTCTCTATAACACATTCAAGTAAAGCTACAGCAGAACTTGACCTTTCTTGGACTTCTAAATCACTGCTGCAAACAAATGCTGATAATTTTTCTTTCAAATCAGCAATCTAAAATACATTAATAAAAATATGAATTAATATGAATTATTATAGAAACCATTACATTTAAAAAATAAATTATTCACAATAAATATACCTGCTCTAACATATCTGCATCAGCCTCTTCGTTTTTCTTTATAATAGCAGCAATCAATTTTAAGCTGTTGTGAACGTAAACTGCTTGTATGTGACCAGGTAAGCTGAGTGCTTGAGGTTTAAGCATCGAATGTAACGTCGACAATGGGTCATCTAGTTCACTGCAAATGACGTTAATAAATATTATAAATCATTATAAGCGTCAAATTCTTAAATTATTTTAATTGTACGTGTATATAAGTCGATAAATTCTGGGTCCTGATAGACCAAACCAAATAGGTCTAACCGATTTTTAACTTTATCTACTTATGTAATTAAGAAAGTCAATTGTGCAGTAGTCAATTCGCGTTACAACGTTTTTACATTATATTACATCGACGGCTGAGCAGAACAAGATGCTATCTCGGCTGAGGCTAACAGAAGATGCTATCTCGGCCGAGGCTAACAGAAGATGCTATCTCGGCCGAGGCTCACAGAACGTGCTATCATCTCCGCCGAGGCTCACAGAACGTGCTATCTCAGCCGTGGCTAACAAAAGATGCTGACTCGGCCGAGGCTCACAGAACGTGCTATCTCGGCCGAGGCTTACAAAACCTGCTATCTCAGACGCGTTTTTTTTTCTTCAAATTTTGTAGTAGTAACTCTACGCACCTTGATTAAACTTTTATTTCTACAAAATGGGTGTCTCTAAAAATTGTGAAAAAAATTGGATCTGATTTTTCAACAATGATTTTGACAATTTACTAAATATGTATTATGGAATTCATTATAATTGATTATAAACGCTCGTTTAAATAAAGATTCAAAATTCAATTCTTAATTAAACGAGTGGTTTTTATTAAAGATACAATTTTTAATTCTTAATTTTAATGGTTTACAAGCGTTTAATTAAAGATTCAAGATTTCCTTCTGATAGCACATTCTGTGAGCCTCGGCCGAGATAGCATCTTCTGTTAGCCTCAGCCGAGATAGCATCTTGTTCCGCTCAGCCGTCGATATTCTATATGAATCAGTTTATGCAAAAAGGGCCTAAAGTCCTTTTAGGTCAATTTTCGGAAAATGAAAAAAACTTTATTATTACTTTTGTTTAGCTAAACAAATTTTCACAAAATTCGCCATGAATATTAAGGGTATTATATAGAACAGTAAACGATATCTACATTTATTAAAATAAGCTTACATTTTGTTAATTTCAATAAAAAGGTGGATGGACTTGGGGCCCTTTCTGCATAAACTAACATTTATAGAATGCCTTTTATGTAATTTTTTCATAAGGATATGATAAAGCATGCTTTTAATAATGCAAAACTAGTCTTATCCCAATTTAACCCAAAAATGGACTTGAGGCCCTTTTTACATAAACCGATTCATATGTTCATGATTATAGAAAACTAATAAGGAGACTGCAAAGCCTCCGGAAAATATTGTAGATTTGAACGGGGCTTTGAAAGTCGATTTCTGTTATCAAAAGATGAAGCCCAGTGCTCACAATCACATAAAATCGGCCCTTTTTTGAGATATGGGCGATCTAATCTCAAATATGTTCTATTTCGTTTAAAAAACCGCTGCCAATTCATTGGCACGTAGCTTCCTCAAACTTAATTTACTGATCCCTTTAATTAATTTTTACTTCTAATATTTAAAATTTTATACTTTATCTTGTACGGTTAGACTAACAAGGAGAGGGTCTGGATTCAGCTTAAACGGTGGTATATGTTTTTGGATATACAAATATGAAGAAAGCTGCAATATTAGACCCTAACGCTAAAAAAAACTAAAGTTCTGGGAACTTTTAGCTTTATTTTGAAGAAAGTGTTGAAAAAAACCTTCTCTAAAAATGGCAACTATTAAACTTTAGAAAGTCTTAAATATAATTTCAAGTAGAGAAAATAAAACTAGAAAAAACGAGGTTTCATTTGTGTTTTTAAAGAGTAAAAAATATCGATTCCTTCCAAAGTTATACAAGTTTGAAATTGATGATCGAAAGTGCTCTTGTTTTGCTCTTGTTATCGTGCAACAATTAAAACGCAAATTTTTTCTAAAATGATTTGTTTCTAAAAAACTAATGAAGATAATCTCTTGAAATTTGAACAACATATAGTCTTCGATGAGTGTAATAAGTGGTTAAAATTTCAAGTCGATAAATCAAGTATTCTTATAAAACACCATTCGAAAATTTTTTTAAAAAATTTTTAACCTCAAATATCTTTTTTCGTAATGGACCGATTTTTTTGAGCAACGAACTCGATCTGAAGATATATAAAAGCTACATCTGTGCCAAATTTCAGGACGATTGGGTAACTTTTGCTCTAGTTATCGTGCGACAGCAAAAAAGCAAATTTTTTCTAAAATAATTTTTTTCTAAAAAACAAATGAAGATAATCTCCTGAAATTTTAACCAAATATAGTCTCCTATAAATTTAATAAGTGGTTAAAATTAATTTTAAGTCGATAAATCAAGGAGCGCGGGAGCGCTCCGAAGGCAAGTATCTGTCCAATGTAGAAGAAGCCTGAGGGACGACCGCGCTACATATACTTTGAAATGGGTGTGCGAGAATTTCACTTATTTTTTACGACTTTGTGTTATGTTTTATCTTATATTTAAATATATCACTGGATAGCTTTTTTGATATACTACATGTATAAAAAATTTCAATTAAAAATATTATGTCGTTTTGATGTATATCTAGTTTATATATTCCGAGGGCTGTTTTTCTTATCCTCCAAAATTTTTCTTCTTCTTCTTTTCTCTCCTCGATCAGCTGTTTTGTTCCGACCACTGCTCTGTAACTATATATATATATAGATAACAGCAACAAAACTGCGACTCTACAATAGCCTCAAAATATCGTATGTCGTATATGATATTTTTAATTTTTAAATATAAACATAATACGTATTTTTTAAATATACTACGTAATTAGGTTAAAAAAAAAAGATATGAATTTCAATCAGCTGATGGCATGAGCATACTTTTATACATAGATAAGTATTATATAATAATAATTATAACTTGAAAAAAAATAAAGTAAAGAATAGATACTTTGTAAAAAATTTTTTCATTTGCAGATTATAGAATTTTTCACAGACTTTGAGCTCTGGAACAGATTTTTATCGAAGGAGCAGCACCAGGAGTAATGCCAGCAACTTCTCATTACATTGACAAAGTCTTCATAGACTACAAGTAATACAATTATTAGATAGACTTTTAGAAGATGGAATAGATAGATAAAAACACACTAAAAAATGATGAAGTTCATTGCATATCAATGCATCAAAGAATGACCAAGAATTTTAATAATATAAACAATCAATAAAGAAGATGTAAAAAAGTGTAAAAAAACCATGGAAATGTTTTTAGTATACAGAAACTAAAAGATTATGTCAAATGGGAAAAGCGAAAAGGATGTGTTAAAACTGTGACTCTACAATAGCCTCAAAATATCTTATGTTGTATATGATATTTTTAATTTTTAAATATAAACATAATACGTATTTTAAATATACTACGTAATTAGGTTAAAAAAAAAAAATATGAATTTCAATCAGCTGATGGCATAAGCATACTTTTATACATAGATAAGTATTATATTTATAATATAACTTGAAAAAAATAAAGATAAAGAATAGATACTTTGTAAAAATTTTTTTCATTTGCAGATTATAGAATTTTTTTTTCACAGCCTTTGAGCTCTGGAACAGATTTTTATCGAAGGAGCAGCACCAGGAGTAATGCCAGTAACTTCTCATTACATTTTGACTAAGTCTTCATAGACTACAAGTAATACAATTATTAGATAGACTTTTAGAAGATGGAATAGATAGATAAAAACACACTAAAAAATGATGAAGTTCATTGCATATCAATGCATCAAAGAATGACCAAGAATTTTAATAATATAAACAATGAACAAAGAAGATGTAAAAAAGTGTTAAAAACAATGGAAATTTTTTAGTATACAGAAACTAAAAGATTATGTCAAATGAGAAAAGCGAAAAGGATGTGTTATATTATGAAAATTTCAAAAAATAAAAGTGCTCAGTTATTCTCGTGTTTGATTTTCCCAGGGTGGAAGACGTCAAAAGTTTGATCTATACAAGAATATCAAGAAAGCTTTTAGTGATTCTCAGTTCATAAACTGGTTGTATGATATACAAACAATGAAGAAAGAAGATGTAAAAAAAGTGTAAAATAAACAATGGAAATTTTTTTAGTATACAGAAACTAAGAGATTATGTCAAATGGGAAAAGCGAAAAGCGAAAAGGATGTGTTATATTGTGAAAATTTCAAAAAATAAAAGTGCTCAGTTATTCTCGTGTATGATTTTCCCAGGGTGGAAGACGTCAAGAGTTTGATCTATTCAAGAATATCAAGAAAGCTTTTAGTGATTCTCAGTTCATAAACTGGTTGTATGATATACAAACAATGAAGAAAGAAGATGTAAAAAAGTGTAAAATAAACAATGGAAATTTTTTTAGTATACAGAAACTAAAAGATTATATCAAATGGGAAAAGCGAAAAGGATGTGTTATATTGTGAAAATTTCAAAAAATAAAAGTGCTCAGTTATTCTCGTGTATGATTTTCCCAGGGTGGAAGACGTCAAGAGTTTGATCTATTCAAGAATATCAAGAAAGTTTTTAGTGATTCTCAGTTCATAAACTGATTGTATAATATACAAACAATGAAAAAGAAGATGTAAAAAAAGTGAAAAATAAACAATGGAAATTTTTTAGTATACAGAAACTAAAAGATTATATCAAATGGGAAAAGCGAAAAGGATGTGTTATATTGTGAAAATTTCAAAAAATAAAAGTGCTCAGTTATTCTCGTGTATGATTTTCCCAGGGTGGAAGACGCCAAAAGTTTGATCCATACAAGAATATCAAGAAAGTTTTTAGTGATTGTCAGTTCATAAACTGGTTGTATAATATACAAACAATGAAGAAAGAAGATATAAGAAAAGTGTAAAATAAACAATGGAAATTTTTTAGTATACAGATTACAGATAGAAGGAAATATCGGCTATGTATGAAATGACTTGTTTTTGTAATATAAAAGCCATGAGGTTTTTCAGTGAAATATATTTGTCGACTTTTATGGAAGTAAAAGTATATTATAGACTATTTTGACTAATTAAAGAAAACAAAAGAAGTGATTTCAAAATTAATTTATGTGTCATATAAACAGTATATCAGTAGACGAATATCTTGAAAGCTCCTATTTTGCAAGGAATAGATTGTGCAATATTATGAATGTAAGGAATAAAGTACCAAAAACTTTAATGAGAGCTTAAATATTTTTTTAAAACAATCAACACGTTTTTTAAAAGCTAATTTTTAAGTACGTTCTAAGAACAATTTGTCTAGTCCTTCTAATTATTCTAGTCTCATCTATTCAATAAGCACTCTGTACAAATGGTCATAATTTTTTTCATGACTGTACAAATAAATAATACCATTTAAAATAATGATATTAAAAATATACTATAATAAACTCTCGTAACGTTATCACACTATGTAATTATTATTTTCTCTTCAAAAATTGTGAAATCTATCTAAAAAGCTTTTTACAAAAGTTTAAACTAAGGCAAGTATTAGTCTCTCTCTCCCTCCCCTCTCTCCCTCCTTTTCTCTCTCTCTCCTCCCTCTCTTTCTCCCCTGTCTCTCTCGACCTCTCTCTCTTTCCCTCCCCTCTCTCTCCTCGCGCCCATAACATCTGCCAAACTGAGTAACAAAAACTTTAATGAGAGCTTAAATATTTTGTTAAAACAATGAACACGTTTTTTAAAAGCTATTTTTTAAGTACGTTTTAATAACAATTTGTCTAGTCCTTTTAATTCTTCTAGTCTCATCTATTCAATAAGCACTCTCTACAAATGGTAATAATTTTTTCATGACTGTACAAATAATCTTAATAACTGAAAACTTTCTTTTCGAAAAAATTAATTACAAAAAAAAAACAAGAAGAAAAATGAAAAGTTCATGCAAAACTTATATGCTAACAAAACTAAATTATTTTTACTATTTCTCTAAACCACTGTTAAGTTGCTTTGTAAAAAAAATCCCCACCCCCTATCTCTCTCGTCTATTTTTACTTAACAACTATGTATAATAACTCCATGAAAAATGTTGAATATTTTTTAAAACAGCCCTCAAGACATTCTGTACAAGAATAATACAATAACAAACTTTATTTTGAAATATCTACGGAATCTTCGAAAAATGTTTTCTTTAAAAGAAAGCATTAATATTTTTCCTCGAAAGTATTTAATTTATAAATTTCTTTAAATTAAAGTAGAAATAACTTTAATGAGAGCTTAAATATTTTTTTTTAAAACAATCAACACGTTTTTTAAAATCTAATTTCTTAAGTACGTTTTAACAATACAATTTTTCTAGTCCTTTTAATTCTTCTAGTCTAATCTATTCAATAAGCTCTCTATACAAATGATAATAATTTTTTTCATGACTACAAATAATAATTTTTGTTAGTATAAAACTTTCTACGAAAGTATAAAATAAGGCAAGTATAAACATTTTTCCTTTATAATCTACTCTCCCTCCCACTCTTCGCCCGCCCTCTCTCGCCCTCTACCCCCCCCTCTCTCTCTCTCTCTCTCTCTCTCTCTCTCTCTCTCTCTCTCTCTCAATAATATCCGTCAAACTCTGTATCAAAAACTTTAATGAGAGCTTAAATATTTTTTTAATACAATTAACACGTTTAAAAAAAATTCTTTTTTAAGTACGTTTTAACAACACAATTTTTGTTTAGTCTTTTTATTTCTTCCAATCTCATCTATTCAATAAGCACTCTCTGCAAATGATAATAATTTTTTTCATGACTGTACAAATAATAATATTGTTAATATAAAACTTTCTACGAAAGTATAAAATAAGGCAAGTATAGACGTTTTTTCTGTATAATATCTATTAAATAATAATATTTATGATTTTGTACAAGAAATAAAAAAATACCAGTGAAAAAGTCTTTTACTTCTTTGAGTCATTGTATAATGAACAAATTATATGTAAGTAAGTACATTCAAATTGTTCACTGCAAATCAGACAAATGAAAGTTGTGAAATCAATTATCGATAGTCAAGTAATGCAAACCACTCTCGGAAACTACTGTATGACTGTTCTCAGAAATGTATTCAAATTTGTTAATCTTTCTGTACAAATTAAACACAAGAAAGTACTGAAATCAATTTATTGTAGTCAAGTACCCATAAGTTAACTTGACTGACATAATACAACTTTTCGTACCTACTCATCAAACATATTCAGCCAGCGAGCATAAATTACTACTTAACGCCCAAGGGGCGTAATAGCTCATATATACAGCTCTTACAAAACTTTATAGAACCTACGCACTTTACGTCCATGTGGGAAAAATTATTTGAATTGTATAATATTATATATAAGTACATTCAAATTATTCATTGTAAATCAAACAAACGAAAGTTGTGAAATCAATTACCGATAGTCAAGTAATGCAAACAACTCTGCGAAACAATTGTATAACTGTTCTCAGAAATGTATTCAAATTTGTTCATTCTTCTATACAAATTAAACACAAGGAAGTTCTGGAATCAGTTTATTGTAGTCAAGTACCCATAGGTTAACTTGACTGACATAATACAACTTTTAGTACCTACTCATCAAACATATTCAGCCAGCGAGGATAAAGTACTACTTAACGCTTAACAGGCGCAATAGCTCACATACTCCTACAAAACTTTATAGAACCTACGCACTTTACGCCCATATGGGCGAAAATTATTTTAATCATATAACTACTATGCCTTCTTTTTATTTCTAAAATTCATAAGAATTCAGATATTTACGAAAAGTCAAAGCCTATATAAAAAAATTACATAGTTACCACCATATCACCATTTTTCATTATTCTTTCTCAATTTTGAAATTTCTATAATATTACGCATCTTGGGAGGGCAATAGAAGTCTATAGAGCTGCTCTAGCAGGGGTGGTCTTCCAATCTCCCATACATACTTGGCGGGCCCGACGGTTTGCAGTTTACCGGTGGGCTTTGTAAATGTAGAATACTATATTATTGCATAAATTCATTAACAATGTTTATACTTATAAGTCCACTATAAATAATTACATTGGCTCTAATTTTGAATTGATACCGTTTAAATATAATATCCCTACATGTGCAAAATCTCATGATGTACTTCCATTACCCAAAATATTTTTCCTTGTGTCCGTTTTTTTTAAGCGGGAATCTGATATAAAAAATACATCAAATTTATAGTCTACTCAAAAGTGCTTTAGATTTTACTAATCATTGTATAAGCCACTAATTTTTTATCCTTTTCCAACGTGTAAATATCATGTGAGATTTTATATGAGTATTTCAGACATCAGATCTCATATGAGGTATGATATATGTGATGTCATCTGCAATTTTATATATTATGGGATCTCATGAGATCTTATATGAGATCTCATATGATATTTTCATGCGGGTTTGCACTTTCTATTTAAAAACAGAGTAATACATTCAATACGTATTAGTATTTAATATGTAGAAGCAACCTATTTATTCATTTTATCTGATCTGTAAACATATGAATATTTATATGAAAATGATCATGTCTACACCTTAAACTGCAAACCGTCGGGCCCGCCAAGTATGTATGGGAGATTGAAGACCACCCCTGCTAGAGCAGCTCTATAGACTTCTATTGCCCTCCCAAGATGCGTAATATTATAGAAATTTCAAAATTGAGAAAGAATAATGAAAAATGGTGATATGGTGGTAACTATGTAATTTTTTTATATAGGCTTTGACTTTTCGTAAATATCTGAATTCTTATGAATTTTAGAAATAAAAAGAAGGCATAGTAGTTATATGATTAAAATAATTTTCGCCCATATGGGCGTAAAGTGCGTAGGTTCTATAAAGTTTTGTAGGAGTATGTGAGCTATTGCGCCTGTTAAGCGTTAAGTAGTACTTTATCCTCGCTGGCTGAATATGTTTGATGAGTAGGTACTAAAAGTTGTATTATGTCAGTCAAGTTAACCTATGGGTACTTGACTACAATAAACTGATTCCAGAACTTCCTTGTGTTTAATTTGTATAGAAGAATGAACAAATTTGAATACATTTCTGAGAACAGTTATACAATTGTTTCGCAGAGTTGTTTGCATTACTTGACTATCGGTAATTGATTTCACAACTTTCGTTTGTTTGATTTACAATGAATAATTTGAATGTACTTATATATAATATTATACAATTCAAATAATTTTTCCCACATGGACGTAAAGTGCGTAGGTTCTATAAAGTTTTGTAAGAGCTGTATATATGAGCTATTACGCCCCTTGGGCGTTAAGTAGTAATTTATGCTCGCTGGCTGAATATGTTTGATGAGTAGGTACGAAAAGTTGTATTATGTCAGTCAAGTTAACTTATGGGTACTTGACTACAATAAATTGATTTCAGTACTTTCTTGTGTTTAATTTGTACAGAAAGATTAACAAATTTGAATACATTTCTGAGAACAGTCATACAGTAGTTTCCGAGAGTGGTTTGCATTACTTGACTATCGATAATTGATTTCACAACTTTCATTTGTCTGATTTGCATCAAGTATTCTTTGAGAAAACGCGATTCGAAAATTTTTTTAAAAAATTTTTAACCTCAAATATCTTTTTTCGTAATGGACCAATTTTTTTGGGCAACGAACTTGATCTGAAGATATATAAAAGCTACATCTGTGCCAAATTCAGGATTAGTGGATAATTTTTGCTCTACTTATCGTGCCATAACGAAAACGAAAATTTTTTCTAAAATAATTCTTTTCTAAAAAACAAATGAATATAATCTCTTGAAATTTTAACCAAATATAGTCTTCAATTAGTGTTATAAGTGGTTAAAATTTCAAGTCGATAAATAAAATATTTTTTGCGAAATTAATTTATGAAATATAAAAAAGTTTTCCTTAATAACAAATGACAGAGTAAAAATATTTTAAATTTTAAAAAAGGAAAATATAGATAATTTAAATACCTTTCAAGAAAAGTTTATTATATTATGTAATAATGGCTGTAAGATATGAAAAAATCAAAAAAACTAAAAATTCAAAATTCGTTTTCGGAAAATAATTTTTTTTTCTAAAAAAGAAATGAAGATAATTTCTTAAAATTTTAATCACATATTTTGACCAAGTTTGGACGATTAATGTTTTTGAAAGCTATTAAAAATAGATGAACAAAATTTTCAGTTTTTAATTTTTATATTAAAAAGAAAGTCGAATAAAAAAAAATACCTTCTAAGTAAAAATACTTCTTTTCATTCCCTAGAAGGCGATATTTTTTAAAAATTAATTTGGCTACATTGAAAATTTAGTCACTTGGACAATACTTTTACGGGTTTTCGAGCGCTAACCCCCTTATTGCATCTGGCCCTTCAATTAGTGTAATAACTAGTTATTTATTTCAAGTCAATAAATAAATAATTTTTTGAGAAATTAATTTATGAAATATAAAAAAGTTTTCCTTAAAAACAAATGACGGAGTGAAGATATTTTAATTTAAAAAAAAAGAAAATATAGGTCATTTAAAAACTTTTCAAGAAAAGTTTATTATATTATGTAATAATGGCTGTAAGATATGAAAAAATAAAAAAAAAATAAAAATTCAAAATCTTTTTTTGGTTATAAAACAAAAGAAAATCAATAAAAACTCAAATCCATCAGGGTACCTTTCTTTTCCCGCGAGACGAAGAAAATAAGCTTTACCCGACAAAAATCGGTTGATTCGTTTCGGAGATATTAAGAGTTTATACACACACACACACACACGCGCGCACACACACACACAAAAACAAAAATTATCAAAATCAACTAATATACACATATATCGCCTTAAAACATCTTTTTGAACATTCTTTTCTTCGAAAATTTTTTTCGCCGTTATAAAGCTTCCTCTATGAGGAAGGAAAAACGTCTCTTCTATTTACTGTCACTTTGCAAGTATTTATGATACGAAAAGAAACAAAAAAATGATAAAAGTAGTCAGGAAAAGCTAAAATTCAAACTTTACTGCGTTAAAAACTATTAATTTTTCAAGAATTTACAAGAAATTAAAGATAGCGTAAGAAAATGATGAAAAATACAACGCATCAACTCTTTTAAAACAAAGGAAAATTTTTAGATACTTATTTTCTTGCAGTATCTTTCATTGCTTTTAATTTTCTGAGAAATTAGTATTTTCTAATGAAACAAAACTGAAATTTCAGCTTTTTGTGTCTACTTTTATCATCTTTTTTTACTCGTTTTCGTATCATAAATATTGCAAAGGGACAGTCGATAGCAAAAATAGCAGTTTTTTAATGAAATAGAGCATATTTCAGTTTCATGAAAAAGGTCCCATTTAATGAAATTATGAGCATTGGGCTTCATTTTTATGCATGACCGCTACGCGTAAAGGTGGCTGCAGCGACTTTACTTAAAATTATAGATTAAGATGAAATTTTGGATATGATATAAGTAGTTGAAACCTTCAACTTTCGATTGCCGTTAAGAAAAAGTGGGGTCAACATCCAAATTAGCGAGAAAATTGCATCGCAAAATGTTCATTTTGAACATGCAGCTTATGGGAATTTGATCGAGAATGAAAGTTAAATCGCGTATTCAAGGTAATAAAAAATGTGTTTTCAGTAAAAAAGTATGTGGTTATAATATAATTTTATTCCCATCTCTATTATAATGGCCATTTTATAGCCTGAAAATCGGGGCAAAAGTGGTATCTGAGTCCCGCATAATGCGGGAATAAAGTAACATAGTCTAATTTTTTACGTTTATGGTGAATTAGGTTAAAACTAACAAAATTATAACACATAAATTTAAAATAACTTTTCAACTTTATGAAGTGGCCACAGTGGCGATGGGAATAAAGTACTAATGTTACACGGGACTAAAGTTGATCATTCCCTTGAATGATCACTGCCCTCGCTTCGCTATGCTCGCTCGGTGAACGCGGGAATAATCTGCGACTTTAGTCCCTTGTTACATAATGTACTATTATTTTTTGGGGGCGCTTCTCATGGGGTGAAAATGAACCTTTTTATTCTGTTTTATTATTCGTGATATTTTTTTACAAGTTATTCGCATATAAATCATTTGCAGTTATATAGGTTTAAATTTAAAGCTTTAAGGACGTTCTCCGAGAAAACGATTTTCTTGTGATTTTCTTGAAACTTGCAGAGAACGTTTGATTTTGTGTGCTTAGTACATGCTTGAAAGCCCCACGTCCATAGCGGTATTCAAAATAGAAATATTTAACTTCAAAGTTTTTGTGTTAACACGGGATCCCTATCTAAGCTAGTTTTAAAATTACATTTTAATTTACTATAAAAAAAGTTTTCTTTGTGTTTCTTTTTCAACCGTAAGCCATAAAACTAGAAATCGAGAGGAATAATATGGTATAATTTTCAATATAGCAAGCGATATTAATTTCAGAGATATAGCAACGTAAACAAAAACTCCCATGTTATTTGTATATCTATATATAGTCACCCTATGTAAGTGCTATTTATTTAAATATCATATTGACACCTTTTATCTTACACTGACATTTTTTTTTATCTTTGGAGTAATGTATAGAGACTCATGAAGGGTTTTCATTGTAAATAATATTTTTTAATCACAATTTTCGCGATATTAATGAATTTGAGTCGGAGAACGTCCTTAATTTTGCGAAAAAGTGTAAATGTTAACTGAGGCGCCCGCGGGGCCCCCGCTTCATACGATACCCAACGCTGGAGCCAACTTAAGTACCAGAAATCGACTGTCAAAGCTCTGTTAAAATCCGTTTCCCGGAGGGTGTGCACTTTCCTTGTAAGTAAAAATAATTTATAATAATATTAACTGGTTAACCGATATTGTATCATACATGTACCATAAAAAACGTGCCAATTCTTGTATTGTATCATATATGTACAAATTTGAATAACTTTCTCAATTTTCAATCGATTTCCATAAAAATTGGTATATAACCGTTTTTTACGTTTACAAATTATTGTCTATTTTGCTATATAATTTGCTTGTACCAGTTTTGGTACGAAACCTGGAACAAAGCCTACCAGTTACTCGGTTAACACAATCCAATAAAAAAAATCAATTAAATTTAATTTGTGAATACGAAAGTTATTGTAATATCTGAATCAATTTCACTCTAGGTGAAGGGCAATTTATTTTTCACTCTTATCTACTATTCTACAATGCCAGAGCGAGTCCCCTTAAATGTTTTGTATTAGATAATGAAGTTTTTTTTAAATAAATTTAATAAAAAAAAACCGTTAATCAAAATAATAATTACAACTAAATAAATAAAAAATCTATATAAGTGTGGTTAACGAAAAACAAACCTTGAAAATTCACCGCATATCCATGCCGCCGCATAAAGTACCTCTGACATTGATGCCCTTGGTTGACCTGCTAAAAGACAAGCATTTTCCAGCAATATTGCACACTGTTGTACCGCGTACTTTCGTATCGCTTGTACACGGATCGCAACATCCAATAACTGTGTTGCTATCAATTGGCCATGTTTAGTTCCTTCCATTCTTGTTAATTCAACAAGAACTGATATATACCTACATTACAAAACAATTTTTAAATTATTAATCAATACGAAATAAATTGCTATGCAAAATAAATGGTAAAAACTATATAAATACATCGTCCTATGCACATCAGTAGATAATATTCAACATAGTCGGACGTTCGTTCGATACGTGAAAAGATTTTTACGCAATAGTGTGTGAATTTCAATTTTATGAACTAGTATTGATATCGAAATAGCCTGTTTTGGTACGGTGTATGGAAACAGGTTTATCAGTGCGCAAAATCATTTTTACGGACACAATTGCAGAAAATATTCTATGCAACTCAGCGTAAGTTTTTACACACTGCAGATATATTATTTATAAGAAATAGTACGCGACTTTGGAAATAATGGAATTATTATTCTCAGTATAACATAATAAGGCTCTCCCGAGTAGCGGTCGTGCCTAAAAATGACTAGTTAGAATTTAACTTTTTTACAACAAAAGGAACTTGAAATAAAATCAATTCAAGAATATAGCGGCGCTATGTTCGTCTATATCTACTTATAATTGTACAATATTACATTTTATATAAGTCTTCATTAAATTTTCATCAGACGATATAAAGGATATAAGTATTTAGTCATCTGATTTTCAATGCTCTAAATAATACTATTTATGTTATCGCGTCGCGAATCTTAACCGTCTACATATTAATCTTATTATCTAAAATGTATTATACATTTCAGTGGTTTCTATAAATATAGTATATTTCTTTCACTTTATAAATACCGGTTTTTTTAATAGTGGCAAAAACTATAAAATCTTACCATTCGAAGTAAGTAATGAATTGATAATTGTTTTGTGAACATATTTGAATTATTTTTGATAGCAATTCATCTCTATACATTGTTCCTTCAGCTTTTTCCATATGCACCATCAATTTCCTAACTATTTCCATCAGATTCTTTTTAGACACCATTCCATAAAGCAAGTCTAATGCCCGTAGTCGTATACTTTCATCTTTATCATCTAAACACTGCATTATAAGGTCCTTATGCGCCTGTACACTTTTTGGATGAGTTTTTAAAATTTTTGACATTGCCAGTAATCCCAAGTATTTCAAATTTTGATCAGTATCTTCTATGAGTATCCTTAGTTTCTGTACGCATAACTGAATTGAGTCAGAATGATTTGGCATACCAGATGATATTGAAATTAATACAGCAATTACTGTATTAATACACTCATACAATAGTGACATGGCTGATGTGCTAAAATTTACAAAGTAAATAATAATTACTTTTGTTATTTTATACTATTCCATAATTTAGAAAAGAGTATTATAAGAATAGTAGCAATAAGATTTCATCAAAAAGCAGGTTTTTCTTGTGTAACAATGGACACTATGCAGTCTCTATTTAGATTAGAAAAAGTAATTTGATAATAAATGATTTATTACATGTATTTGAATACTATGTACAAGAATATATATTTCTAAATAACATATGCAAAATTTATTTTAACTATGTACATTTAAAATACCTGTGTATTAAATTTGTTAGCGGTTCTATCAATTTTTTGCCAAGCCTAGGTTCTAGAGGTGTCAATGCGCCAAACTGTAAATATTAAAAATAATCTCAGCATAAACTAGCATTTAATAATATATTTATACACGAATTATGTATTGATTTGTACGGGAATAAATGGAATAGCATTTTCTATAAAAAGCTATTGTAAAATGGTACACTAAAACATGAAAATAACAGCACTACTGAAAAGTATATTAAATCAATCAACGATAAAACCTTGATATCAGGTCAATTAGGGGCTGAGTCAATCGGCGGCCCATTTTTGGCTCGATCAGCGTTATTGTTGAAAACTAAGCACGCAAAAAGGAAAAATTTTACTGAACTTATTTTTTTTTTAAATCCATAAAGACTTGCAATACAAGCCTATTTTTGGTTCACGTATATTATAATATTGAAAAACTTTAGTTGGAGAAATACTAAATTTAAAGTTAAAAAATGGAGATTACTAATAAAAATGAAAAAAAAAAAAGATTACAAATAAAGTTGTATATTAGTCAAAAACAGGCCTATTAAGTGTATATCTTGAAGGTAGAAAAAATCCTATTTAAGGATTTTTATTGATAACGAATTAAAAATTTCTGTTGCTGAAGCAAAAAAAATTGAATTTTCTTACCAATTTGATAATTTTGATGAGCATCCAATTGTTTGTTGATGTTGTCATTAATTTAAAAAAGACAGGTGCTAAGCTCAAATAATTTTTAGGATTTTTTCTAGCTAATTCACAAACTACATTAACTGCTGCTGATTGCACACCACTATCTGGATCTTCCAACTTTTCCTTTAGCCTGGGAAATGCTGGCCTTAGTGCCTCTGGAAATCTAAGAAACACTTTGTACATCATTAAAACTGCTTTCTTTCTCAAGTAAGGCTTAGTAGAAGTTAATAAGGTCATTATGTCATTAACTAAATCCCTAGCTAAATCTTGATTAACAAAACATGATAAACCACTTAAAGCTAGTCCAGCATCATACTGATTAGAACTGTTTAGATCTTTTCGTATCATATTGGTTGTTAACATTAGCAGCTGTAAATATTAATTTATATTATTATTAAGTGTGTATTTACTGCTTATTTAAAAATATGATAGATTACAATGTATACCTCGGATTCCATGTGAAAACTCTGACTAGCAGCCAAATAACCAATTCTTTTAAAGGTAAATTTTGAAGAAGACATAACTTCTATAATGTTGAATCCTGCCCAGCTAATGTCATAGCCCAACATTTGCAGCTAAAAATCAAAAACAAATAAGATTTTTTATCTTTTTATAATAAATTTTACCATTGAAAACAAGTAAATTACTTTCACATAATACATACATATGTAAGTTTAGCAACTGCATTTGCCTTAACTGCTATGTTATCTTGCCTTAATTCTTGTTTTATTTCTTCCATACATTGTGTTATATATTTTGCCTAAAAATAAAAATTATGAAATAATTTAAAATATACTATAAATTTAAGATATTTTTTTTTGTTTTGAGACATGAAAATGTTTCCTTATTTTAAACATTATTTTTATCATAAGTATAAAACCCACTATTCATTTATATTTATTTATTTATTTATGATGATCTATTTCTATAAACTTGTAAAATGTCACTCCAAAATAAAATTAATCTAACATCTGCTCCATTTTTTAATTTGGAAGAATTGCTTAAAATACTTTACAATTTCAGCTAAATTCTTATAAAATAAGTTATAAAAATAAAATGAAGAATTAAAAATAAATGGATGGTAACATAAAATAGGTGTTGTGTACTATTTTAAATTTGTATAAATTGCTACAGTACTGTTTGTTGAAACATGTTCTATGAAATTAATAACACTGAGTGAGAGCATTAATGGAAAAAACTGAAAGCTCCGTAATACTGAGCATCAATTGATTAAGTGTTTGCAAAAACCGACGAGATGTCGAAAAAGTCGTGTTTAAAATCTGCGAAAATCAAGATACACTTTAACCTCCCGCAAGTTGATAAAGTTTACCTCGTTCTCCTTATTGTTTCTGATTCCTCGGACAAGATCCGTGAGGTTCTTATCGAACATACGTTCGAAATTTCCTTTGACTTTTCGAAGAGCCATTACGAATTCCCTTTCGGCTCTTGCCGAATTGATGGCAAAAACAAATCCAACTGCTTAACGTCACCTAATTAGATTGCCATTGCTGTTCTCGGAGACTAGTTGTATGCACTAGTAGAGTGTCTTGACGGGGTGGATTTTTTCTAAGGCGCGTGCGTTTCGCCGTTCTTGTTCTCGTTCGCGACGCGGCAAGTGCAAGTCTGTTCACTTTGCTCACGTCACGCAGTTTGAATATATGCTCTAAGGAATATGCAGGTTTTGATATTAAAGTTTCATGTTAATAAAATAAATAAGTATTAACATTACATTATTATTTTATTATTTTCATTTTAATTATTAATTTACGGTATTGTTTTTTCAGGAAATATGAATGAATGCGTGAATTATCACCAGATATTGATAGTTTGTAAAGATCTCTCCGTTTGAGTTTTAATAAAAAAAATGTATTTATTATATTTTGCACTAATAATTATTCTGTATCTCTACTTTATCTAAAGCTTATTCAGTTGATAACATTAATTTTAACCACGTACTGAATTCAAAATTTCTCAAAGTGAAATTATATTACAAAACAAAAAACCAATTGAAGAGACATCTTTTTATAGTAAAATAGCAATATAATATTGAAAAATTAAATGCTATTACCAATTGTCAGAAATTCAATCAAACGATTTGCAGCAAATGACATCTCATTATCTCCTTTAAGTACTCTATCCCGTTCAATCAAAGCAGTGCAAACCAAAATAACTATGACTCGATTTATATCGCACATTATGATAACTCAGTGTATATAGGTAGGTATTTTCCACCATCATTGTAATATACGCGGTTGACAACCAATCACGCGAGCGCGTCACGTTTTTCAAACGTCGGCTATTGAAATTCTCGCTAAATTTAAAACGAAGCCCCATATGAATCGCAAAACCGGAGCCGTGTAGCTCCGAGCCAATGAACTTTTAAATATCTATACGCGCTCGTTCATCAATAATTCCACGAGCCGAGAAAAAAAAGCCTCCGATTCTTATATACTTTTGGCACCGCGTTCTCTCATCTCATCACCACACATCGTGTCTTCGGCGCCTTCTTCCCCCACCATCGTAAGTATCACACGAATATCCTCATCTCTCGCGCGTGTGTGCGTACTGCCAGCGTGCGTCGTCTCGTCGGCTCGCCGCCGCCACCGTCGCCGCCGACTCGCAGCTCGCAGCCCAGAGCCGCTCACTCTCTCGCGCATTTTGCATTTTTGGGTGACCGTTATGTGCACCGCGCCACCGCCGCCGGTATCAGCATCCTCGTCGTCGTCTTCGTCCGTTGCCGCCGTCGCCGCTGGCCGCGGTAGCATCAGCAGCAGCAGTAGCAGTAGCTTCTCAAGTTAGACCACATTATAGAGAAATTAAAAAGGCTCGCGCGGCCTCGTGCGATGGTCGGCGAGGCAGGCGAGGCTCGTTACGGCAGCAGCAGTAGCAGCAAAGCGAGAAGGGAAGAGCAAGTCCGAGTCCACAAGATTTGATATACCTATATACGCGTGTGTGCGCGCGTGTAGGACAAGAGACTAGAGGGACGGCGAAGAGGGAAGAGGAGCGGCGGAGGAGGAGAAGAAGGAGAAAGACCGGAGAGAGACGAGAAGAGAGGCAGCGAAAAGCGGTCGAGGGAGAGAACGCGCGCGGGACACGAGCGACGCCGCTAGGAAAATAAACGAGAAGAGAGTCTGTCGGCGCGGGCACCGCGGAGGTGAGCATTATCATCATCATCATGCACGTAAACACGTCGCCCTCCTTTTTACACTATTTTACTGTACCTACATGTATACACACGCGGTTCACGCGCGCGCGTGTCGCGGCCTCGCCTCGTTTGGTCGCGTTTTTCCTTTAGCTGTCCACGAAGGAACCGCCGAATATATAACGAAAGCCCGTGGCGAGAGTGAACGAGTGAGAGCCGGAGCCGAGGGGAAAAAACCGCCAGCGGTACTGTAGCCGGGGGCTCGTGTGTCGCGCGCCACCAATTCGCGGGAAATGCGCCGCACTTGCGCCCCTTTCCCGTATGTACCGCATTATAGAGTAATAGTAGTAGACCCGCGCACACACGCCAGTAACTATCGAGAATTTTTTTGAATTTTTTTTCATGCCGACCGCGCGATCCTGCGATTGTGCCGACGAGCATATAATTCCCCTACGTAGGTATATAGACTATTTATTTATTCATTAACGAGGATCGGGTTGTGCGGCGACGACTGACTCGTATTGTTGTGATCGCGAGAGCACCAAGTGTGTATATATGGATATACGCTGCATAGGGTTTTTAATGTGTATATACTTGTCAGTATAGTCCTACATATTTTTAATTTATTGTTACTTTGTTCACACACCTGAAGGTTGCGGGTGATTGTATTAATTACTCAATTTAGTAGTTGAAAACTGACTTTACCTAGGTGCATTTATAGAAATTTCCTTGAAAAGCAGGGCAGTTTAGTCATGATTTACTTATAGGTTAGCTACAAAGTCAAATTTTGTTTTGAAGAATTTTGCAAAATTTAACCAAAAGGAATATACATCATCTGTAATTGTTATATTACTTCATTCATTAATATACAATAAAATTATGATGTTAATATTAACTTTTTATAATGGTGATAAAAATAAATTTTTCTTGCTCCATTTTGATCTATTGTAACTGCATAGTTCCATCTGTACAGCATTGTTCAATAGTTATATTTTATGTTCATTCTGTTGTTTTTAATTACAGAAACACTGAAATAAACACCTTGCAAACGCTGGTGCAACTGACCAAACCAATTTATTTGAGCTTTGAACTCAGTGACTTTTATAAGCTTTGTATCAAACAATTATTGTAAAAATGGCAAATATAGAAGCACTAAGTGATTCAGAACTGCGCACCAAGCTTTCTGAGTATGGCTATCCAGTTGGACCAGTTACTCAGACCACCCGAAAAATTCTTGTTAAAAAACTTAAAACACTTATGGAATCACGTGGTGCTGCAGGTTCTCGGCACTCTATGGCTGCAAGGTATATCATCATTTTTATATTAACTTTCATCCAATATCACATTCTAATCAGATTCACAATTTAAAGAAACAAAAACACAAATACATCTAAATGAATCTTATAATTATTTTAAAAATAAAATCAGATATTAAAATATTGTTATTCCTATTAAAGGTACAGTAGTGATGACACAGACGACGATGCCTCAGCAAATGCAAAAAAGAAGAAAAAAGTCCCACTTAATACACGTAGACAGACTTTAGCAAATCCTATGCCACCACCTGCCACAGCACCAATTGCATCACCAAGTATAAGTAAAAGTCCAACTAAAAAGAAATTATCCAGAAACTTGAGTGGTGCAGATTCTGAAGCATCAGACTATAATAGTACTACTCCTAGTTTATCAAATCGTTCACCAGTAAAATCTGACAAATCTTTTATCAAGAATAATAAACCTTTTAAGGATAATGATGGTCTAGAAACAGGTTCAGACTCTGATGCTGTTGAAGAAATTCCTTCCTCACAGCAACCTATTGTAGTAACAAAGTTTGGGGGAGGGACTACTAAACTGTATAATGATCATCGTCCTAATAATACGTCAGACTTGAATTCATCCAAATCATATGAAACTAATTGGAGGAGATCACTAGGAGAGTCTCATGATACTAATCTACGTACAAACAGAAGCACAACTACAACTACGACTATTTTAGATTCTATCAGAAATGATTCATTCTCATCAAGAGATAACTCAAAAAAAGATGATCTTCTTTCTAGTTACGAAACACCTTATTTATCAGAATTTACACGCAGGCTCAGTGTTCAAGCTTCTGTAAATTTACCTTCTCTTTCTAAGTCTTCTCTAAAAGGTAATTTGAAAAAGAAAATTTTTAAATGTACTAAGCCATTTGAAGTAGAATATTCATTACAACCGATTTCTGAAATTAGTTTAAAGTTTTAATCAATTTTTGACAGTCCGTGTGTAAAGCACTACTTTTACACACGCTTAGGTTTGTAAGCGTGCACTAAAATAGCACTTTACGCACGTTGTGTCAAAAAATAATGTTCGATACAGGTGGTAAAAGTGATCCTGACACGAGTGTGATTGACAACCACGCTTCGCTCGGGCGACAAACTCAAAAACTCGTGCAAGAATCATTTTTTTGCTTAGCGGGCTGAAAGTACCACTTTTGCTCCCGGCGCCCGATCGCGAAGTTGTATTTTCGGTTTCGCCAAGCAAAAAAATCGTATACGCAACACAGGGATAAAGAGGGCCACCCCGGAGCACATGTTTGCCATCCTCGCCTTTGGCTTGGGTGTCAATTTACACGTGCTCTGGACTGGCCAACTCTTTACCTCCCCAGTTGCGTAATATACTATTTATCGCACTAGTATCGAAATAGTACATTACGATACAAGGGTCTTAAGTGTCACTTTCTGGTACCACGAGTTACGCGCCTGATTATTTTATAGTACTGCCTGCTTTAAGTGTGCCGGCACGCCTTGCCGTGTTTTCAGTAGTCTTTTCTCGCACCGTGAGGTTAGCGCACCAGCGTAGCGAGTGCGATAAACACGGTGCCAGAAAGGGCTATTTACCGCACGGAAAGGCGTGTCTGAAGTGCGGACTTTAGTCAAGCAGTGCTATAAATATGATTTTCGCACGAGTGTGATTGTCATCCACGCTTCGTTCGGGCGACAAACTCATTTTTATCACACTGTAGTATCGAAATGTACTATTAAATGTTTCTATTCTATATATTGTTTTAGGGCCAAAATATCGTCTTTCAGGCTTGAGTAATACACCAGAAGTGAAAGAAAGTGATTCTAATGGTCATTTTACATCACCCCTAAGATCCACCTATCCTTCAAGCTCAAGGTATAATCTTATATTTTTATGGTATTTTTCGATAAATGATGGTTAAATTTTTTCAGTAAGATTTTAACATGAATTTTCTTTTAGTATGACGTATGTTACTTCTTCTCTCGATAAAACGCGAGACATAAACAAAGTGTTTAAATCATCAACTGCTCCTCGAGAAGAAGTAAAAAATAATCAGAATTTCATTTCAATGGTTCTTGTAGTAGTATTGGCTCTATTTTTCGCAGTTTTGGCAATCGTCTATCTAGGGCTTGAAGGAAAAGCTGATAATTTCCCTCTTCTACCCTCTGGTACGTTTTAATTTTATAGTATAAACAACTTTATTGTACTTATTATTGTACTTATTAAATATTAAGCATAATTAACAAATCATAATTTTCTGTAGACACAGAATATTAATTATAATTTTACTTATTTCATGTTACATATTATGTATCTTAACTGAGCATGTATGCATTATTTTTTATAAAGTAGTTAATTAGCTTCAAAATGATTATATTAAAATAATTGTAAAAAATTATCAAAACATAACGCAATAAGTCAATGTTTTATCCAAATTAAAATAAATAATGTGTCAAAAAAAATATTTTCATCCTTTATTTTTATTAAATTTAATGAAATAATAATATTCAAACGAAAATAGTATATTACGCAACTAGGCAGATAAAGAGTTGGTCAGTCCAGGGCACCTGTAAATTGTCACCCGAGCCGAAGGCGAGAGTGGCAAACATTCGCTCTGGGGTGGCCCTGTTTATCCCCGTGTTGCGTATATAATTTTTCACCATACCCGGGCCGAAAATACTACGTTCGCGTTTCTGAGCCGATACTTTCGGTCAGGGTTTGGTTAAAAATAATTCAAACTATTACACTGATCCTCTGGAGCTTCCTAATTTAAAATTTTACAATAGTATTTTAAATATTTAAAATTATTATAAATGATGAAAAATGAACTTATAAAAAATGGAAAAATTTATGAGAAATCATGCTTGCATCTAAATGTAAAAATCAAGATTGGCAAAAAATAGCATAGGCGATTACTGTATTTCATTACATAAAAAAATGTTCTGAAAGTGACAGCAGTAAATTTTGCTGATCAAACGACATTCCCGATACGCCAAGTACGTATTATATTTTTATTTTAAAGCTATTAACCGCTTACTTACAAAAAAGTGCTTTGATCGCCTATGCTGTCATACTAATAAACATTTCAATAGTGATAAAATGTATATTATTTTTCATTTTTTCCTTCCGATTTTTGTAGATAGCGATATACCATTATGCTCATCTTTAGCGTCGTTTGATCAAAAACCTGGCACACATTGTGTTCCTGAAGAAAATGTCAAAGATACATTACAACTAATTAAACGACTTCATCCAATATTGGTGAAAAAAGCCATATCTGCACAATGTGATAATACTAAAGAACCTCCATATCTAAATAATAATGACATTATAAAGATGTTCGCGAATAATGAAAAGGTAGGTATTAACAAATTTTTAGTTACACAATCAAACTAAAGTAATTACTTTCTAATGTTTTATGTTTTTAATTTTACAGGCAGAACTAAAGGTAAAAGAAAATTTGCATATGGCAAACTTGCTCATTTTTAGAAATCCAAAATGGGGAATGTCTCTTATAGAGATTACAGATGATAATCAAGCCCTAATAATACTTGATTCAATGGTAAGAGGAAATTTATAGATAAAATTGAAAACCTACAGATTGTCTATTAGGTTATTGCAGTAAATGAGTATATTTTAAAATTATTAATTTGTTTTTAGGATAAGGTATTCTTGACACGTTTGGATGGAAAACTTGGAGTATTGATTCCTGACCCAGATTTACCGTTGCAATGTCTTGTTAGGAAGCGAATTATGACTGTATTTACATCACTTCTGATAGCTGCTTTTGGTAAATTTTTGACTGACGTTATTTTTAGTTCTGTCAGTAATGTGTTTTAAAGCTGTATAACTTTAAAGAATTGTTGCATGCTATTCTTTCTATTTTTCTAATATCTTACTATTAATTTATTTGTTATTAATTGTAATTCATCTCAAGGATAAGTTTCGATATAAAACTAACTTTGATTTTTTATCTTATTAAGTGTAATGTAAATAAATTTAATGTTTAATTTCTTATAAAATGTTTGCTTATTGCGTACGTTTTTATATATGGTGATTATATTGTACAAATAACAAAAGTAAAATAGTGTGTATTTAAATATGTATAATAATACAAGTAAGTTAAAACAGTGAAAATGAAAATTTCATTGCTTAATTTTATATAGGACATTTCTACTAATCTATATTATTTTACTACAATATTCTCATTAAATCTATTCAATGAAAAATAAAATAAAATTTAACAGTATTGTAAGATTTGCAAATAAATATGTTATTATAGGTCTACTAATAATTATTGGATGTCAAAAACTGGTGCTTGCATACTGGCGATACAAAAGAAATACAGAAAAGGAAGTTTTTGATTTAGTGAGTGAAATTATTAATATGCTTGAACTTCATCATCAAAACTATGCAACAACTAGTCCTGGTGGTACACAAGAAAGTTATTTAGCGATAAACCACATCAGAGATAATTTAATACCACCAAAAGATAGGAAGAAATTATCCGGACTGTGGGAGAAAGCTGTTAAATTTTTAGATGAAAATGAGTCAAGGTAATTAAAACTATAGACTTAGTTACATTTAATTGTTTTAACAATTGTTCATAAGTTATAAATATTCAGTCAATATAATATTTTTTTTAATAATCAAGTAATATAAAAGTAATTAAAATTTACATTTTCAGAATTCGAAGAGAAGTTCAATTAGTTGCAGGAGAAGAGTTTCAAGTTTGGAGATGGTTACCCAGTAATTCAGGAGCTCCTAATTCTCCAGGAGCCAGTCCTACTCCAAAATTATCTAAAGTTTGGCAGGGGAGTGCATTTGAGACCATGGAGGGTTCTGTCAATAGCCCAGCATGCTCTCCTACTCCTTGTCTCAAAATACGACACATGTTTGATCCAGATGTGTAAGTTAAAAATTATGAGCAAATCCCTATATTTTAATTTATAACTATGATCACGTACATAAAAATTATAGTGAATTTGAAGAAGATTGGGAAACAAAGGTAAAAGATGCCATACTTGAAAAATGTGGAGAAGGTGTTAAAATATTACACATTAAAGTTGATCGGGGAAGTCGTGAAGGATGTGTGTACATGAAATGTATGTCTCAAGAAGATGCTGGTAAAGCTTACAAAGCATTGCATGGATGTTGGTTTGATGGTAATATCACGTTAACGTATAATTTCTATATTTTTAATTTTTCAATTCTAATTAAGTTTAATTCTTTTAGGACATTTGGTCACTGTTAAATACTTAAGACTGGAGCGTTACCACGAACGTTTTCCAGAAGCTGTACAGTTTACAACACCTTTAAAACCGAGTAATAATCAGCGACTTTCTATGCAAGCCCATTATTGGACTAATTCTTCAGAAGCAAATTAATTTTTTTCACGCTTAAGAATTTTTTTCATTTATTATGTCTAATAATTTGTTTCTTATAAAACATTGCGAGATTCATCGTCGAATGTCTAATATAAATTGTTAATAACCCTTTCGTTTTGTGTATAATTGTAGCTTCGTTAAGCAAAAGTGGCAATGTTTTGATGATTTTAAAGTAATTACTTTTTGTATTCTTTTAATTTTAAATAACTAAGTTTCGTTTTATTATGTACTGACAACTAAAAAAAACTAACTGCGAAGCTTGTATACAAGTTTGTATTTATATTAGAATATATCTTTGTATTTTATCTTAAAAAAGTCAACTTTTACTAAATTTATTAAGATTTATAAACATGACTCATAATCATTAATATTGATATGGATAAGGTAAAATCGAAATGTAAAAATGTTATGAAATATTGTTTATGTTTATAGCGTTCATAAATTTTTTATAATCGTATCTAAAATGAATTAGCTTTTTGTATAAAATAATTACGCTTTTCTACCAAACCCCATTTTTTTAATTCTTTGTTTTCCAAATACAAAAATTATTTTTTATGACCTATAATTGCAAATAAAAGTTGTAATATTAAATTTTAAAATTTAATTATTTTAAATCATCTAATTAAACTTTTTTAATTAAGTACTTCTGTGCACTTCTACTTAAGTTGGACATACTTAATTACTCTTAATTTTGTTATTATAATAAGTCTTTTCATTTATGTAACAAGAGATTTTTGTAAATATATTAAAAATAATAAACAATATTTTCATTCTAATAAATTTCTGTTCTAAATAATTATGTTGGCTGTTAATTTACGAGTTTGTTTCCTACTTTTTGCATAACCATGTACAGTTAAGTAAGTCCAATAATAATTAGATAAAAAAAGAAACACTAATAAATTGTTTTAAGTTTACCTAATTAAGTTCGTTAAATATTTTAATATTTAATGTCAACTATTTGCATATTTGAATGATCTTAAGTCCTACAACGCTTAAAGAGAAAGTGAAACAAATAAATTGTTTCAAGTTCTCCTAAAAGCATTTGTTACGTATTCTGACGATAGTTTTTTTTTTTTTTCTTATAGAGGTATAAGCTATATACGTCCTCATAACGCTGACGATATTCAAAACGTCTAACTTTTTCTGTTCGATATTAAGTACAATAATACACTACGTGCGTAACAATAATTTTGTTTATTTCCTTGAAACAGACACATCATACGACTACTTATTATTAAAACCAAATCCTTTCAAAACAAAACATTCCCCGTTCATTTCCTCGTACATTTTAAACATTCTTTTTTGACACTGCGCAAAGCTCGATTTCGCACACGCTTGAATAAAAAAAGCATACGCTAAATTAAGCTTTGTACACGTCGTATCAAAAAATACTATTCGATACACGAGCGAGAAGGTGATTTTAACCTCGTGTGACCTTTTCACCCTCGCTTCGCTCGGGCGCAAACATCCACATGTGGACGAGGATAAAATTACTTTCACGGACTAGTATCGAAATGTACTATTTTCAACTTGGTTGTAGTATGTATACATAAAATGCAAATTAATTGGTGAGTATCATGAATTATAGTAAAAACAATTTTATTATGTTTATATATTATTAAATTATACAGTAATATAAATCGACAGTTATACAGAAATTGTTAGAAATGAAAATTCCTTTTTCCAAATTTCTAGTATATATTTTAAGTAATTATTAGTACACTGTAAAAAACCCCTTGTAGATTTACAGTGGATTAGTAAGATTTGTCCAAGTAGACAACGGTAAATTCACTACTTCGAAAGTTGTAAAATTACAAATTTCATGAATATTTTACTAGATTTTTTGTAAAATCTGAACTACATTACAACCACATTGTAAAAATACTACATTGGAAGTAGGTAAATTACAACCATATTGCAAAAATACTACATTGAAAGTAAGTAATTAAAGTGACTATCATTGAAAGTAGTAAAATTCATTTACTACTTTCAATGTAGTAAAAATACTAATTTCAAAGTAGTGAATTATTAGCTGGATTTGTATTAATTTTACCACTTTCAAAGTAGGTCACTTTGATTACCTACTTCCAACGTAGTATTTTTACAAAGGCTTTTTTACAGTGTATACCACACATGTGTGACTGCTTCGAAAAGTTAAAGAACTATTGTGCGTGAAATGTAAAAGAATGGATTAATAATATTTAAGAATTTGTTTAATATAATATAAATATATAATTTGTGATTTAATACTGTATAGTATAATTAATCTTTGAATAATTTGGTATAATTATTAGAATCAAGTCTATCTGTCTATATGGAATTGCTATTTTGAATACCGGAAGTACTAAATAATCAGTAGAGAACATTCTCTCATTTGAGTAGTGTGGTAATTCTCAGCAACTTCTATGCGTCGTTTGCGACGCTTACTACTCTTGTGCTTGTCGCTTCGGGTATCCGGTCTCTTGCTGGTTAACCTGCAAAATGGTGAGTGCGCTTGAATTTCGTCATCAATAAAATTAAGTTTTTTATAGTTCTAAACAATTATATTTTTTAATTTATAACATACAATTGTCGATTAATATGAATTTATAAAATATAAATATTGGTGAAAAAATCTGTGATTTTTTATCAATCAATAGTAACACTTGTTAGTATGCCATGTGGCTAAGATTACATATGTAGGTTATTTGCGTACATTTCGGATAGTAGCTAACAAAATCACTTATTTGCTATCCCCTAGCCGAAAGTGCCACATTTCTGCCCGGCTCAAAAACGGGAATGTGGTGTTTTCGGCCCGGGTATGGCGAAAAATAGTATACGCACCACGGGAGTAAAATTGGCTAGCCCACAGCTTGTGTAAATTGTCACCCGAGCCAAAGGCTCCAAGTTTTTTCCTCCCTAGGTGCGTAATATACTATTTAGTACCTACTTTCAATAAGTCACGATAAAAAAGTTAGGTACGACTGACTGTATTTATATTTTGATAATCAGAAAAATATATTTAGCAGAGAAATCTGTCGTTAAACGGACGTTAAACACCTTTGTTAATTTTTTTACTTAGAAGGCATTTTTATATCATTTTTGTATATCTGCAAATATCTATTGGAGAGAAAGTACAAAATATATCTACTATAACACGAATTACAGTGTAATATAATCTTTAATATAAATTACTATAACTTCTCTCAACATTAATTTTATTTTCAGACGAGAAAACGTAGGAATGCAGGTCGTGCCAAGAACGGCCGTGGGCACGTGAATCCGGTCCGTTGCACCAATTGTGCCCGATGTGTCCCGAAGGATAAGGCCATAAAAAAATTCGTTATCCGAAATATTGTTGAAGCTGCTGCCGTGCGGGATATCACTGATGCCAGTGTTTACTCGCCATATCAGCTTCCAAAACTGTATGCTAAGTTGCACTACTGTGTATCCTGTGCAATTCACTCTAAAGTAGTGCGCAACAGGTCTAAGGCTGACAGGCGCATCAGGACACCACCAGTTCGCAACTTCCCCAGGGTAATTTTTCCTTTGACAACTTTGTTTACTAAGTAAAATGTTTCACAAATAGAGATGAAAAAATATACTTTCAAATTAAGATTTAATCTTGTAGTAAGAAAAACTGTAATAAATTTAATAAATTTATTTCTTTTTTTTTTGCAATGTATCCTGATTAAAAAGGTCTGATGAAACCAATAACCTATGCCTGCAGGTTTTGCACCCGAATCTGCAAATTTTTATTAGTTTTTTTAGACCTTTTGAACCAGGATGTAATAGGGCAATAAATTTGGATGTATTATAATCGTTTATTCATAAAAATTACATGCATTAAAGTAAAAAAATCTAACAATCAATATTTTTATTTCAGGATATGCGTCAAGGACAACAGAACAGGAAGTAATTGTGTTCTATTTAAATTTTACAAATAAAAAAATTTTAAAAAAAATTTCTTTTATTTTTCGTATCCCTTTATAACTAAGCAATCCATAAATTTTTTCCGAAAATAATGCTATTTAGGAAAAGAAAAGACGTTCATTTTTTTTTATTCATTTTTATATTTTCATTATTTTTTCGTTTTTCTTTTTCAAGTTAAACAAGTTTTTGACAAAAAATCTCTGAAATACAGACTTGGAGAAATATTAGATATTTAAACATTAAAATATTGAATATTATTAATTAACTGAAGTGAATAATTCACGTCTTAGTCACTTAAACAAAGAATATTTATATATCAGTATAATAAATTTTTACTTCTACTTATTCAACATTTTTAACATGCTTCAATTTTACTTTTACATCTGAGCATTGAGACTGATCGAATCTTATTTGAACATTTCAATTCTGCTAGAAAATTTCGAAAATTTTTAATTGTATACAATAGAAAAATAATCACTAACCGTTAATGACTTTAATGAATCCATTCTACTTTAATTTAATAATAACTATACCAGGGTTAAAAATGAAAAAGTAAAATCATTTATTTGCTTCTTCCATAGCTTTTTTTAAAGTTTTTTCAAAAATTTTCTTAGAATCACAGAAGCCTTGTTTCGTTTTTCCAAAGGAATTAGGTCCTGCTGAAGTTGGAGTATCTCGTCCAATATTTCTCATTCTCATTCTGGCTTCAGCAGGCATTTCCTCAGGTTCATCATCATCATCATTGTTGAAAACAGAAGCTATCGTGGGCTTTGGAGCAGGAGTTGGTTTAGAAACTTTCTGTAATTGAAAAAATAATGTTACTCTTAATTTTTAGAATACAATTTCTGTTGGCCAAAAATTAAAAATAAAAATTTATTATGGCATGTAATATTTTTAAATATAATTTTTTGCCTAGCGGGCCGAAAGTACCACTTTCGCTCCCGGTGCCCGATCACGAAGGTTGTATTTTCGGCCTCGCTAGGCAAAAAAATAGTATACGCTCCACGGGAAATATACTATTTCTTTATCCTTAGTGAAAGTACGTACTTTATGGACACTTATGACGAAAAGTAAAAGTATAATGTTCGCTCTACGGCCATAAAATGCAACCTTACGGCCTATGACCGAAAACTACTATTAATAAAAATGTTTTTGTACCGCAAGCACGATTTTCGTGTTTTTCGAACCTATTAATAGAGCCGAAAGCGGCCGCTTGCCGATCAGCGGGCGGTAAAAACTGAAAAGCGCCCGCTGCTCGCCGTATAGCGGGCGGTAAAAAATCAAACTCGCCCGCTGCTCGCCGTAGCGGGCGGTAAAAAATGAAAAGCGCCCGCTGCTCGCTGTAGCGGGCGGTAAAAATCGAAAAGCGCCCGCTGCTAGTGGTCGGTAAAAACTGAAAAACGCCCGCTGCTCGCCGTAGTGGGTGGTAAAAAATCAAAATCGCCCGCTCTTGATTTTAGTACATTAGAAAAAAAAGCGAAAATCCATACTTGCGTTACAAAAAATATGGTGTGCACCAAGGGCTATGTGGGTTTTTTGACCTCGTGTGATTGCAATACTCGTCTTCGACTCGTACTGCAATACCACACTCGGTCTAAAAAGACCCAGTTTACGCCCTTGGCACACAATATACTATTTCGCAACGCCGGATCGAAAGTATCACATTCCCTCCCGGCGTAAGAACGGAAATGTCGTATTTCCGGCTCGTTGCAAAAAATAGTATACGCACCACGGGGAGAAAGGCTCAGCCCATAGCACGTTTGCCACCCTCGCCTTCGTCTCGAGTGGCAATTTCCATGTGCTATGGACTAGCCAACTCTTTCTCTCCCTAGGTTGTGTAATATACTATTTCAATCACTAAATAAGTAAATAAATATATTGATCTATTCATGTAATAAATTTAATCAGGAGCATAAGTCAAGAATTAATTAACATCTAGTACTAACCGAACCACTTCCTAACTTCATCTGAATACCGCCTTTTTTTGAGTCACTGCTACTACTTGCTTTCTTGTCAAAACCAAAGACTAGTTTTTGTTTCCCTGACTGTGGTTGATATGAACTGCTGGATGTTTCGTATCGATCATATGACCTGTGCGGTGAGCGTTCCCTGGACCTGGAGTCATCATCATCCTCCCTCCGCCTGTCCTCTGCTCTGTAGGCACTTGACCCTGACAACGTCAAACACTGGCAAAGTTCAGATCAAGTTAAAACCAAAGCAGACAAATTAACCGGAAGCTTTTACATGGTACAAATGTACCACTTTTATTGAATGAATGAGTTTATTTCAACGTGATTCAAGTCTTGATATCTGTTTAGAAAAAATTTTCATTACAGACATACTTAGCTATAAATTTCAATATCAAATTAACTACAAATCGGACATATAAAATAATTTTACTTACAAATTTTAATTGTCTGCAGTTTATAAAAAATGAATTGCCTGCTCTAATGAAGTATCAGTAAAACATCACAATTAGTCTATAGCTCACACAACGCTTTATTATTCTTTAAATCAACATATTTCTTTTTAAGCATTCTTAATCAAATTTTCAGTTGCAAAATTATGACAGAATATTAATCAATGATGGCAGTCGTTTTTAGAGATACTTCATTATAAGCATTATTGCAATATAATATGTAAATTCATTATTTATTTTTCTCATCAATGATCGATTGATCGCGCCTTGTGTACAAAATAATTAGTTAAACCTTTTCGATAGTCGTCCCTTCTGTGGTCGTTTCTCTTCGACATCTTGTATATGGTCCGACTTGTCTTTGTACGGGTTAGTTTGGTTCAAGTAGATATCTTGCAAGCAGTTCTTCGTCCTCGTTAGGTAGCTTGTAGCTTCGCAATGGACTCCATAAAGTTTATATAGGAAGCCACAGATATTCCGGCACTGCTTCGAAGCACAATTTCGTGTCAATCCGCAGCGTCATTTATGCGTGCATTTTGGAGTTAAAAGAGATCTAGTTACCAACTAGAGATTTAAGTAGTACGATTCGACTGCCACGCTCCAGCTCCAATAACACGAGCAGGCCAGGCAACACCACAAGAACATGATAAAATAGTTATATTTTTTCGGAGCATCATCTAAGTACGTTGAATTGTTGATTGCACTTGAGCACAAGATGTCACAACATAAGTAATCATAAACAAACATTTTGGAGCAAAAACCAGATTTTTAATCAAAATTTGCTTTTGTTTTATTAAAGATTTCAGTAAACTATTTTGTAAGAATTACTTTTTTAGATAAACTTTGTTATTTTCCCTTAGAATAACTAAAGGTTTAAGCAAAACGAATTTATTGTTACAGGTTAGTTCCTTAGTATAACCTTAAAATCAATATTAAAATTGATTAATTACATATTTTTTATTTATTTAATAAACTTGTGCTTATTGTTAAACAGATATTCGAATGATATAAATTAATAAAATGGTTGAAGAAATAATAAATACTAATAATAAATCAAAGGTAAATTTTATCTTATTTTTTAAATCAATAAAATTATTACAGTTTTATAAAATATATTTATTTGCTGTAATTATAATCATTACGATAATCCAGAATAGAACGGCCAGACCTCGTCCAGTTTATTTATGGAATGTATTAGATGTTCAAAAATGGTTAAGAAGACATTGTAGTGATTACTATCAATCCTATCATGAAAAGTTTTTATATGTAAGTTTTTTCTCCTATTTCTCATGTCAGTATAAAAATTAATTGATCCAGACATTTAACAAGATATATTGTGTATTTTAAAGCATGATATCACAGGACGAGCTCTACTTAGATTAAACGAAAATATTTTAATGCGTTTGGGAATTGAAGATAAAGAGCATCGAATGGATATATGGAGGGAAATAATGAAACTACATTTAAAAACTGATATTTTAGAAATTAGAGATATAGAAAGGCGTAATAATATGAATTATGATTAATCATTCGACATTTTTTGCATATGTACATGCATATGTATTTTGCATATATTTTTGTCATTTATTTTTATAACAATTAGGTAGAATATAAAATATTTAACATATACAAAGCTAATTTAAACAGAAAAGAGGCTATATAATATTTTAGTAAATTAGTCAATATATGTACAAAAACAAGATTTTGGGTATAAATCTTTGTAAAATAAATTTAAAATAAAAAGAGATTCATTGATATGTGTCTAATGAAGATAAAAATTATCTGACTAATCAGTAATACTGTCATAACTTAATAAAATACAAAAGATAAAACATTTTGTACAGTAAACTTAAAAATAAAATAAATTTAATTTGATTAAAAAGACTTAGTTTTTATATCTTGATGAATTTTGTATATGTAACTTTGCTTCATATAAATTTAGTGATTATATAAAATTCATCAAGAATTGTTAAGACTAGAGAACTAAAAATATATTACAGTACATTCTGTTAAAATGCTTCTTTGATATTTTGAAACTGTTGTATTGCCAAATCTATTGGCAAGTCAAACTTATGTTTTGTTAATTTATCCAATGTATGGAAGGCATCTTGAAAGCCTACAAAAAATAATTGTTAAGTTTTAAAGACATAATTTAGAGATATCATTTATTTCATTTTAATATCACTTAAACTTACCAGTCTTAATAACATAACTCCAAGGCATGTAATAGTTTTCTAGTAAATACTGACATTGAAGTATAAGTTTCAGCCATGTAACCAATTTATTTGTACTAAAAATTGTATGATATTAAGACATTTATTATTTAATAAAGAAATCTTAAAAACTGAAAAGACTTACTTTAAAGCAGCACATATAAAGGCTTTGAAATTCGAGTCAAAACTTCTTTTGTAAGGTGAATGCATAGTAATAATATTTCCAATGGTTACTAAAAGATTCTAGAAATGTTAAAGAAAATTAATAGATTATATTATTAAATAGAATAGTACTTTTTCACCATACCCTCGCCGAAAGTACCACTTTCGCTCCCAGCTCTTTAGAAAGAAGAGGGCTTCTTTAAAAAGAAAAACGGTTGTCTCGTGAGCGACACGCTTAGAGAATCAAACCCCGGGTATGGTGAAATAGTATATTACGCATTAGTGAGGTAAAGAGTTGGCCAGTCCAGAGCAAGTGTAAATTGCCACCCGAGCCGAATGCGAGGATAGCAAACATGTGGTCTGGGGTAGCCCTCTTTATCCCCGTGTTGCGTATACGATTTTTTTTCCTGGCGAGGCCGAAAATAACCTTTGCGATCGGGCGCCGGGAGCTAGCCAACTCTTTACCTCCCTAGTTGCGTAATATACTAAAAAACATGCGTCGTGTCAAAAAATACTGTTCGATACACGATCGAGAAGGTGATTTTAACTTCGTGTGACCTTCACTCTCGTTTCGCTCGGGCGCAAATGTCCACAGGAGGATAAAATCACTTATAGTAATCACTATAGTATCAAAATAGTACTTTTATCTACTTATAGGCAGTATTTGTTTATACCTGTTTAGAAGATGTCATCTGCCCTCCATTCAGATCTAAATTAAAACTTTGGGATAATTTTTGAGCTGGACTAGAGTTGTAACGGTGACCATTTTTAATTTCATAATACTTAAGTACAATTTCCCATGCATGCATGAAATTATTGGACCTATGAGGTCTAGGTGCAAAACACCCAACAAAAGGGACAACACTATTTACAGTAGCATCAGTCGTGGTTCCATGTTGCATCAAATCTCGAATACAAATTGTTAGATGTTTTCTGACTGCTAACGTTACTTTGGCATCATATTGATTTGCAGCAGAATCTGAATCTGAATTATAAACCATTTCTTCCTGTGTACTACCTCTAGCATTGCAATATTCACTTTCTGTAAGAGTTTCAAGTACATGTTCCACAGCAATATCTAAACGAGTTCTTAGATCACGCCAACCATATAATGTATCTTGTTTTCTAATTCGATGAGATCTTTGACTACCACAGCCCATTTGCGACATTATGTACATGTGCAACAGCGCAACAACTTTTCTAACAGTACTTAAACTAGTAGTACTATTTTCTTCCACTGTTTTTTTTTTAAATGATTTTTTTGCATTATGTGCATGAGCTGGTCCACTGGTATGAACTGGACAAGCGCATGTACAGGCTAGTGTTTCAGTACTAACTTCTCCTTGAAGGTAATTAATAAACCTTTCTAAGTCAGTTATTTGTGTCTTTAATTGTGTTATAAGCTGTTCTTTCATTTTTAATGGACTTACAATCTATAACGAATTAAAATGTATAATTTAAGAAGAAATATGCTAATTTATGTATCAAATTTTAATTAAGCTAAAATAAATTATTTATTTTATTCTTTTAAATAAAAACTTTCAAATATATTTGTTAATTTATATTTACCTGATTAATTGCAAAATCTACTTGCCATCTTAAATCATCAGCGGAGAGTTTAGAAAAATCTTCAACATCAAAGTTTAATTTTTCTTTAAGATGATCTAAAACAATTTTTATATGTATTAGTAAAAAATACTCACATATACCAAACATATTAATTGTCTGTTAAATTACTTACTGATTATTAGATTTTGACGTTCTAAAACAACACTTTGAGGTAAATCTGCATCACCAGTTTCATAAGCATATTTCTCTAAATCTTCTAGTTGTGATTTTAGTTGGCATATTAATTCTTTTTGTTTATTTTTCTGCATTTCAATTTTCAAGTCTATTTCTGCATCATTTGATTTAAAAGACTGAATATAAAATGAAAAATATTAGATCTAGTTTTTATCTAAAATTAATACATATAATAGTGTTAAAGCTAAAGTTGTTTGATTTGCAATATAAACTTACATGTTGATGAGTTGGAGTTGATGATGTTGATGATTGGGTATTAAAAATAAGATTACTTTGAATATCTGGAATTCCTCTAAATGCAAATTCTTCTAATTCTTTTAATAGTTCTTCTTTTTTATCTGTTGGTGCATCACATATTTGTTTTAGTCTAAATTGTACCTAAAGTAAAATGAAAATATAAAAATATAAATATCCACTCATTTATATGTTTACAAATATAACTCAATATAATAAGTTATCCATAACAATTTTCACAAATGTGACTCAAATAAATATATAATCTTCAATATTTAATAAAATACCTGTGCAAAATGTGTTGTTAATGCTATAAGAGATGAATTAAGCATTTCTTGCTCCTCTTCCAGTATTCGAAGCTTTTCCGATTCACTGGAATGACTGAAAATTAAAGGAAATTATTGATTATGCTTCAAAGAACAAGTACGCAGAGACAATGCTATTGTTTTATAAACACTATACAGTTAAATGTCATTAAATAAAAAAATAAATATAGGTAATTTTGTAACAAAGGTAATAATTCATATTTTTATGAGAAGATTTGATATTTGTGATTGTTGTACTAAAAATTTTAGTGAAATCAATTTAGGAATGGTATCATAATTTATTCATATTAAAATGTGAATTTATATTTGCATTTTGAATAAATATAATCTTGTTCCATACTTTGTCTAATTATAATATATAAAAAAAAATATATTCATTATAACATAAAATGAGTGAATACAATTTAAATACTGGGGATATTAATAAAGAATAATTATTACAATTATATTCAAAGTAATATGAAAACTTGATAAATACATAAGTATGGCAAGTAATTTTGTTGTGTGGGTAGAAGAAAATTTGTAATAAAAAAATTATTTAGCAATTAAGTAACTGTTACCTTTCCATATTAAGTTCATGTTTATATTCAAGTGCAAAATCATCATCTCCATTGTTAGCTCCAACAGGGTCCCACCTCTCACCGGATGGACTGTCATTCTCCTCAGAAATGTCAAGCTCACTCATGCTGTGTTGAAGTTCTTCAGTCATTGTATTCTCACACATGATTGTTTCCTTAAAAAGTATTTGCTTTATAAAATGGAAGTAAAGAAGACATGTATGCTTCTTATCTTGCGCTTCCTTTATTTACGTTCTAATTGATCTAACAAGATTAACCCTGCAGAGGACTAACTGTAAAGCAGATTTGTCAGCATTTTACGTCGAGAACGGCTAGACATTTGTCCGGATTGTAAAAAACCTGCGTCTGAAGGTAAAAACTGCACGAACCAACGTTTTTAAGTAACAGTCATGACGGGAGAGTTAGGGAGGAAATACAATAGACGCCGTGCTCTGCTCTGTGCCCTGCTCCGTGCTCTGCGCCGTCTGCGCCATGGTATAAGCATTCAGCTGATTGGTTGATTCCACCCGTCCCGACTTTAAATATATATATATGGTCTATGATCCTAATAGAATCAACCAATCAGCTGAATGATGATACCACGGCGCAGATGGCGCAGAGCACGGAGCAGGGCACGGAGCAGAGCACGGCGCCTATTGTATTTCCTCCCTTAAAGAGTGGCCTGTAGCAACGGATGTTCGGGATTCGCCAGAAAATCGATCTCGTTTACGTCGAGACCGCGAGTGCATAGTGCAATCAAAAATCCAAAGTGAATTACCACCGCGCCATCTACAATCTGATAATACGTCAAACGGTCAAACTGGAGCTTTTTATTGAACTTATTTTTGGATATACTAATTTTTAATACCTCAAAATATATTTACGAGTACCTATACTCTCCATTTCTGCAGATTTCGTTGCATCTTTATAAGATTTCCAATGAGTTAAGTTTGTTTTCTCGATAACTATAGGGTTATTTCTATTTGGTTATTTCAGTGCTAGCAGATGACGAGATGACAGTCATGTCGTCTGCAGTTGTACACAATTGTTGAATGATCACGTGATCTAGTTTTGAAGAAAATATATAGATACCTAGGCTGCGTCTCCAAGGCCCTAGACACATAAGCGCGTTTGCTCGCGTTTGGCTGCGGTCGGCCGCGGTCGGCCGCGGTCGGACGCGATAAGAGCGCACGCGCTCGCTTCTCCCATTGGTTGGAAGCTACTTAGCGGACGTGTACGCCTATGACGCCGATCAGCCGCAGTAAGAGCGCACGCGCTCGCTTCTCGCATTGGCTGGAAGCGGACTCAGCGGACGCGCACGCCTACGACGACCAATGAGAGAAGCGAGCGCGTGCGCTCTTACCGCGGCTGACCGCGGCCACCCGCAGCCAAACGCGAGCAAACGCGCTTATGTGTCTAGGGCCCAAGGGAGGAAATACAATAGGCGCCGTGCTCTGCTCCGTGCCCTGCTCCGTGCTCTGAGCCGTGGTATAAGCATTCAGCTGATTGGTTGATTCCACCCATCCCGACCTTAGATATATATATTCTCTATGATCCTAATAGAATCAACCAATCAGCTGAATGCTTATACCACGGCGCAGACGGCGCAGAGCACGGAGCAGGGCACGGAGCAGAGCACGGCGCCTATTGTATTTTCTCCCCAATAGGATTTAAACGCTATAGCGAAAATGCGCGCTTTAGTAATTTCTAGTGGAAATCAAGTAATATCTAGTAATATAAGTTCAAAATTACTAGATATTACTTGATTTACACTAAAATTACTAAAACACGCACATTTACGCTGTTACGACCCGAGTCGGGGTATTTATAAAAGCCGAAAGGTATTTCTACAATGGTCGCCGAGTTGACCAGAATAAGAATGTGGGATCGTTTGCTTGTATAGTGCTAAAGCACAAGGAGTCGCGGGAGAATCGAAATAAAACTCAACACAAGATGGTTAATTTTAACCTTGATTGTTTATTAACTGGATTTTGGCACAATCTCTTTGTATTTTCTCGAACAATGTATATCGGCGTCGCGTGACTCTAAGTTTTACTCTTTCAATAAATAAAGTCTAATTTAAACTTAGGCGATGATGGCTCGATGAAAGTGGCAAAAGGTCGGTCGACATGGCTTTACAACTCAATCTGACTATGAGACGAGCCAGATTACGCGCACTGGTGCAAATACTGTTACTAAGCGTTAGAGTGCTTGATAACTTCCGACTAAAAGCTCAATGGCGCAACGTACACGGCAACAAAGACCAGACTAGTTGGTAACCGACTGTTGGAGCTTCTGGGCGCAACGTACACGGTAACAAAGACCAGATTAGTTGGCTTGGATCGCAACGTACACGGTGACAAGGACCAGATTAGTTAGCGATGACCCAGGTCTCAGCTACAAAGCGTCTCATGTGCTCGGCAGCGACTGACTGGCGACCCGGGGGCTCCCTTTTTATATCCTTGACGCGGGCCTCAAGCCGTTGATGAGAGGGTATGGGAGGAGCCAATTCCTTTGGTGGCGAAAAGCTGAATCCTCTTGAAGTCGGTTCCGAGGTGCCTAGAAGGGCCGAGTGCTTCCCTCTCTTCTCTCAATCACGGGCAAGCTTCGTGGTGGGGGAACACCTGTAGATGCTCAGATCCTGGCCGAAAATCCCCTCTCGACTTGCGGCGCTTGTGCCTGCCTCCTGATTGGTTCTCCTCTGTAGACCGTTGCGCTCTATGACGTAGTAGCCCCAGGTTGGTAGTGGGAACAGTATGGTGTAGAGGCTGTAGGACGCCAAGTTGCCTCGGAGGCCTCCCCCACTCTGAAGGAGAGAGAGCGGCGGTGGAGGCGCTTCAGACTTGAAAATAGGGTCGAGGAGAGCGCCGAGCCAAGAATGATGGTTGATGGCGGAGGAGGTACTGATCTCTGATTGGCTGCTCCTCAGCCAGCCGTTACGCTCCGTGACGTAGTAGTTCCCGGACTTATTTTGACTTCTTGTTGTAAACAGTTCCCGGACTTGTATTTGCCCTTGCATTCCTTCTCGTCGGCTAAGCACTTCTCAGGATTGTTTGCGCTCTACCGGCTGTTGGCTAATGGATTTCGAGAACTGATTGATCGTTGAATGTCATCCTGCTGGCTGTCCTCCTATAAACAGAGCTTTCCCTACCTGAGCGAGCTTTTCCCTAATTATTATTATTATTATTACGGTTCGACTCGAGCATTGATGACGTAATTATTATTTATTATGGAAATAGTTATTAATTTAATCGCAGATTACTACCGTTTATTTAGAGTTTATTGCTAATCTCAATTTGTTCGTTAATGCGTTGACCTTCTTATTAATAGTTGAATTATACGGGCGCAATTACTATTTGTTAAAGGTCATTAGTTAATAAATTCATTATCGCTTGTTTATCATCAATTCTTATTCGAGTTATTGTTAATTACTTGTTTATAACTTATACTTGTTTACTTAGTTAATTAACTAATTAATATATAGATTCAACTTTTGGAATTTTAGATCGAGATTGTTATGGGAACACATTCAATTATTATTATTTAATATATTATTTTATTTAACTTTTATCAGAAATCAATAATCAAGGTTCCATTGTAGAATTGCCTTTATATGTTGCACGACTCGTCTGCGCAAACGCAGTTCATAACAACGCTAGAGTTTACATCGTATTGTAGACACAGCCTTATAAAAACTGCATAAAGGAGTGTCTACCTTAGAGCATATACTCCTAGAGGTAGTAAGTTAAATGAAAAAATCGTGGTCGGTTTTCGTACGGTGCGAGAGAGAAAGAAAAAAAGAGTGTCCCCTCGTTTGTCTCTCTCGCACTATGCTGTGATTGGCTACTCGCGCTCCCCTCCAAACTAAGATGATAGAACAACCAATCACAGCACAGTGTGAAAGAGACAGACAAGGGACACTTTATCTTCTGTCTCTCTTGCACCGTACGAAAACCGACCACGGTTTTTTAACACGACGTGCTTTCTCCAGGAGTATATGCTCTAAGGTGTCTACATAATGTGCCTTGACGCAAGGCATATTAGGGAGCATGTACATAAGCGCTGTGCTATGCAATGCTGTGCGATGCCGTATGATGCCGTTCGATGCCGTTCGATGCCGTTCGATGCCGCGCGGTGCCGCACGGATTAGTGCTGCATCCGATTCGTTGTCTAAATGGTTCAAAATAAATTGTAAGTTGTATCTCTGCATTATTTATTTAACTATTTAATTTAAATCATGCAGAGATACAACTTACAATTTATTTTAAACCATTTAGACAACGGATCGGACGAAGCACTAATCGTGCGGCACCGCGCGGCATCGAACGGCATCGTACGGCATCGCACGGCATCGCACAGCACAGCGCTTATGTACATGCTCCCTTATGTAGATGCTCATTTAGGGTGCCGTCCCATGAGATCTAGTAAGAGCGAATCCACATTACGTACCATGAGTTTTGTGCCATGAACTTTGTGCCATACCAGAAAGAAAGTGTTGTTCGACATCTACATACTTATTACCACAGGATAAAGAGAAAGGACCTACTCTCGTATTGAACAGAGCACAGATGTCAAACATAGATGTCGAACAACACTTTCTTTCTGGTATGGCACAAAGCTCATGGCACGTAATGTGGATCCGCTCTAAGGCCAGGGGCCTGATTCACTAAGGCTGTGTCTATAATAGAGTGACAAGCATGATATCACACTGACACAGACATTCGCAACAGCCTGTGATATCACACGAACTGTAGGGTGGGGGTAACTGCCAACTGTAAAAAATATACACTTCTCCGTGAACACCTGTCGTCGTCGACCTGTTGTATTTCGTATTTTTTTTGCAGTTGATAATTACCCCCACCCTACGGTTCGCGTGATATCACAGGGGCCTGATTCCGTACTAAGGGCGCGGCCACAATAACGTCACAGCGTCGTAATAGCACGTTCTGTCACATGTGATGTCTCGAATGATATCACTAGGGGACCATGTACATGCTCCCTAGTAACCAGTAGTGTGTGTTAAAATTATAGTTGGTATTCAAAGATAACCTACAATTGTACGGTATATTATTGTTCCTTATATGAGGTATCAGCTCCAGGCAACGTCCTCAGCGGTATATTATTGTTTGCAAAAAAAATAGTTTCCATGCAAGGAGTATCATTTAATACAAGAATATATTATAAGAAGAGTTATTTAGATTAAGTTAATTTGAAGTGATTAAAAGTAACAAGGAAGTAATAAGGATGATATTCTTTTTCTCCAAAAAGAGTTGTGTCCTCAACAAGAAAACTTTTTAATCACTTCAAATTAAATTAATCTAAATAACTCTTCTGATGTTAAATTTGGAAGTTAACAGGAGGTGCTGACTGTGACGTTTCCAGAGGTAAGTAGACTTGTCTATGTTGTTGAGAGTAATTGTGATCTTCTTCAAAGAACTCAGCGTTGCTTGAGGTGAAAACTTTGCCAGACTCATGGCTCCATAGCCTATAGGCTTTCTGATTTTCACTGTAGCCAAGCATTATGGCAGGTCTTGAAGTTGGATCCATCTTCTTCCTCTGATGATTGGGTATGTATGCTCTCACGCGACAACTAAACACTCTCAAGTGTGAAAGGTCCGGTTTCACACCCGTCCATAATTGTTCTGGAGTACATCCTCCTAAGCACCTCTTAGGACTTCTGTTCGAGAGGTAGGCTGCAGATGAGACGGCCTCAGCCCAAAATCTGGTTGGGAGCTGAGATTCGGCTAGCATACATCTCGATTTCTCCAGCAAAGTTCTATTAACCCTTTCTGTTCTACCGTTCTGTTGTGGTTGGTATGGTGTAGACGTCTCATGCTTGATCCCCAGGTTGTCCAGGGTTGACTTTAGGCTGGAGTTTATATACTCTCTTCCGTTGTCCGTCCTAAGCTTCTTCATCTTATGTCCACTCTGGTTCTTAGCATAAGTAATGAACTTCTCGACTATGGCAGACACCTCATCTTTCTTCTATAAAAAATAAACAAATATCTTTCTAGAATAATCATCTAAAAAAGTGATGAAGTATCTGGCCTGTCCAATAGATGAAACTTCAACGGAGCACACATCACTGTGCACTAATTCAAGTATACTAGATGCACGTTTTGTATTGGCTCGAAAGGGCTTATTTACAAGCTTGCCGGCAACACAAACTTCACATTGCTTGAGGTCCTCATGACTAAACTGAACACCAGTAGCTGCAAGTCGTAACTGCTTCAAGTAAGTGGCATTGAGATGAGCCAGTCTCCTTTGCCACAGGTTTATACTGCTTGAAGTTTTGACTGAGAGAGCGACTTGCTCCTTGACAGGATTGACGCTGGGCTGTAGCTGGAGTTTGTATATATTGTTATTGCTTAACTGTCCTTCGAGCACGCAGACACCTTTACTATTTAAAACTTGACACTTGGTTCCAACAAAAGTCACTTTAAAACCTCTCTTAGCTATTGAACTAACTGACATAAGGTTTGAGGTTAACCCCGGCACATGTAACACATTGTTCAAAAGTACCTTTGATTCTCTCTTAGTTCCTGTCTGTCGGAGAGAGATATCACCTTTTACGCGCACGGATAATTTAGCTTTATTAGCCGTCGTCACATTAGCGGCTTTCGGTTTCCGTATATTAATCATATGCGCACTGTCACGACACATGTGAGTGGACGCACCTGAGTCCAAAATCCAGTCACTATTACATATATCACTTACAAGATCCACAGCTAACAGAGCATCACCTGCGCTCAAAGTTTGAGAATCTGAATCGACTGAGGCTGTGCCGACGTTCACCGTGTGAGTGGTCCACTTCATGGGAAACGTGGCAATAAGCGCACACATAGTGTCCTCTTCTTGGCTTTCGTCTGCTTCATCTGCTGTTGCTGTGGCTGCGTTTGTGTATCGTGAGTTGGGAGCGGGGCACTCGCTGGCATAATGGCCGAATTTGTTACAATTGTAACACCTCACGCTTGAACAGGATCTGGCCCCCCAATTTTGGACTTGTCCACGCCTCGGTGCGTGGCGCCCTCTACTGCCATTGTGGCGTCGCGGAAACTGCGAGAGCTGTGCTTGCGCCTGCGCGTGGAATCCACGAATTTCGATCTTACTTCCTGCTGCACCGCAATCGGGCTCCTCCAGGAGCTTTGTTTTAATGAGGTCGGCGGTGATAACTTGGCCAGAGCTACAGAGAGCCATTATCATGGGTTTGTAGACGGGTGGGAGTCCAGCAAGTAGCAGGGCTCCAACTTGCTCTGTCGGTAGCTTTGTGCCCATCTGCGCGAGCTTCTTCGGCGCTGCGATGATCCGCGAGACGTAATCCTCCATGGTTCTCAGATATTTAGCTGTCTAAGTCAAGCAAATATTTATAAAATCCACTTCTAGTAACATGTTGCACTACATAGAACTCACTTTTGAGCAAGGACAAGTTCATGGGACATCAGAAGAGGTCTAAGTTTAGATACTTCCTCCGCGTACTGAAGACAATTTTAAACTATTAACAAAAATATTATCTCCGCGATGCTGCATTTTTATAAAAATTAAAATTAAATATTATTTGACCTTTAAAAGAAAAAAATTATAAAGATACTTTTTACTAGAAAACTAAAACTCCGAAAAATGTGACTCCTAAAATAGTAGTTTTCGTCACTAGGGCGTATAGTTGAACTTTACGCACCGAGTGTTGGGCGATCACGAGGTCGTAAAGATTTCGCCCGCGTGGCGAACAATATTTTTTTTTATAGTATGAGTAAAGCACGTCGTCGCATCGTTTCAGTGTGTAAAGTTGAATTTTACGCATAGTATGCGTAAAGCGACTAGAACCCGGTAGAACGAAGTAACCGTACTTTGAAAGCGATGATCTCCGCGTTTGTAGGCTCTGATCATCGCAACTGGGATTTGCACGTCCACGAATTCAGACACGCGGTTAATACTGCGGTGCAGAGGCGACTACCAAGGTTTCACCCGCATTTCTAAACTTCGGACGGCATCCCCAGCCCGTGAAGAGCTTGCGACGTAAGGTGGAGAGTGAGAGATTAGTGGAGAAAATAGATCCGTCGGTGTGGGAGGATAGAATGAAGCGACTGGACGCGTTAAGGGACCTTGTGAGTCGGCACGCCGACGAGCTGGCCCGGTATCGCCAGGAGAAGCACTGTAACATAGAGAGAAAGGATGTAAAGTTCAAAGTGAGTGATAAAGTGATGAGAAAGACGCATTATTCATCAGACGCGGTGAAGAAGTTTAATGCGAATCTGGCCCCTAAGTACGACGGGCCGTACGAAATTGAGGAGATCCTATCTCCTCCCTGTCTACCTGCTCGCGCAGGGGGACGTTTCGAACCGCCGATTAGCTAAGGTGCATGTTTCGAAGCTTAAGCGTTACCATTCTTTGTCTGTTTCAGATGAGAACCAGAAGGGGATGACCGAAGAGGGGTAGTTTAGGAGCGCCGCACTCCCCGTACCCGGAATTCCACGAGCTCCCGGAGACGTCGCGAGCGACGCCGACCGGCGAGATCGTGGACATGGGGACGGGTCGAGTGCAGTCTTTTGTACCGCCTCGGCTCTTACCCCGCGTGAACTGGGCGGAGGAAGTGGAGAGAGAGGAAGTGGAGAGAAAGAAAGTGGAGAGGGAGTTGGCGGAGAAAGAGAGAGCAAGAGTAGAGAGTAAGAGGCAAAACATTGAGAAGAAAGAGAATGAGAGGAAAAAGAGCAAGAGTGGAGGACGAGAGGAGAGAGCGTGAAAGGAGAGAGAATGAGAGGAAGGAGGGAGAAAGACTTGAGTGTGTGAAACGGGAGAATGAGAGAAAGGAGGATGAGAGAAGGGAGAGAGAAAGGATCGAGAGTGAAAGACAAGAGAGTGAAGGGCAGAAAGTGCACTTTCTGCGAGAGAAGGAAAAGAGAAAGAGAGGAGAGAATTAGATTGGAGGAAGAGCGTGTGGAGAGGGTGAGGTTGGAGAGAGAGACGCGTGAAAGAGAGAGGATAGCTAAGGAAAAAGAGGAAGAAAGTGAGAGGATCGAGTGGGAAGAGCAGGAGAGAGTGAGAAGGAGAAAGACAAGGGAGGAAAGGAAATCTTTGGAGAAAGAGAGAGTAGAGAGAGTTAGGGGAACTGGAGTGGAGATAGAGAGAGAAGTGATAGGGGTAGAGTCGCCCTCGGAGGTGGCGACGGAGGGGGATTTGTCCCTCGCGGCGGCCGGTTCAGTTTCGGCGCTCGTTCTCCCTCACCCGGAGGTGAGTGCTGAGGTGGAGGCGTGTCGCCGCCGGGGAGCTATTCCTCGACGGTTGCTCGTCCCGAGTGACGGAGAGCGGAGCTCCTCGTTGTCGCCATCGAGGGCGACTCGGGGAGAACCAGCTGGGGCACTGAGCTTGGAGGAACAGCTGAGTCGCGCGGCTGAGCTGGAGTTGACCGAGTATCTGGCGGCCGATCGTGATGATCTCCTCCGTGGAACTGGGTGGAGAGGCGGTGCCCCCTCTTCCGAACTTCCTCCGGGGCCGCGGGAAAGGTCAGGGCCGGAGGGTCAGGATCGGGAGCCGGAGTATCGGGAACCGGATATTCCGCCCCAATATATCCTTCGCTTCCTTCCTGTACCGACCCTTACGACCCTCCCTGAACCCATGGAGTGGGATCGGGAGGAAGAGGTGCCAATCGCACCCGCTGAGGAGGTCGTCGCGATCGTACCGCCAGTTTTGGCCGAAGGGTGAGACGGTGGAGAGAGGAGAAAGAAGAGGAAGAAGAGATCGAAGCCGTACCCTACTGAAAAAGTCCAGCTGATTATCAGCTGATAATCAGCCTACAATCAGATGATAATCGTGCCAAAACGATACCTGATTATCAGCTGATTTTCGCATGAAAATTTATCGTTTAAAATTTATTTATTATTAATTATTATAATTTATTATTATGGTTCATTTACTTGAATCTATACGATTAACTAATGTATTTAAAATAATGTACATTGTGGCAAAGAAGTTTTGAATTACTTGTCATAATTTAGGAAAGTAAAATTAAAATTAACAATAATAAATAATAATAATTAATAATAAATGAAAATATCAACAAGATTTTCAGGTCAAAATCAGCTGATAATCAGATGATAATCATCTGACAGTCACCTTATAGTTACCCGATTCTCAGATGATTATCAGCTGATAAGCACCCGAAAATCATGTTGATATTTTCCTTTATTATTAATAATTATTATTATTAATTATTGTTAGTAATGTTACATTCCTAAATTGTAACAAATAATTCAAAACTTCTTTGTTAGCATCTACATTTTTCGACATTTTTTCGAACACATTAATTAATCGTAGATTCAAGTAAATGAACCATGATAGTACTTTATAATAATAAATAACAAAAATTAATAATAAATAAATTTTAAACGATAAAGTTTCATGTGAAAATCAGCTGATAATCAGGTGCACTTTTTCAGTAGGGGTACAATCCCCGGCGGCACCTGGAGAGGGGCGATTACGTCTCAAGGACGGTAACGCCTCCACAACCCGTGTCGTTCCGTCCGGGGATGCCGAAGAGGCTTCTCTCTTCGAAAGTGAAGAGAGAGAGACCGAGGAATGGGTCGAGGGTGAGCGCAGGATCGTAAGGAAGCAGGAGAGGGGCTCTACCGGTGAAGACCGGGAGATCATGTTTGGGGAGCTCCTTCCCATTCCCACGGACCCTGTGCTCGATCCGCCTCCCAAGGCGTGCTACAACTGCTGGCAGGTAGGACACTCCTGCCTCCAATGTCCGTGTCCTGCCGGCGTATATTGTCATAATTGCGGCCGGCGGGGCGCGGACTTAACCGTGCGCCCGCGGTGCTGGATGGCCCACCGGTCGTATTTGAGGAGGAAGTTCGATCAGAAGGGTCCGCAAATCTCGGCTTCCCATCGACAGGGAGGTATGGCGACGGCCGCGACTGAGAGAGAGACCGGTAGCCGAGTGGAAACAGCACCGGCCGTCGTCCCATCCCCCGGTCGATTGGGACTGCCTACTGAGAGGAGTGGGTCCCTTCCAGACCACTTTCCATCCGGCACTGAGGCCCGTATGACCGGGGGACCGATTCGATTCGTGGCAGCGGTGGTAGATCTGCCTGCCGGCGGATTGGCTCGCCCGGTGGGGGGGCCCACGTCGCGGTCGCCTGGCCGAAAGGGAATCGGAGAGTCGATCTGACCGAGGACGGCGCCCCGAGATTTCGGAGGAGTCCGCGGGGGCAGCGCCTGTTCCACCTCTAAGGGTGACTCCGGTTGGTTCGGTAATGAGCCCGGTGGAACAGGCGTTGCGGCTGGTAGACGGCCTGCGCGATCTCTCCTTAGAGGTCCGGAGTACCGTCCTCCTACGAGTATACGGCTGAAACCCCGAAATGGATCCCGTGGCCAGGCGCTAGAGATGAGAGTGGAGAGTAAAGAGAAAAGAATAGAGAGTAGAGAGTAGAGAGTGGAGAGTCCGAGGTGAGAGCCGGGGTAGTTTTCCAGGTGAGAGTAGGGGCAGCCATGCCATCATTGGAGAGAGAGTGAAAGAGGAAGGCCTCAAGACCAGCCCTGTGGAGCCCGAGGTGGAGACAAAACGAGGGGGAGCGCCCCCCCCCCCCGGCAAGGTAAATTTTATACTTTAAGCCGATTGGACCGGTACGCAGCGAGAGAAGAGAGAGAGAGAAGAGGGTAAGGAAACGGAATCTCTGCGAGTATTCCGCCGGGGGGGGGGGGGGGAGTTTTGTAACGAAGTATTTCGCCCCAAAAATACCTCTTCCTCTCGCAGGATTCGCGGCGCACAGAGTTGAACGGCCGTATTTTGGTTAGTTAACTCGGGAGCTAAAGGGGGGGGGGTTCTTTATTTGTTCCCGGTATTGTCAACTCGTTAGATGACCTGGGAGACAGAGACGGTCACTAAACGCTTCGTGTTGCAGAAAGAAGGTAAGTGGTGAGAGAGAGAGAGAGAAAGTGTAGACAGAGTGGAGTGCGGTGCGCATTCGAATCTCGCGCGCGCGTATGCGGTGTGGCGGCGGTGAGCGAGGCGGAAGCACCTCGCGGGCTGCTGTGGCATAGTCCGCGTAGTCGGCAGCAGGTCTCCCGTGCGGGACTGATGCAACCCGCCGTTCTGCGGTGCGTGCGCGGAGCAAGGCTGTACGGCGCGAGCGCGGAAGATCGGCAATACCGAGAGAGCGGTGACCACGAGCGCATGCGAGGAAGAAGTTCGGCGGTTTTTTAAGGTGCGAGGGTTCGAGAGAGTCAGCGTGGGTGACGGCGACGACGAGCAACGGTGGCGAGGAGAGATAGAGAGTTGGTGCGAGAGGACGAGGGAGTCGCGGCAAGTGGAGAGAGAGAGAGAGAGAGAGAGAGAGACAGTGTCGAGAGTGTGGAAAGAGAGAGAAGTTCGCGGGCGCGTCGATTCTTCGAATCGCGCTGCGGCGGCTTTTGACTTTGCGTGCGTTCCCGCGCAGCCTCGTGCGCGGCGAGAGAGTGGAGAGAGGGAGAGAGGGCGAGGTTCAGGCGTGCGGCGATTCTCGGAATCGCGCCGCGGGAGTTTTCTACTCCGCGTGGAGAGAGAGAGAGAGAGAGAGAGAGAGAGAGAGAGAAATCCGTGTGTACGGCGGTTCTCAGGATCGCGCCGTGGCGATCATGATGTAAAGAAATAAGGTGTGCTCTCGCGCAGCTTTCCTAACCAACCAATAGCGTGGCCTTCCCAATAATTATTGTGATAAGGCAAAATCATAATGAAATAATTAAAAGGCAACATGTTTATTATTATAAAACAATTATATTAAAATAAATATATAAAACAACGTATTAAATAAACATAAAATAACGCATTAAATATCATTACATAAATTAAATAACATTAAATAATGTTTTATTTAAATGTTAACATTTGATGATTGAATGTTTTATTTAAATGTTAACATTTGATGATTGAATTGCACTATTACAAATTAGATTGAAAGATGAAATAGCAGTCTTTGATAATTTGAAAATATTAACATCTCCAGGTACAATCAAATGATCTGGCTTTTTTCAAAACATGCCTCTGTAAAGTGGATTGAGCATACTCGAGCTATAAACATAATATAAAACAATTATTTAATAAACTCCAATTTCTGAAAAAGTCGTGGAATACTTAATTTTTTGTTTTTAGAAAAATTAATTACCGTTTTGTAGGTTAAGTTTATTGTTGTTGCAAGCTTCAATCCATCTCTTACGTATTTCGGGATCGTTAGGAAATCTAAAATACTTTATATTTGTATTTTTTGTTTCCGTTCCAATTTTTGCAATTTTTTATTGAACACCCAGGCATTTTGTCATTTCGGAGCAGCCAGAGCAACAATGTAAACATACACTACCGGATTTCAAGATGGCGGAAAGTGGGAAGGCGCAGTAGGAGACGAAAATAAACCTAGTGAGGGAGCACACCTCCTTTCTTTACATCATGGTGGCGATTTCGGGTTTTAGTACGGCGGTTTTCGGTGGTCAGCGTGTTGTCTGAGAGCGTGGAGAATGAGGGCAAATGCGAATTACCTTAGCGAACTGTAGTTAGGGTCATTAATTGAATAAATTGAAAATTAACTTGAATTGTTGTTTGAGTATTGATTTGGGTGTAATTACCCTTCCCAACCTTTTCAGCCTCGTAGCTTGCCCAGGTACGACGTCACAGCGGAATCTCCTTTTGGACGGTGTGTTGAGAGCGAGAGGAAGAGAGAGGAGATAAATAATTATTTTATTTGCGAGTGTTCGGGCTCGGCGTTCATCGCCTAAGTACACTCTCGCAATGTACAAATTTTAATGAAACGGAAAAAACACAAAAATATACAAAACTGCTTAAAAATGTATAAAAGTGTATATAAATCTAAGAATATGTAATATTTTACATTTTTATACATTTTTTAACGTTTTCTTATATTTTCTTACCTTTCCCTACATTTTTTTACAATTTGTTTTTGCAGACTAATTTGGAAAAATTAGTCATATTTGTAAGGAAATGTATAAAAATGTAAGAAAATGTAAAAAAGAGTATAAAATCATAAAAACAATCTGAAAACCAATTGTTTTATACAGTTTTATACGTTTTCATACATTTATTATTTCCATACGGGGTGTTAACTTCAATGGCTCTTCTTCCTTTAAACAGGTTATTACTGTTAGGAGCTGACAATTTGATATGTTAGAAAATAAAAAATTCCATGTATTTTTACTGAAAATATTGTATTTATAAGCAAATATAACATTTTAATTTGTTTTATAATAATATTATGAAAAATTTTTTAATTGTAAAAATTCTTAATCAATTTCAAGTGATCTTAGGCTTTGTCATCTTATACTTATATCCATTCTAGCTTTTAGTACTTTGAATGCAGTGCTTGGAGTTAGTTGATAAATGTTTACATCAACCAAAACTTCTTTTTTTATATCCTCTTCTTCGTTTTCTAAAGTTTCCATTAAAAGAATAGCTGATCCAAGTAACATATTTAGTAAAATGCATGCCTCTTGAATTCTAACAAACATTATGAAATTTCGAAAATAAATAGATTATAAATAAATTTTATTTATATCTTAAATTATACTTACAAAGAAAAGTATGATTCTGGTTTACTTGTATATAAACCAAATAATGGAAGTAAATTTCTTTTAATATCAAATTGCAGTTGAGCAGCTCCACCAGTATTAAACTGATTTCGAAGAATAAGTTTTTCTAATAAGTGCTGCAAAAATAACAAAACAATAGTCTATTTTTTAAAATATATATTAAATTATTTTTATAAACAGAATATCACTTTATCTAAATGTGTTGCTAGATTTTTCCATGTCTGTTCAAACAAAGGTAGTGCAAGAGCATTCTTAAGAGCATGTAATTGATTAGCTATTGCTTGGAACATTGGACAACCACTTGGTGTTACTGACAGTGATGCTACTTCTTTTTCAGAAGGCATAGCAAACCACCTAAAAATATATAAAATGATTCATATTCTAATTTTTTTAACTACATTTTATACAAAAATTATGAATACTTTTCATTGCAATAGGGTCTGCTCAAAGATTTTATCTCCCTAAATATTGAGTCACTTATTTCAGACATAATATTTCTTTCTAATCGGTTTAATAAACTAATAGCTTCATCAAAAACAGTAACATCTGTTTCATTTTCCTCTATAAATAAATCTGTAATTTCTTCTTCATGCATTGTCATTTCAACACTTTCAAATTGTTTTTTGAAAAAATACAACTTTAAAAATGGCTGAAAATATTATTTGTTGAAATTAATAATAAAATGACGTAGTAATAATAATTGTAATTAAAGGGGTTCACCCGGTCGAAACAGCAGTTTTAGTTTTTGTATTTTTTAAATAATGTTTTATTAAGTTGATAATCCAAGAGAAAGGACATGTAACAAATATATACTAGAAGGAACATAAGACAACTGTTGGAATTACCGACTGAGCGATACAATCTCCGATTCCAGAGATTCCGAAGTCTAATCTAATAAGACTTCGGTCTCTCTCTCGCGTTCGCGCGATCCGCTCGTACTACTCTCTCTTTGTTACGCGTCGGTCCGGTAATATAAACGTGCACCCGCACGGCGAGACGATTCGCAACCTTTGTACTACCTCTTTATCATTAGAATACACATTCTTTGTTTTAACTTAACCGTTTGTAATCATTTCCGCAAGTCCCCTTATCCATATCAACAGGTTACGGGCCCAGGACGATACAACAGGCATAGTGCGGTAATAGAAAGAGGTTAACTGCCGAATACGCGATCGGACATTTTCGAGAGTCAACGTCATTGTTCAAAAAGTTGCGTAACACACCACGAAGATGCATACCGCCGGCGTAAAATTGGAGGTGTTGAAGAAGGACAACTATGATACGTGGAAAATCCAGATGCGTCCAGTCCTCATCAAGAACGACGTATGGGGCTATGTCTGCGGGACAATTACAAAACCCATAGTCACGCTAAATGCGAGGCGAAGTGAGGAAGCCGCGGACAAAGCAATAGTTGAAGCCGAACTAAAATGGATTCAAACGAACTTGAAAGCGCAATCGAACATAATTCTCGCGATGAGTCCATCTGAAATAAAGCAGGTAAAAGGTTGCGATACTTCGAAAGCAATCTGCACCAAGCTAGAGGGAATCTATCAGTCGAAGGGGCCAGTGCGTAAAGCATCTCTCCTTAATCAACTGATCTCCATGAAAATGCAAGATGGCGGCGACGCGCGAGAACACGCTCGCAGCTTTTTCGACGTAGTGGATAAATTGTCGGAAATGGAGATCGACATAAACCAAGATTTACTGTCCGTAATTTTACTCCGTAGTTTACCGGAAAAGTATGAAAATTTCCGATATGCAATAGCGTCACGAGATGCACTGCCGATACCCGAGACATTGCGCATTAAAATTGCAGAAGAATGCGATGCGCGAAAAGAAACGAACAACGATGCAGTTCAAAATGCAATGGCGGCAGGTAAATTCATAAACAAAAATCGGAAGAAAGGCCCGAATCAACCTGCAAAATCCGACAACAGGGACGCAAAGATGAAGTGCTATAACTGTGGAATCATCGGACACCCGGCGAAAAACTGTAAAAGGCCAAAGAAATCGGGCGATCATTCAGCGAGCAGCGCTGAAAATGTGAGTCTATACGTATCTCAGAGCTCACATACACACGAGGCCTATCAACTCGCTGAAAGCCATGGTCCGTGGTGTCTCGATAGCGGATATACGTCGCATATGTGCAGGTACATCCGCGTGTTCACAGATATGGATCCGTCAAGAGTCGGAAAATTGAATCTCGCTAGCAATACGTGCACTGAGATTAAAGGAAAAGGTCAAGTTTCCACTCCCATAACAATGAACGGCAAAACAAAAACGGTAAACCTTCACGATGCATTATACGTGCCAGATCTACGCACTAATCTTGCCTCAGTGAGCAAGATCACCGATAAAGGGCATACGGTCATTTTTTATAAAACCCACGCCGATGTGGTAAACAAGGACGGAAAATCGATACTCGTCGCCAAGCGCGTGGATGATTTGTATCTTTTTCGAGGCGAACTCGACACGGAGTGCAAGAAGGCCAGTGAGAATAACGGTGTGAAAGAAGCATCGAAGAAAAATTCTCTTGAAGAGTGGCACTTTCGCCTAGGCCACTTGAATGCACAATATCTGCGTGAGGCTGCGAAGACAGGCGCCATCAAAGGACTCAAGATTGAGGGCGCAGACAAAGATTTTGAGTGCGAAGTCTGTCTGCAGGGGAAGATGCATCGACCCCCATTTCCTAAAGTATCAGAGAGGAAAACAAGTGCAGGCGACCTCATACACTCGGACGTCTGCGGACCGATGCGCGCTCCCTCGCACGCACAGAAGAGATATTTCTGCACATTCATCGACGACCAATCCGGCTGGTGTGCTGAAAAACAAGAACGAGGTCCTAAAAGAGTTCGAGAACGTCAGGATTCTCATATACACACAACAAGGGAAGAAAGTGAAATTTCTACAGTCGGATAACGGACGGGAATACGTGAATAAGGAGTTCGACGAGCTGCTCAGTAAACACGGTATTTTACGACGATTAACAGCTCCGCATAATCCAGAACAGAACGGCGTGTCAGAGAGAAGGAATTTGACTCTGATGGAAACGGCAAGATGCCTTCTGATTCAGTCAAATCTCCCAGCGGTTTTCTGGGCAGAAGCTGTCAATACCGCGAATTACATCCGAAACAGATGTCCTTCAAGAAAGTTGAAAGGAAAAACTCCACACGAATTATGGCATGAAAAGCCACCCGACGTGACTGATTTTCATTGATTTGGATGGGAGGTTTTCATCATGGACAGATCAGCGGGCAGGAGCAAGCTCGAACCACGTTCAAGGAAAGGCATTTTTGTAGGATACAGCACAGAGACGAAAGGATACAAGATCTGGATACCAACTGAAAGAAAAGTCGAAGTCTCCAGGGACGTGCACTTCTTGGAAAACTCTCTCGAATCACCGAGCAAGGAGATGTAAGAAGTTGCCCGATGATCCATTCGCCGAGCTGGACCCAACTCAAACTCCTCGAGAGAATATTTGCAATAACGACGTTACAGACGAATCGGAGGAAGAAGATTTTCACGGATTTTCCCCGGAAGGGCAACGAACTCCAGTCGCGAATGAGCATACTGACGAATCGGACGAAGAAGATTTTCACGGATTTTCTCCGGAAGAACAATTTCATGGCCTCGCTCACAACGAGGTAGGAATGGCAGTCAAGAGAGAAGACATCGGTCAATCATCAGCTGACCCATGAGGAAAAAGCCAGCAGACGACGCCAGCTCGGAGAGATGACGAGCACGTCAATTTCGCATTTTTAAGCGAAATATCAGTCTCTCAAGCGAGTCTAGCCCAGACTCTAACGAGTGGATTGAGGCTATGGCAAGTGAAGTCAACTCTATTCTCAAGAATAAGACCTGGGAACTAGTACCGAGATCAGAGGCCCGCAGCGTCATTGGAAGTCGTTTTGTGCTTCGCAACAAGTACGGGATAAACGACGTGCTCGAGAAAAGAAAAGCCCGAGTAGTCGCTAAAGGGTACTCTCAGCAGTATGGGAAGGACTTCCACGAAACCTACGCACCAGTTGCTCGTATTGATTCGATTAGGCTGGCAGTCGCGATTACAGCACGGAAACGGATGCATATCCGTCAATATGACGTCACGACTGCATATCTAAACGGAAACTTAGACGAAGAGGTATTCATGGAAATACCAAATGAGATGATGGAAGTCTTGACGCACATCACCAAAAGCAAGAAATACGATCGTCGAACGGTTGATGAAGCAAAAGCTATGCTAAAATCATTATCACGCGTCGACAAGGTCTGTCGTATGAAGAAGGCCCTCTATGGCTTAAAGCAGGCTGGTCGTGCCTAGCACAAACACCTAGACAAAGAGCTCTGTAACCTAGGAGCAGCGCCGACAACAGGTGACCCCTGCGTATATTTAAAAGGCAGCGGAGATGAACAAATGATCATCCTAGTATACGTCGACGATATACTAATAATGAATTGCGATCCCAAGAAAATTGAACTGTTCGGAGCCTCCCTACGAAATCTCTTTGAGTTAAAGGACCTCGGTGAGCTAAAGCACTGCCTGGGCATGGAATTCAAGAGGAATCAAGATAAGATATCCGTGAGTCAAGGAACGTACACCAAATCCATCCTTCGACGCTTCGGGATGCTGGACTGTCACCCAGTGTCAACGCCGATCGTAGTGGGGGCAAAGCTCACAAAGAACGAGACATGGACGAGCTCCGATGGGAAGAAGCCGCCGTATCGCGAGCTTATAGGTTGTCTGCTATACCTCGCGAGGGCAACTCGACCAGATATAGCTCATGCCGTGAGTTGGCTGAGTCAGTTTAACGAGAATTTCGGCCAGTCTCATTGGTGTGCTGCGAAGAGGGTTCTGCGCTACTTGAAGGGCACCATGGACCTGGAGATCGCCTACAGAGCCGGTGAGAGTTCTTTTTCAGGATACGTAGACGCTGACTACGGTGGGTGCATCGACGACAGACGGTCCTTCACTGGATACGCCTTTATCACGAACGGAGACGTGATAACCTGGGATTCGAAGATGCAGAGAACTACGGCCATCTCAACCACGGAGGCCGAGTACATGGCCCTAAGCGACGACGCGAAGGAAGCTATACATCTTCAGCGTTTCCTAGCCGAGCTCGGAGTAAAAGGCATCGAGGCTATAACGCTGTATAACGACAACTTTAGCGCGCAGAAACTTGCCCTGTTTTCCACGCACGAACGAAACACATAGATGTTCGTCATCATTTCGTTCGCGAAATCGTAGAATCTGGAGCGCTTACTTTGGAGCACGTAGCATCAGAGGATATGCCAGCAGATGAGACCCTCACAAAGGCATTAACCAAGCCGAAGCACGAGCATTGTATCCAGCTTCTGGGACTATCTACATCAAGACAGAAGAATTCGAAGATTGTCTCGAGGGGAAGTGTTGGAATTACCGACTGAGCGATACAATCTCCGATTCCGGAGATTCCGAAGTCTAATCTAATAAGACTTCGGGATCTCTCTCGCGTTCGCGCGATCCGCTCATACTACTCACTCTTTGTTACGCGTCGGTCCGATAAACGTGCACCCGCACGGCGAGACGATTTGCAACCTTTGTACTACCTCTTTATAATTAGAATACACATTCTTTGTTTTAACTTAACCGTTTGTGATCATTTCCGCAAGTCCCCTTATCCATATCAACAACAACTTTTTCAGACAAATCCAGGCGATAATCACTATGCTACTGTTACAATTAAAGACAAAAACTTCAATAAGTTTCTCTAATTTTTTTTATTTTTTATCCGATCTTAACGAAATAAAGCTTATTTTGTTCGTTAAGAAATTTCAGGGGGAGTAACGGTGGGAAAATTTATGATACGAGTTATCAGTACGGCGCAATATCAATTTGTTTAAGAAAAGCGAGTCAAGTTTTAGAGTGTTTAAAATGAACAAATTGATGTTGCGCCGTACTGGTAATTCGTATCATAAATTTTCCCACCGATACTCCCCCTGAAATTTCTTAACGAAGAAAATAAGCTTTATTTCGTTAAGATCGAATAAAAAATAAAAAAATTAGAGAAACTTACTGAAGTTTTTGTCTTTAATTGTAACAATAGCACAGTGACTATTGCCTGAATTTGTCTGAAAAAATTTGTTTTATGTTCCTTCTAGTATATATTTGTTACATGTACTTACTCTTGGATTATCAACTTAATAAAACATTTAAAAAATAAAAAAACTAAAACTGCTGTTTCGACCGGGTGAACTACCTTAATAGTACATTGTGCACCAAGGGGAGAAAATGAGCTATTTCTAGCGAGGGTGAGGTGTTCTGCACGAGTCGGAGTCGAGACAGAGACGAAAACACTTCACCCGAGTTTGAAATAGCTTTTCTTCCCGTATTACACACCGTATCTTTTTTTAACCAAGATATGACACGGCCTTTTTTACGTGTGTTGGTCGGTGAGAGGATTGGGTATTTCGAGTCGTACACAACGCAGTTGGAAATCAAAATAATTTAAAATGTATACGCAATTAACTATATAAGGAAAGCAGACATTTTCATTTCTCACCTGTTTTAGGGTAGAAATGGCTATTCCTACCTGTTTTAGGGTAGAAATAGCCATTTTTCACCAGTTTTTCATTTCTGCCCTAAAATTGATGAGAAATGTCCATTTCTACCCTAAAACAGGTTTTATCCCCTAAACGGGGTAGAAATATTCATTTCTCACCTGTTTTAGGGTAGAAATGGATATTTCTTACCACTTTCATAAAATATGCTCGAAATGCGAAATTTTTTCTCCTACTTTCACACGTGAAAAAGGACCTATTTCATGCCTGAGTTGAGAAAAGTATTTTACTTACAACAGTAATACCCCAATCTTGAAGCACAGCGGTAACATAGTGTACAGTGTTAAGTATGGTAGGTATCAGCGACTGAAGAAAATCTTTATAGTCTTCATGTAATAACTGAAGCAATCTAACTCTCCAATCATCTATTAATTCTAATTGTAATTCTAAAAATTGCAACCTAACCAGAATAAAAATTAATACTATTCCATATAAACTAAACAAGTATAGTTTTATAATTTAATTATTAGTAAAAATAATAAGAAAAAAAACAGTTTATTACCTGTGACCTGGTTGAGGTAAATGATTGTATCTATCTGATATAGTACTTAAAAGTGTAAGGAATGCTTCTGCGCATTCAGTTACTTTCATGTCATCTGTTTCAAGACCTGGTGATTTCGACCATGCTGTTTCAGAACTCAGTATTCCATCCATCTTTTCTGTAGCATCTAAGTAAATGGAATATGAGAAGTATTTTTCAATATTTTACGTTAAAAATATATGAATCTATAAATTACTATAAAAGCGGTAGATTCGTTTATAAAAATGGTGTCTGAGAAAAGTATAACTTATTTTACTTAAAATAAATGTTACTTACATTTTTTTTCCATTGTTATCCATTTTGTGAATATTGGTCCTTGAGTAAGAACAAAAACTGTAGCAGGTTGCGTAGAGGGATATAAAAGAGAATCTCTCAACTCTCTTTCAAAACCTAGTGCCTCATCAACAATATGGGCAAATAAAGCATCATCATATTGAACAATAGAAAGTTCAGAATTCAATTTTTCAACTGCCAATTGTACAAGTGCTCTTGTAAACTCAACTTTTACATTTATTTTATCAAAACCAGCTGTATTTGCTATTGGTTGAACCATTTTTTCAACCCATTCAGAATGATCCTTAATCCAAGTTAAGACTTGCGTGAAGAACCATTCAGGTTTATCTCTTCTATTGGTTTGCTTGGTACCAGTAAAATGATGTATAAATCTTTGTTTTAATGGACGAAACAGTAAAATTACAGGCAAACAAACTGGTTCAAAGCTCTTAGATACGCCGCTAGTTGTTTGTTTTGTCATTTTGTTACTATAATTTTATCTAAGAAAAATATGCAATTTTTTTTACATAATGAAATTAAAATTAATATTAGCAATTTTGTTTATAAATACAGAAAAAGTACAAAGACCTTTCAACATATATTAATCATTATTTTAAGTTTTTTTATACTGTGTCATAAAAGGATACGGAAGTTGCAGATAAAATAAGTGTTCTGTAATTATTTTAAATCTCGCAATAGATTCATGACTTGGTGTACTTGAGATTTTTAAATTACTTCCACAAAAAGGCCATTTTAGAGCTTTTAATACTTCGTTATATTCTCTAGTTCAAAATGAGAAATTAGAATTGGTAAAAATAAGTCTTTTAAGAAGCAAATTAAATACTAACCCAATTAATTTTTTTTTTATTTCATCATACCAATAGTATATTGTACTATGCACATAATTTTTTAAATTGGTACATGATGAAACTTCAAGGTTCTGACAAGTTTCTTTTAAAATAACATATGATGAAATACAAGCTTCGTCATTTCCTGAAAGTAAAGCTACTTCTAATTCCATACTGAAATGAAATTCATACAATTGTTAAATTATTCATCTTTGGATAATGTTACTGTAGTGGCATACCTGAGATCGCCAATAAATTTAACAAACTGTAAATACAAAGATGCTTTCTCTAAGTAAGAAATATCATCAATAATATTTTGCAGCTCTAAAGTTTTATTTTCTTGTTGTAATCTTTCTTCAATACTTTTACACGTTGATTCACAACTTTTCTTTACCTCATCTATGCAACTAATTACTCGATTAACTTCTTCAACAGCTTCTTGGATTTTTGATGGTGCTTCTGAAGAAGCTAGAGATAACTACATAAAAAATAATTTCTCATAAATTGTCTCTAGTTTTTTGATTATTTGTTTTCATATTTTACTTACATATTCTTCTACTTTGTTTTTATCATATTCAAGTTTCATATGTATCTGCTCAATTTCTTTCAAATTTTTTAATGATGATCCTAATTCTTCATTAAATTTCTTGATTACCTTAACCTTTACATCCATTTTGCATTTAGTACATTACAAATATAAATAGTATTAGAATGACTTCCACTTCTTTCTTAATTACAAGACATTTGATTATTAATAATCACTGTGAAAACAATGAAGTAAAGAATAAGGGTGCGATCCCATGGCGTTCCAAAAAATTAGACGGAACCATTTAAGCCCGTGAGTGCCTTACTTGTATACTTTGTACATGCTTACCGACATTATTGATTTTTCAAATATCTATCTCAATTTACATATTTTTGCTTATGTTGAAGCTGACACACATTCTTTGAATTATATAGATTGTGTGTGTGCTTCAATAATTTTGATAATATGAAAATTGGTTGAGAAATTTGAAAAATCAAGTGCAGAAATCTGCAGTTAGGTAAGGCTTTCCCTTAAATGGTTCCGTCTAAGTTTTCGGAACGCCATGGGATCGCACCCTAATAATCTGGTACAGCTTTACGTTTAGGCTCCCGGCCACGGTCATATACACAGGTCCGGAAACTCAGCGCGCGGAGCGTGTACGCTTAGTGAAGCACGATTTTATAGTTCTCCGCCAAGCCACCAGCGCTGCTAGGCTAGCGACCACTGAGTGACGCGCATGCGCACTTTATATCTTACCGCGTGCGTACTGCGTACAGCGGTGCTAGACAAAAAATTTTCCCCACGAGTGCTAGCTGACTTCAGAGCGGTTAGGCGCCGCGCACTCCCGAACCTAACCGCTCTGAAGTCAGCTAGCACTCGTGGGGAAAATTTTTTGTCTAGCACCGCTGACTGCGTAACTATTTGAATTAGGAGTTGGGAGAGATGGTAAAATAAGCGCGCACGCTGCAGTGGTCGTCTAGTTGCCAACGCTTCGAGCGGTCGTCGTGCACACTAAAATTGACTTCGCTAAGGTTACTTCCCCCACCACCAAAAATATCGCTGAGTTTCCGGACCTGTGTATACGACCGTGCTCCCGGCACATGAGAGCGGTTGGCCGCTGTTATGAACTGCGTTCGCGTGAAAGAGTAGCAGAATATTTAGGATCGGTCTACAATGATAATTTCGAATGTAAAAGATTGATTTCAAAATAATATCAAATAAATCAACCAATTAAATATAAAACGTATTGAAACGTATTCCCATAAAATAAAAACTTATGGAAGATTTTAACAATAGAATAATTAATTTGTTTAATTTTAATCAGATAATTTATATCAACCGTTCTGTAAATAAATAGTAAATAAACAATTAACGAATTTACGATAACTCGAATAGAAATAAACTATCCTGACGATAGTTAATAATTGCATTCGTAATTAAATAAATAATAGACGGGTGATCAACAGCGAAATAAACGTGATAACGTTAATTAATAATTGAATTAACAATTAAATAAAGGAAGCTCGCTCAGGGTGAAATGCTTTTGTAGGAATTATTTATTCTACGAAATTCTCAAGTGGCAGGTGGCTGCAACGGTCGAGGCACTCAAGGATAAAGAGGACGAAGGTGTGGGAGTCAACAATTCCCAAAATAACATTGCGCAACGCAATTAGCCGTAACGGTCGGCAGCGCCCTTGGAGGAAAACAATCCAAAGTCAAAACAGAGAGTCACCATTCCGAGGAGCGTAAACACTTCCGAGAATCCATTAGCGAGGAGCGTAAACACTTCCGAGAATCATTAGCGAGGAACGTAAACACTTCCGAGAATCCATTAGCGAGGAGCGTAAACTCTTCCGAGAATCCATTAGCGAGGAGCGTAAACCCTTCCGAGAATCATTGCGCAATGAAGCGCAACGGCCCAACGGCCCCAAGCCATTGTCAACAACCAATCAAGGACTAGCGGCGTCCCACGCCACTGGAGGGAGGCGGTCCGTCACCCGCTGCTCATTACTCTCGATCCTATTTTCTGGTCAAGGGCCCCTCCATCGCCACTCTCCCTACCAGGGAGTGGGGAAGGCTTCTGAGGCAACCTGGCGCCCTACAGCCTCTACACCATACTGCCTCCCACTACCAACCTGAAGCTCCACCCACGATCCAGAATATAAATTGGGCCACAGCGCCGGCATCGAGTCAGTCGTTACCGAGCACATGAGAAGCTCCGTAGTTCAGTTGCACTAGTGCAAGCACCCTGATCACGTCGTAATATCAGTCGCAAATTATACTCTACGTTATTTTTGATTATATCGAGTCTCGGTTGAAAGTTTATTTTATTTGTTAAGGTCTACAAGTATTTATTTAAATTGAATAAACTCCAGTTAAAGTTTATCTGTTCGTGTTCTCATTTAAAGTTCCCGGAATTCCTTGCGCGTTAGCGCTTCATCGAACAACGAACTCACACTCTTATTGGTCGACGCGGCGACCATTGCAGAAGCGCCTTTCTGCTCCCAGACCCCGACTCGGATCGTAACACCGCGAACGGACGCGAATGCACACGGAGGAGCGCACGCGCTCCTATATTAAATAAATCAACCAACTAAATAACAAACATATTGCAACGTATTGCCATAAACTAAAAACCCGATGAAGACTTTAACAATGAAATAATTGATTTATTTAATTAATCAGATACATTATTTCAATTGTTCCGTAAATAAATAATAAATAAATAATAAATGAATTTACGATAACCCGAATGAAAATAAATGATTCTGACGATAAATACTAACTCCGTACGTAATTAAATAAACGATAATCAGGTGATCGATAATTGGTAATGGGTAGCGAAATAAACCTAATAATAATAATTAATAATTGAAGCTCGCTCAGGGTGAAAAGCTCTTCTAGGAATTGTTTATTACTCTGAGATTCTAGGAAATCCCCAAGTGACAGGTGGCTGCAACGGTCAAGGCATTCAAGGACGAAGAGGGCGAGATAGTCGGAGTCAACAATACCAGGAATCCATTAGCGCCAACGGTCACTCAACGTGAACACAAACAGCAGCGTAGCCTGTAGCCAACGTCGAAGGGTCAAACAGCCTACTATCTCGCAGAGCCGAAAAACATAAACAGCAGCGTAGCCTGTAGTCAAGAACGGAAGATCAACCAACATACGATCTCGTAGCGTAGTCTGCCTTCAGTGACAAAAGGTCGAGAAAACCCTACTGAAAAATCTCAGGTGACTTCTCAGGTGAAATCTCAGGTGAGATCTCATGTAAAATCTCACGCCAAAATCTCATGTGACTATTAGAAAAAAATTACTTTAGATGAGATCTCAGGTGAGATCTCATTCAGTTAAAAAGAGTTACAATAGTTATTTTCGATACAAGTGCGTGTGCAAAATCAAGCTTTGCTCATGGAGTGTTAAAAAATTGTTTTACACAAAATCTCAGGTGAGATCTCATCCAGATAATATTGTAGCGAAGAAATAAAATAACCTGAAATTTCATTCAGATAATATTGTTGCAAAAATAAATTGTCTGATAAGATCTCAGGTGAGATCTCATCTAAAAAAATAACTTTTTTCAACACATGCATGAAAAAGGCCCTTTTTCTGCATAGACAAGTGAATCGGAAATGAAATACTTTTTCGCCATACCCTGGCCGAAAGTACCACTTTCGCTCCCGGCTCAAAAACGCGAATGTGGTATTTTCGATCCGGGTATGGGATACCCCATACTCAGAAATCTCAGGTGAGACCTCAGGTGAGAACTCAGGTGAGATCTCAGGTGAGATCTCATGTCAAAATCTCATGTGACCCATGTCAAAATTTTTTGATGAGAACTCAGGTGAGATTCTCACCTGAGTTTCCACCAAAAATTTAATTTTTCTTTTTCATGAGATTTTGTATGTCTTATGAAAACTTTCCATAAAACTCAGTTGAGAATCTCACGTGAGTTCTCACGAAAATATTTATTTTTATTTTCTGCCACAAAATTTTTTAACGAAAATAAATGGTATTTAACATTCAGACTATAAATTCAGATGAGAACTTATGTGAGAATCTCAGATGAGTTTTCACTAAAAATTGAATTTCTTCTACAAGATTTTGCATGTCATGAAAATGTTTTGCCCTATTGAAAATTTATGGCGAAAATTCAGCTGAGAATCTCACCTGAGTTCTCATGTAAAATTTAATTCTTTAATTTATTTTCACTATGTATTTATAATTAGAAAATTGGTCAACCCATATCTCGTGTTTGTCACCCCCGCCTTGTGTAGTAATTTAGACGAGATATTGCCTGCCCAAGTTTTTTCCTCCCTAGTTGCGTAATATAGTATTTTTGCCTAACGGACCGAAAGTACCACTTTCGCTCCCGGCGGCCGATCGTGAAGGTTGTATTTTCTGCTTCGCCAGGTAAGAAAATCGTATACACAACATTTATAATCAAATTAAAGAGAGAGAGAGAGAGAGAGAGAGAGAGAGAGAGAGAGAGAGAAGGCGCCGAGCTTACAGGACGAAAGCGCGCGACGAAAATCTAGTCGAAGCGAAGGTGAGCGTCATCACCCAGGGAGCGACGAGAGTACCCACTCCGTCAGCGACAGCGGGATGCCCGGCACGACCTGGCAGCCGGCGAGCCGCCAATTGCCTTCACTAAGGACCAACTCGGTAGCGGACTCGTAATTTTCCGCATTAGAGCAGAGCTGCACAGAATGGGAATACCGGTGATTTCAATATCTGAAAAAGACGAATTGAAAAATCACAAAGTATTTGTCCGAAAATCACACTGCTTTTGAGCACGTATAGTTTTATCATGTAAAAACGATGAAAGTAAAAAGTGAAAAAAGTAGAATGATTAGAAGGTTAAGTTCATGTACTTATTTTTAAGTAAGAAGAAAAACTTATCTGAAACGAATGCCAGTGACTCCGCAAATCAGCAATGTTAACATTTTTAATGAAGACGATTTTTATTAATTCAGCAGATTCTTTCATACTAATGAACTCCACTATTTAACAACGAGAAAATTTTATTGTAAACAAACATCAAGATTCTATATCTATAGAAAGACTATCAATCAATAGTCGTTGTTATGGTAACGAACGCGTATATTGCTGAGCAGTTTCAAATGACAACATTATTTGTTTGACTGTATTTTCGATCTAGTTGTAATTTTTACACTTTAACTCCACCATTATAGCAGCCAAAGTCAATAACATGGGTAGTACAACAAAGATTCAAGATTTCTGGAGCCGCAGACATCCTTTTCAGATAAGTCTCTCTTCTTAAGTACTTAAAAATACGTACATGAAACTTAACCTTCTAACCATTCTACTTTTTTTACCTTTTACTCTCATCGTTTTCACATGATAAAAACTATACGTACTCAAAAGCAGTTCAAATAACGTGATTTTCCGACAAATACTTTGTGATTTTTCAATTCTTCTTTTTCAGATATTGAAATAACCGGTATTTCCGATCTATGCAGCTCTGCTCTGAGGCGGAGAATTACGAGTCCGCTGCCGAGTTGGTCCTTGGTAAAGGCGATTGGAGGCTCGCCGGCTGCCAGGTCGCGCCGGTCATTTCGCTGTCGCCGACGGAGTGAGTACTCTCGTCGCCCCCTGGGTGATAACACTCGCCTTCGCTTTCATCCTGTAAGCTCGGTGCCTCGGCTCTCTCTCTCTCTCTTTCTCCCTCTTTCTCTCTTTGATTTGATTATAAACGTTGCGTATACGATTTTTTTAAAATATAAACTTTTAGTCAAGTTCAAATAATACAAGTTCCTAAAACTCAGGTGAGATTCTCATCTAAGATCTTATCTTAATTTTGAATATTGATGTTACATACAATTTATTTCTAATTATTAAAACTTAGTGGAAATAAATTAAAGAATTAAATTTTACATGAGAACTCAGGTGAGATTCTCAGCTGCGTTTTCGCCATAAATTTTTAATAGGGCAGAACATTTTCATGACATGCAAAATCTCGTAGAAGAAACTACATTTCAGTAAAAACTCAGCTGAGATTCTCACATAAGTTCTCATCTGAATTTATAGTCTGAATGTTAAATAGAATTTATTTTCGTTAACAAAATTTTGTGGCAGAAAATAAAAAAAAATAAATATTTTCGTGAGAACTCACGTGAGATTCTCAACTGAGTTTTATGGAAAGTTATCATAACACACATACAACATTTCATGAAAAAGAAAAATTAAATTGTTGGTGAAAACTCAGGTGAGATTCTTACCTGAGATTTCATCTTAATTTTGAATATTGATGTTACATACAATTTCTTTTCTAATTATAAAAACTTAGTAAAACAAATTAAAGAATTATATTTTACATGAGAACTCAGGGCAGATTCTCAGCTGAGTTTTCGCCATAAATTTTCATTAGGGCATATAACATTTTCGTAACGTGCAAAATCTCGTAGAAGAAATTCAATTTTTAGTGAAAACTCCGCTGAGATTCTCACATAAGTTCTCATCTGAATTTATAGTCTGAATGTTAAATACCATTTATTTTCGTTGCAAAATTTTGTGGCAAAAAATAAAATTAAATATTTTCATGAAAACTCACGTGAGATTCCCAACTGAGCTGTATGGAATGTTTTCATAAGACACATACAAAATCTCATGAAAAAGAAAAATTAAATTTTTGGTGAAAACTCAGGTGAGATTCTCACCTGAATTCTCACTAAAAAATCTTGGTATTGGTCACATTAGATATTGACATGAGATCTCACCTGAGATTTTTTAGTAGGGAAACGCGAAGGTAGTATTTTCGATCCGGGTATGACGAAAAATAGTATACGCTCCACTCTTTATGGCTCGGGTGTCAATTTACACGACCTGTGGACTGTCCAATTTTACTCCCGTGGAGCGTACACTATTTTTCGTCATACCCGGACCGAAAATACCACATTCGCGTTTTTGAGCCAGGAGCGAAAGTGGTACTTTCGGCCAGGGTATGGCGAAAAAGTACTTCATTTCCGATTCACTTGTCTATGCAGAAAAAGGGCGTTTTCCATGCATGTGTCGAAAAAAGCTATTTTTTAGATGAGATCTCACCTGAGATCTTATCAAACAATTTATTTTTGCAGCAATATTATCTGAATGAAATTTCAGGTAATTTTATTTCTTCGCTACAATATTATCTGGATGAGATCTCACCTGAGATTTTGTGTAAAATAATTTTTTAATACTCCATAAGCAAAGCTTGATTTCGCACACGCACTTGTATTGAAAATAACTATTGTAACTCTTTTTAACTGAATGAGATCTCACCTGAGATCTCAACTAAAGTAATTTTTTTCTAATAGTCACATGAGATTTTGGCGTGAGATTTCACATGAGATCTCACCTGAGATTTCACCTGAGAAGTCACCTGAGATTTTTCAGTAGGGTATGCTTTTAAGCATATAGATTTTTTCAACAATGATTTAAGTATCTAAGAAAGGGACCGACTCGACAATCAAAACGAATCAAACGATCAAAAAGAATGGCTATCAGAGTCACACATTGTTTTCTCAACCGAATCACTCAGTAAAAGAAAAAAGACCGTATGAAGCAAGTTTTATTTCACTTCATTTTGGCTTATTTTCTTGTGCGCAGTTGCATGAGAAACTGTTTTAAAATAGAACTAACCCTTTTTTATGAAGAACTTGACTGCTTAATGAATTGATATATTCTGTTGAATGTCCAAGTGCCCCGCAAAATTTTCTTGAGATTAAAACAAAAACTAATACCTATATTCGACAGGATACCTCAATAAATATCTTGCAATGAAGCGTTAGCTGGTGTGTCCAGCGGGTAGACGTAGACGCGGACGACAATGACTCGGAACAAGAGACACGCTGCGGCGGGAGTATATTTGACTGATAGTATATATTTATGTCATATGCTTCAGCGTCCTTTATGGACACAGTGTAAACAAAACACGAACGGAGCAAGACGCGAGAGAGTTTAATCTTTTACACGCGCTTATTCCATCGTTGAACCAGTAGGCATTCTACGCATTAAGTACTGTCATCCACTGTTTATCATCTTATCCCCATTAAAACTATACTTTGGAAGAATAACTGAATAAGTATATGGCAACACGAATGTTTGCCTTTTGTTGTTGTATCTTTACCATAGCAAGTTCAGGCGCGCTGCGCGCGCACTTCCTTTGCCTTGATCATATAGTAGTAACTTTAGTGCCCGTGGTTCTCCCCTGAGACGCCGATATGCCATAATAAAACTTAATTGATCTTACCTATATACAATTAAGGTAATTCGTGCGCGACTCCCTAGTCAAAGCAGTGCTGCATGAAGAAGTTAACTGAAATTTCAAAAAATAATTGTTGTATCGTGATTAATTTATTGAAAATGACATAAATAGTCAATGTATTATAAACAAAGTATATTTAACACGACTAAGATAACTTTTTAAACAAAATGTCGATATTTTACAATTATTGATAAAACACTGGAATTTTTTTTGTTTCGCAACCGACTTTAATTTTGAAGGTCCCATTTTGTCCCTTAAGTAATTTCATGGGGACTTGCCGAAGGAAAAATTCAAAATTATTCAAAACCCAGAAAGTTATAGCGAATTTAAAAAATTTACATTTTTTTAACCATATACACGATTTCTGAACAACTACTTATAACTTTTTGAGTTTTGAATAATTTTGAATTTTTCATTCGGCAAGTCCCTATGAAAATACTTAAGTAGCAAAATGAGACCTTCAGAACTAAAATCTCATTTACTCTAGTTTTATTTTCTCTTTTTGAAATGATGTTTAAAATTTTCCAACATTAAATTAATGGTTACCTTTGCAAGACGAGGCCTTTTCAAGATTTTTTTCAAAATAAAGCTAAAAATTTCCAGAACTTGAGGTTTTTTTAGTATTAGGGTCTAATATTGCGGCTTTTTTCACATTTCTATACATGCAAAGATATGTCCCAAAATTTGAGCCGAATCCGTGATCCGGAGGACTGACCCTTTCCAAGTAGTAAGTAGGACTTAATTGTCTACTCACAGGCCGTAAAATCTTACTAGGGTCTTATTACGAAGTCAACTCACCGGTGAGAAGTGAGTTGGTGGGATGATGAGTTGAGGAGTTGGGACAATACTACTAGGGGAGGGCGGGGCACGTGTGACACCCTAACTTTGATTAAAAATAACAACTAAACCGTGTATTATTTCAAAATGTACAAAAACGGAATAATTAGATCAGAAAAAAATAAAATAAAATAAACTATTAACTTTTTTTTCATTTTCTTTTAATTATTGATAAAATACAGAAAAGAAATTCTGAAAAAAATGCTCTACGTGCCCCACCGGCGGGTGGATTGTGGCACCCGACGGGGCACGCATGGCACGGTCAAATTTAATATTTTACTTTGGGTATTTTTCAATTCCTTTTTCCAGTAATTAATACTTTAATAATTATGCCATAATAAAATTTTCAAAAATCAAATAATTAATCAGTCTATTGAAAATTAAAAATTTTATTGCTTCCTCCTAGAGGAAGCTTTGTGATAGTAAAAAAAAAAGTTTGTGAGATAATGTCTTAGGAATGTTGTATAGAAAATTTGGAATCGAAATACACCATTTTTAGAAAATGTCCGTATGGATATGTGTGTGTGTGTGTGTGTGTGTGTGTGTGTGTGTGTGTGTGTATGTCCGTATACTCTGATATCTCATGATCTACTCAACCGATTTTAACGAGTGATCATTTTTTCAGATTTTGCTTCAACAATTGGGGTCAATATTTTATTTTTGTCAAAATCGATTTTTTTGTTTTTTATCGCCATTTTTAAATTTTCAAAATTTTTATTTTCAATTTTTTTTATATTTAGAACAAATATTATTTATATACGATAAATTCTCTGTATGCAGAATAAAATTTTCTACAATTTAAAAAAAAAAAAAAGCCGTTAGCTATATTTCGTCATAAGTTATTCATGAAAACGTCATTTTTAGTAAATAGGTTATATTTCAAAATTAAAAAAAGATATTAACATGAATATTTTTTGGTTATAAAGAATACTGAGTACTATAACTTACTAAATTTTTAGGTTTTTTATTCATTATTTTTGGAGAAAAAAATAATTTATAAAAAAAGTGTTTTTTTTGTCGTTCAATAACTAGAGTAAAATTGGCTTAATCAGTTTGAAATTTTTTTAGTGGTACATTTTGTATCACAATCGATTGAGTTCTTTGGGCAAAAGGATTGATCCATAAATTTAGGAGATATTTGAGGTTAAAATTTTTTTCACTTTTTTTTAAATCGTAATTTCTCGAGAACGGCTTTATGTATTTGAATCGGGTGGGCGGCATTCGAAAGAGAATTTCAAGACCTATATTTTCTAAAAAAAATTATTTGTCTAGCTATTACGGTTCTTTTGTTATTAATAAAAACGTAAACATTGAAAAATGAAAAAAATGAGTTTGGTATGTCCAACTATTGCGGGAGTAAAAATTGACTTAAGCGCTTCAAAATTCCTCGTAGAGGTGGATTTTGGATAATTATTATTATTTCTTATATATAAAACCTAAGCTCAATAAAATCAAAAATTCAACGCGCCTATAACAGTACCCCAGTGGTGGTGCGGAAAGCTATTTAAAATGTGGTAACCCTTGGAAAACAATGTACCCTCTAAATACCCATTTTCATGCTTAAAAATGCATAACATTCAAACCTACATATACAAAAAAAATGAGTATAGAGATCTGGCATCAAGCAATTGGCATCCTTTTTTTTAAAATGTATTGAGGGTGGCTGTATGTATGAAAGAGTAAAAATAAAGTAGAACCTTCTTATTTTTTTTATATAACTTGATAGGATTTAACTTAACAGAAATATGTTAAATGGGAAAAAGTTTTATGTCAATATTATCGACAACTTTTATATTTAAAATATTTGAGGAGTTATAAATAAAATGGGCGATTTTTGGCTATAACTTGATTGGATTTGATTTTACACGAAAATGTTAAATACAAAAGTTGTGGATAATATTAAAACAAAAAATTTTACTATTTAATATTCTCGTGTAAAATCAACTCCTGACGAGTTGTTAGACTTATAAAAACGATTTTAAGCCGTTTACATCGTACAAAATAAAGTATGAAATTTTAAATATTGGAAGTAAAAATTAATTAAAGGAATCAGTAAATCAAGTTTGAGGAAGCTACGTGCCAATGAATTGGCAGCGGTTTTTTTATTAAGGAACATAACAATTTTTATTTTAAAATAAATTATTATGTTGGAAAAAAGGCGTAGAATCCTCAGTTCGCTGAGTTTGACTGCGATACGCGCTCTCTCTCCTCTTCCCCCACCACCTCGTATAATGCGACTCTCCGAGCGCCGGCGAGCGTTTGACATTTCCAAGCTAGAGCCGGACTGGAGCACACGTGCCCTTATATATTAAGGGGATGCCTTACTCGTACTATTACCGACCGAGCAATTCACACAGTTTCAAGCTGATTAAAAATAAAATACGTCGAATCACAAAAAATCAAGAGAACACTTTTCTGTGTTTTTTAACGTTCTATCATCCAGTCAAAGTTTGGAGTCGAAATATCAAGCCGTTTTTTCAAAAACTTTGAACGAAATTAAATTTCGTTTGTTCAAAGTTTTTGCAGAAATGACTTGATATTTCGACTCCAAACTTTGACTGAATGATAGAACGTTAAAAAACACAGAAGAGTGTTCTCTTGATTTTTTGTGATTCGACGTATTTTATTTTTAATCAGCTTGAAACTGTGTGAATTGCTCGGTCGGTAATGGTAGGACTATGGCACCCCGTTAAGTGCTGATTTACTTGAGATTATTAGGCTAAGTTTTTGTATTGTGCTGGACAAGAGAGGATTTAGAAGCGAAGGTAGAAAAGAACAGAATTGGATGAGAATAAAGAGTTTTGTTTATATATAGATTTGAAGTGTTTTATTTACGAGAGAATACCCATAAATAACCAAATAATTCCAACAGGTTATGGGCCCAGCACGCTTCCACTGCGCGCTTGGGCAATTCTCTCTATAAAGTTAAGTTTGATTTGTGTCGTGATATAAAGTGAGTTTTTACAAAGAGGTCGACTAGAAGCAGCTCAGCCAAGCAACGGAGAGACGGAGAGCGGTTCACGTACAATCTTGGCGGATGCGAGGCTGTTTGGTGTGAATTTGAGGTTTTTCACTCAAAAGCGACGTGTGACTCGATGGGACTTCGACGAGCTGATTTTCACAATATGGAGAACGAAAAGAACAGAGGTAAGAGATCTCGATACATAGATACACGTGTATATTTGATGCGAGTGAAATCTAAAAATTGACGCGAGTAAAATCCGGATACTTTGACGCGAATGAAATGAGAAAAAAAAAAAAAAAAAAAATAGACGCGTCTACGATATTATAGATATCGAAATTTCTTTGGCGGAAGAAAGCAGGCTTAAATTCGAAGTGCGTTTTCATCTTAAACAAAAGCCTATCAAATAACGAACTTTTAGAGAAACATAAGTTCAGTGTTATCGAAAGGTCAAAAATTCTCAGAAAAGCCTGCGTGGTCGCGCGACACGCTTGAGCACGTCAAAACAAAATCGACGCACGTGCGCGGCGCGCGCTCTTGTGTACGAACAGCAGCGATGAACGCCGAAGGGACGGTCGGACGGCCGAGTCGTGTGAGTGTGTATGGATACGTACGAGGAATTGGAGGGGTGGGGCGATCGCGGCAGAGACGGTGTGCTCTGCATGAGTGTGAGTGTGTGTAGATTTGAGCATGGTATATAGGTATATGGTTAGAGAGAGCGCGACAGCGACATGTGGGCATGAGGCGCGGACAGTGTATGAGTCTGCGCGCACATATAGCTAACCTATGCTGAGCTGAAAAAGTCGTGTTGTCTGAGCGGCGTACTATATACCATGTATATAGGGCGCTTGCTGGTAAAAGCGATTCGCGTGGGTGAATACCGGAATATTGACTGAAGATTGAATTCTTAATTCTTTCTTAACAGATAACACATAACATTCTGGGAGTATAATAATAATCGAAAAGTTAGATGTGAATGAGTACTCATATATTGAAATAATTTGGACTTGTGTATCGAAGAGAAAAATAATTTTGACGCGATATATTGAATTGAAATATTTTGAACTTGTGTATCGAAGAGAAAAATAATTTTTGACGCGATATATTGAATTGAAATAATTTAGACTTGTGTATCGAAGAGAAAAATAATTTTGACGCGATATATTGAATTGAAATAATTTAGACTTGTCTGTTGAAGAGAAAAATAATTTTGACGCGATATATTGAATTGAAATAATTTAGACTTGTCTATTGAAGAGAAAAATAATCTTGACACGATATATTGAAGTGAAATAATTTCGAATTGTAACGTGGAAAAGAAAGATAATTTTTAAAAATTAAAAAGGTAAAAAATTTTCTGTAAATATAAAATTAAAATTGAAAGTGATATATTGGAAACGCATGCTAAAATGGAAATTTTGAAAATGTTGGACAAAATTTAGAAAACTCCCAGAAAACAGAAATTTAATATTTTCTACCTTAAGTGCACTATAAATATATAAAACATGTACATGTATAAATAATTAAAATAGAATAATGAATCAAATATTGACGTGAAAATTATTCTATGAAATAAATAATTGATTAGAAAAGATCAAAAAGTTTCTAACAATAATGGAATAGATTAATTAGTTTAAATATCGATTTGTAAATTAACCAGTATTGGATGAGTTAAACTGTCAGCTGGTAACGGTTGAAAAGTTGCCAACGAGTAAGAAATTTTCTAGATACACGTAATATCGAAGTGATGCTCAGGACTATCGACGTGCTGTATGAAGTATCCGAGCAGTATCTAGGAAAAGAGGTAGTAACCTCGGTTACAAACGTCGACTCAGCGGCAACCCTCGACTACAACGGCAACGCTCAACACATCGAAGGGAGAGCGATGCAGCATGCTGAAAAGTAACTTGACGGACAAGGTGCGCACAGCTCTCGATGCCGCGCTGCTCAAGGCAGATACGTCAAAGGCGCACCTAACGTACCGCACGAGGGTAACACGCCAAGTAGATGAGAAACAAACAATAGACGAGAACAGGAAAGTGGATGAGAAAAATAAATTGGATGAGAAAAATGTCGATAAGAAGAGTCAATCGAAGCATATAAGCGTGTCGATGCATTGGGTACGTTATTAGGCCTTACATATAAAATCAGATCGTAAAGCTCATATAAACTATGAATTCTTTAAACAAATTAAAAATGCCGTCTTAAATAAGCAACTATTTAATATCTCTGAAATTTATTTTGATAATGCATTGTCTACAGAAGCGAAATTGGACAAGCTCAATAAAAGGTGAGAAGACTTGTATTCAAATAGACACAGTGAAAGTTGACTGAATCAAAAATCAAATGTAACTATCAATTGACGAGTATGGCTAAATTTGAATTTTTCGCGGATTATATTACGTCAGAACTTAGTAATGGATTTACTGTATGTAATTGATTCAAAGGTTAAGCCTGAACGCGGATTGGACGAGTACACACGCGAGAAACAGAAATATATGGCCCGTGATATAATTATTAATAGATTTGATGCGTCCTATCGTAACAAACTCATGCATATCAACGATCCGTTTGAACTGTTTTTGAAAAACTGAATTGAATTATTCGAAGTGAATTTAAAAAACTATGTTTATTAGAAAGGAAATGAACGCGATATAATGCATTTCTAACAAAGAAACTTCGTCTCAGTTGGAGAACGATTCAAGGGTTGGATAAGTAACAATATTCCAAACGCGAGCAGCACGAGTGAAACTGAAATACGTGATATTTTATTTAATGCTATTGTTGAGAATGTATCGTAGATTTGTGATACTGATTTCCTAAATAAAAATAATTACTTATTTGGATTTGAGTTTCGAACAATTGAAAAATTATATTATTCAGTTGGAAGAGCTTCGACGAGTTAATGAGGAGAGACCAGCTAGACGAGATAAGAGAAGCGCTGAAATCAACTGGACGAGACAGTCGACGGGGCAAGAGAGGAAGAATGACGCAGCAATACTTGCCCGTCGTTGAGACATATGTTATCACTACAGAGAGATGGGGCATCATGCTCTAGTCGGTGATAAACCTGGTCTGGTCTGCTACTTATACAGACCTGGTCTCCTCTGCTACCCATGCAGACGATGTGAGGGCCATAAATAAGAAAATTGTTCATATAGCAATAAGGATCAGATTGCAAAACTAGACGAGATGATTATCGAAGAGAACACATACATGAGCGCGCGTGACTGTTTACCCTGATTTATCATTATGGACAGGTTTTGACGTGTTGCAAAATCTTGACGAGATGCATGCTGAAAAACAAATTAGATATCTGGCCGACTCAAGAGTTCCATTTACTGTTAAAATTTATAAATCTTCGATTGCGAAATGAATGCTTTAACTCAAAGTAGAAATAGTATCAGCACGGCGAATATCGAATCAGAGGGAGTCGATGATATATAAATGTGGACTTTAGATGTGAAAAGGACCCCATTCAACTGAAAAGAAACCTTTTCAGGATTGTAAAAACTTAAATTTATTTAATAAATCTGATAAAATCATTGCATACGTTGTAAATAATAAAGAAAGATAAAATTGGAAGCGTTACAAATAAAAAAAAAAAAACTTATTTTTAGACGAGGTAAATAAAATTGGAAAATTAGCTTCAAAATTATAGATAAGTCAGAATTAATGTAAGAAAACCACGAGCTTGAGCTCTAAGTTTTCAGATTTCAAATGTCCATTGAAAAATAGAAAATTGAGCAAATTTCTTTGACGAGATAGAGACAATAGAATGTAAATTAAAATCTGAACATTCAAATGAGGCGATTGAGTTATGCTTTGACATTCTGGACCGAATCACGCCTCTTTAAATTATTTGGAAGAAATACAAAAGCAAAATCTGAATTAAAGCAAGTGAATAAAGTAAGTTTGGATGAGAGATTTTTTTTATTTGTGACTTATATCGAGCTCTTAAATTTAATAGAAGGCTATTCTCGTCGACGAGAAACGGAGAAATTGGGCCACTTCAAATCACATATGGTGATGCTATGGGATCTATGAGTTTAAGGGCTCACTCAAGTGACTAACGTTTTGTCGTCGTCTTTGTAGACGATTGTTCGAAACTGGTCATGGATTGCATACTTGGATGAGATATTGAATTTGGTATTTTAGACGCGATCGGAGGACTAAGTTTACTGATGATAAAATTATTGACGCGATAAATAAATTTGGAACAGAATTGTCGTTTGATGTGTTTGCATACAACAGGACTCCGCACAACTGAAACGACACGGTCGCACCGTTGACTAAGTTCAATCCAGAGCCGAACATAAATTTGACGCAGCTCAAAAGATTTGGATGTGTAACGTACATTAAAGTACAAACGAAAGCTGGCTGAAAGTTTGACCAGCTAGGAAGGAAAATTATATTACAAGGCTATTAAGGTACGGGGTACCTGACCGTGAAAAACAGAGGAAGGAAAACACTATGAAACTCGAAATGTTTGCTTCAACGAAAAGCAAGTATTTGGTGATGAATACAACAAAAGCCGCATAAAAGACTGGTCAAGCTCGTTGGAGCCAATCAATAAAGACGGTGGGTTTGTTAAATTCGACGAGACAGTAGACGAGAATGAAAATTTAAGAATCAGAGGGAGAGTAAAAGCGAAAGAGAGCGAGAGAGAAAAAGTCAACTAAATGCATCCTATGATCATATGCATGGAAATCCAGTATCTTGTAGACTTCGTCCAAGAGGCTGGATTGGCATATAACTATATACGAGGAATTGGAATTAATGGCTAAAATTAACGTCTGGAAAATTGTAGACAGACCACAATCGATGGGTGAAAAGAGATGCGATATATAGTTGATTCGAAGTGGATCTTAAATGAAAAATTGAGATTGACGGGAGTCACCACAAGGCGAGAATTGTGATACGAGGTTTCAAAGATAAAAATATCTATGATCTTGGCCAGGTGTACGTAATTGTTTATTGCATGCGAACTATTGGATCATGATTGGCAGTCATAAATGTGTGTGATTTTGACGTGTGTCAATTTCACGTGAGGGATACATTTCTAAATGTAAAATTGACGAGAAAATATATACATAGAAGTATAAAGAAATGAATGTGTCAGATGAGGTAAGTCAGGCTAAGGTGTGTAAAATTGGAAGAGCATTTTATGGTTTGAAGGTGAGCTACCGGCGATGGAATGAGTTTCGTCGAAACAGCAAGAAGAATCGGTCTAACGATGGATGAAATTAAACCATGTCTGTTAACTTCGAGAGAAGGTGATGAATTTTTATTTCACTGTTGTATGTGGATGATTTCTTGATTTCGAGCTACCACAAATCCAAATTAGACATGATAGAAAAGGAATTGATGTCTGATTTCGAAATGATGGACCTGTGAGAACCTCAAGCGGTCGAATCTTTGGGGAGTCGAATGTGATTGAGATGGGTAAAAGTAGGTATTAACTTGGATCTTGGAAGAGTACACGACCAAGTTGCTGAAACGACTGTCATTCTCCAAGGTGTGGCCTCGGCGCACAACTGTGGTGTGTAGCTAATCTACAAACAGAAGTGGACGTGACTGAGAGGAAAATGTAAGTCGACGAGATGGAAATATAACATTGGAGAGTGTCTCACGTGAGGCAGTGGCCGACATCAAATCAACCCTACCGATAACGAGTGGAATATGGTAAAATGTGTCTGCAGTTAACTATAACAAACGAAAAATATTGGGATCACTTTTGAAGCGAAAACAGAAGACTTGTATGGATTTTCAGATGCTATTTTTGCAGATACTAAAGGAGCACTGACCACCAGTGGATACATCAGGCTGCTTCGAGATCCGGTGGCGTGGAAGACACAAGCATCGTTTCGTATTACTATCGACGTGTCAGTTTGAATTGTTTCGACGAGTGAAGCATGTCAAGAAATGGTGTCATTACATAACTCAATAAAATTAGCTTTTAAATAGAGACATGTTGCCAATGACTTTATGGTGCGATAATAATACTGCGATTAAAAATTCAAAAGTCAGTAGTAGTATAAAAGATTGAGTCATGTAATTGAAACCAAAGAACATTGCGTTAGAAAATATGAGGGCAGAAATATAGTAAAGGTAGAATGGGTTCCAGTGAAAGAGCAGATAGCAGATATCTTTACTAAACTCTTGTCCTTTGCGTTGCATGATAAATTGATGAGACTAATCCTAAATTATTCCAAATAAAGTATAACCATTTCTTGTTCTGTTGCAGAGAATAAATAGATAACAATCGACGAGAGAATGGACGAGAGAAAGGACTAGACGCGACCAGAGAATCTACGAGAGGGAGTGTTGGAAAAAGGGCGTAGAATCCTCAGTTCGCTGAGTTTGACTGCGATACGCGCTCTCTCTCTCCTCTTCCCCCACCACCTCGTATAATGCGACTCTCCGAGCGCCGGCGAGCGTTTGACACTTCCGAGCTAGAGCCGGACAGCACACATGCCCTTATATATTAAGTGCTGATTTACTTGAGATTATTAGGCTAAGTTTTTGTATTGTGCTGGACAAGAGAGGATTTAGAAGCGTAGGTAGAAGAGAACAGAATTGGATGAGAATAAAGAGTTTTGTTTATATATAGATTTGAAGTGTTTTATTTACGAGAGAATACCCATAAATAACCAAATAATTCCAACATATTACATTTTAATAAATGATTTTATATTATAAATTCCTTCTTATAAAATATGATCACAACATAATACTTTTGTTTGATTAACAAATTATCATTATTATTACAATAAGTTTAAATTTAAAGATTTCGCATCATTTTCATCTATGTAGCATATTTGAACTACCTGACCATTGAAAAAGGCAGTTTGAGTATCTACAATTGATTCTTCAGGTATTTATACTTCTCTAAAGTAGTAATTTTCATTATTTACGGAAGCTGAATTATTATTAACAATGGATAAATCAAGCTGATTTGTGTTTAAGTCTTCAAGTGGCTTTTTTCTACTCTAAATATAACTTAATACGCAGTCGAAATAATCGTTATTTACTTATTAATGTAATAATTGAAACTAAAAACTACTTAAAACTAAATTATTGCACTGCGCAGTTGTTAACCCATCTTGCTCCGTTTTTGGTTTGTAGGTTACATCACTTCGTTGGGCGGCCGCCGCGGCGCACTGATACGGCCGAGTGTGCCACACGTGCCCCGCCAGGGTGCCACGTCATGCCCCATTTTAATACCATTTTCATTTTTTAATTATATTATTTATAAAGATTTTCTGAAAATAACAAAAACAGGGCTTGAAAGATAAAAGTTGAAACTATCAAATAGGTTTGGTCTCATTTAGAAAAAAAAATCATTTTCTCGTTGCTCCAAGCGACTTAAAAATGAAGTCAACCTTGTTTCTAAGCACCGATTTTCAATCTTATTAAATTAAATGTTAAACATTATCTATAATCTCAAAAGTATAGAGGAAAATTCTAAAAGCATATCTAATTAGGTTTACGTAAAAATTACATTTTTTGCATTCATTAATATTAAAAATATGAGGGTGCCAAACTTACCTACCTGACACGTCATGCCCCGCCTTCCCCTATCGCCTGAAAAACATTGGCTATTTGTAAATTTTTGCGGGAAAACCCGCGAATTCAAATGTACTTTATACCACTCTAACCTTAAAATCACAACTTTAATATGATTTTTCGGCAATCGCCCCCACTCCTCCCTCAAGAACCGAAAAAAATTTTCAAATAAAATAAATTCATAAAACCTACATTGTCGAGGGTGCCAGTTTCACGCGAAAGAGTACCTACACGTATACGGAAGAGAAAAAAATATTTCAATAAAAAAGAAAAAAGTCCCAAAATAAAAACTTTACACTCAAAACCTAAAAGAGTAAACATTAACACAAAAATGTAGAATACAGGAAGTTTACTCTTTTATAAAATAGTAAAATATCATTATTACTCTTTGTACCCTGTCGCCAATTATAAATGTTAATAATAGTTAATAACTGTCGAAAATTACTTAAAACTGTTTGTAACTGTTTAAAACTGTTTATAAATGTTACAAAATGTAGGATTTTGGACAGATTTTCAAATAGTCTTTAGGAGTTTTAAATAGTTTGAAACAGTTTAAAAAAATTTTGAATGATATTCAAAATGAATTAATAATTTTGTAATTATTAATAAATAATAATAATTAATAATTCGTAATTAATTAAACGAATTATATTTGGAATGATATTAAAGAAGAATTAATAATTTGTAATAAATTAAACTATTATTAACTAATTAACAATAGTAGCAATTATTAATTCATAATTTGTAATTAATTTAACTATTATTATAACTATTACAAACAGTTAAAAACTGTTAAAAACTGTTACAAATAGTTATAAACAATTACTAACGTCCAAAATCCTACATTTTATAACATTTTTGAACAGTTTATAACTCTTACTAACAGTTTTTAACTTTTTCGAACAAAAATATTTCCGCTAGAGTAAAGACTAAAGATGAACGTTATTATGTTACTTCTATAAATGAGAAACTTTTAAAATGGTACTTTTAAATAGTAGAAAACATGATTTTGGCAGCTAGAAAGAGTGAAAAAGGTATTTTACTCTTTTCCAAAAAGAAAAATAATTAAACCAAAATATTGTCGGGGGATGCAAGTTCCACGTAGAAGAGGCACACAGACGTGCGACAGTAGGCGAGTGAAGTATTATTATTATTATGGGTTTAAGAATTTTTCAATTAATCGACTCACTGTTAACGTAGGCATAACTCCCGTTTTTGCATGACCCCCCCCCCCTCGAATATTATTTGCAATTTATTAACTAATTATCAACTATAAATGCAGGCTGTGCTTATACATAATATCTTATCAGCATTCTCATTTTTATATGTGATTTCTGTTACGTGCTGACGTGTTAGAAATTAATTAATACAATGAGACTTTTCAAAAAATATTCGAAAAAAGTATTCGACGAATAATTTTTTGAATATTTTTCAAAACAAGTCTAAGAGTCTAGTTTTTATACGAAATGTGTTTATAACACAAAATTATCTCATTTGCATATAATATTTCCCAAACTAAAATGTTTATTCGAAAAAAATTTTGCGAGCAAATAACGCCTATCTCTGCTTAAGACACGCTTTTTGTTATATTTCTGCGTCCCCGGTTTCCGAATAAATTACAGACGCTTAAACTTATACATGTAACAATTTACAAGGTCACTTTTAATACTAGAATTATATAAAACGTACTAATATATCATACTCGTTAATCATATTAAATAAATATTTTAATCTTAACAAAAAACGAAAGTCATATTAATTTATTATTAGGGTAAAATTATAATTATAATAACTATCAATTAAATAATTACATAATTACGCACCATAATATTAATATTAATAATAATATTAAAATCCTTCTTAAAATATGTCAATATCTAAACTTAAGGGGATGTGAGTACCGACGTTATTTTTCAAACGAGCACATCTCACGAAAATACCAATAGAATCATCAAAAAATAATTGTGAGTATAGTATTTACATATACGGAGCGCTTGACAAACGTGTTTTTCCAAAAAAATGATGGGAATTTATTTAATTAAATAAAAACCGTACTGTCGGTAAGGAGGAATCTGCATTTGACCTACTTTTCAAACGAGCATAGCTAACGAAAATGCTAATAAAACCACTCAAAAAAATTTCTGAATATAGTATTTACGTGTACGGAGCACTTGACAACCGTCTTTTTCCAAATAAACGTTTGAATGTTAATTTAAAAAATATTGAAATTAGGGTTTTACATCACCTCAAAAATAATTAAATACGATTAGTACGGATAAATTTTGAATTTCGCTCGAAAATATTTTAAGAGAACTCATTTAATTTGCAACTCCCCAACTCCTGTTTCATTTCATGCAACTCATCGACTATCAAGTCGACGTCCTATCAAGTGAGAAAAAAAGAACGATAGGAAAGGAGGAATTCTCACTCCACTGACAGTCTCTCTCAACTCACATGGTTTATCTCACCGAAAAAGTACTAGAAAATCTAAAAACATCATGCTCGCGCATGCGCACATCCCTATTTTCAGTGCATTCTCCCCAACTCACATCTCACCGATGAGTTGGCTTCGTAATAAGGCGGTCTTATTAAGACCCGTATACCGTTTGCGGCCTTGCCTCGAGAAGTATTATATATAAAAATATGTTGTAAAAAAAGAGAACAAATATCCGACGAAAAAGTATGATATTAATGTTTTTTATTCGTCTACTCAAATACAACTTTATTTTTTCTTTTTACATGCTATAAATTTATTCAAATTATATAAATAATATAAAATAATATCTTCTAACCTACAATTTTGCTACTTTTTTATAAACTTGAAAATAATTGGTCATTTATTAAATTTATTAAAAAGTTATTAAATATTTACTAAAACATTTCACGAGAGGAGTAATGCCCTAATCACATAACCGCGTACGATCGCGTACGTCTGCGTACAACCGCGTCCGACGTTAAGGAAGAATCTAGTGATTTTCGTTGTTGCCAACAGCGGCAATGTCAGTGCAATAACTAGTACTTTCGAGGAACAGACCTACGTATACGAAAGTCGGCTACTACACCAACGACAAGAGACATAAACAAGCAAGCGTTACTCCGATCTACTGCACTTCGTGTGAGTAGGTCTGTTCCTTGAAAGTACTAGTTATTGCACTGACATTGCCGCTATTGGCAACAGCGAAAATCACTAGATTCTTCCTTAACGTCAGACGCGGTTGTACGTAGACGTACGCGATCGTACGCGGTTATGTGATTAGGGCATAATAGTTAAAATCTCTGATAAAAAATGTAAAAATAGTACTTTTCGTCAGTAGCTGGTTGTACAGTTGAACTTTACGCACTGAGTGATCACCCATGAGGTTCGGCGCAGCCGGCCCGAGTGTTGCGCGATCACGAGGTCGTAAAGAGTTTGCCCGTGTGGCGAACAATATTTTTTTTTATAATTGAGTAAAGTACGTCGTCGTATCGTTTGAGTGTGTAAAGTTGAATGTTACACAACTATGTGTATACTAAAGCGTAAAGTTTTTCTCTCCATAAGAGCCTACGTTAAAAATTGAATTTTTACAAATTTTTTCTCGGTAGTTCACCTGGTGACCCTACTTGAGAAAAATACCAAAAAAAGTTTTTTTTCTCCATTACTGCTGCCTATTGGCCCAGCTGGCGGGGGCCTTCCACCACCTTGGTGTGGAACTAGTAGTGCTCAATCCTATGACCCCACTATTTTTCCTTCTCATATTATCCTACCTATTTCTTAACCCTCCTGGAAGACATTTCCGGTGAGGACATATTTCAGTCTCGCACCGTGTTGGTTAAGCCAACACTCTCTGCCCTCGGAGGGGCATCGGGTCCGTCTTCCAGGGTAAGCCTCTCCGGAGAAGGTCCATATTTCAAGACCAGCTCCCTACCCGATAAGGCCGGCGCACAGTGGGACAAAACAGCCGAAAAGTCTATTAAATTCGGCTTCACGCGAATTTTGCATAAAAAATGTTCTGGTAAAGAGGATTCTCTTCGTTTTGAAATTGTCTAGGAATCACCGTTTCCCTCGGAATCGCATTATCATTTTTTAACATGATTGTGAGTGGGTTTTTCTGATCTGTCGGGAAAATAAATATAATTAAATAATGTAAAGTGCAATCGCGTTAGGAAAATAGCAAAAACATTGTATATGTATATACAATTGGATTTATATATTATTTTTTATAATTTCTCTGATAGCTATATGCATTTCATGCATTTACAAGCATATATACTGCAATATACAAGATTATACATATAATATTTATTTCACACACACACACACACACACACACACACACACACACACACACACACACACACACACACAGAGATACAATATGCAAGTGATATATGATCATATACCAATAATATGAAGTTACTAAACAACCTCTTCGTTAGTTTTTTTATCATGTTGTATGTTAAATATATATAAAAATATGCTAATATGCTAATATGTGTGTGTGTGTATGTGTGCGTGTGTGTGAGTGTTTGTGTGTGTGTCATACAGGTTCTATATACTCATAATTAATCATAAAATGTTGAAGAAATACATTCTATAGATATTATCTATATATCTATAGATATTTGTATATAATCTTATATATTGCAGTATATATGCTTGTAAAATGCATAAAATGCATATAGCTATCAGAGAAATTGTAAAAAATAATATATAAATCCAATTGTATATACATATACAATTTTTTTTTCTATTTTCCTAACGCGATCGTTTAGATTATTATTATTTAATTATATTTATTTTCCCGACAGATCAGAAAAACCCACTCACAATCAGGTTAAAAAATGATAATGCGATTCCGAGGGAAGCGGTGATTCCTAGACAATTTCAAAACGAAGAGAATCCTCTTTACCAGAACATTTTTTATGCAAAATTCGCGTGAAGGCGAATTTAATAGACTTTTCGGCTGTTTTGTCCCACTGTGCGGCGTTCCCTGCCTAGTGCATCGGATCGGCCTACCTACCTTATCAACCTCCCTATTTCCCTATCACTGCTTCGCATTCGCCCAGGTTTTGCGCCTCAAAGGCAAGGGAAAACCTGGGATTCCAAGGGAAATCCCGGGGAAAACCCCGCCTTAAAGCAGCCGGTGTCTTGGTACTTTTTCCCGCTGAAAAACAGCTCGAAAAAAATCCGAGTGATTTCACTGGGAATCGAACCCCCTGGAACGACGTTGTTTCCGTGACTAGCATGCTAACCACTGAGCCAACGTCGCTCTTACAAAAAAAAAAAGTTAAAATTGGTACTTTCAGTAGGTATTTTCCTTTTTTCTTATTTATCACCTTCGCTAATTCGCCGGAGCCACCTTAATATAAAGAGCTAAAAATTTACAGAAAACTTCTTTATATACTATATAATTATTAGTTATCCGACATTCTAAACTAATTCGTCACTCAATTTTTGCAATAGTATGCGAGGACTCGTAAAACCTGGGGGCACAACTTTGAAAATTCGCTACTCAGCCAAAAACTGCTATACGAACTTCGGGTGGGGCTTGTTTTTTAGGTAATACCGTGGAGAATAAGCCATTAAAATTTCAAAAAGAAATATTTATAATTACCTGAGATACAACGAGTTAAGTATCAAAAAGTATGAAAAAATGTTTTCTTCATTTTTTACAAAACCGTCATTTTTTCAGTGTTAATTAGCGACCTCGAAAACAAAAAAAAAACTGGTTTTAGCGGTTAGTACTTCGTGGTCACATATTGCTGTTTCTACAGAACTTTTTGAAGGTATCCCGCTCGTCTAATTGGTAAAAGACAAAGACAGTCTGTGGACTCAAGTCCGTCTCAAGTCTGTGTCAGCGTTTACGAAAAAACCATTATGGAAAACTAGGTTTACACTGAAAACAATATCAGTCATTTTAATGAAAGTTTCGTTTGTAAAAATAACGGAAGACGTGTTCAGCGAATATTGCCGGAAAGTTCGGTAGATTTTACCGAACACTTCGACGGAATTGGCGGAGCTGTTCGGTTGTTTTGATAGGGCAGCTAATCAAGCCGTATTGCTAAACAAAGTTCAGTAGTACAACCGGTATATCATCGGTAAATGTACGGATGAGTGAAAAAATATAGATTCATTCGTGAAAGACACCTCGATTTCTCGAAGATTGAATAATTTTATCAAAAGATTTGTAAGTAAATATATTATGAATGTAATTTGCCTTTTTATCTTGCTTTGTATTTCAAATTTGTCTCATAACTTAAGGGGGTTATATTCCTTACAAAAAATAATCGTAATAATAATAATAAACTATTGTTTATTTAACATTTTAAAAAAATTCAAAATATTTTATTTTTATTTTATTTTGTTTTAGATACATTTACGGGTATAAACCCTTAAGTACACGATTAAAAGAAAATTTATTACAGTCGTATTAATAGAATTGTAGTAATAGCGGCTTAACAACATTTTTTAACCTCAATATTGATGTAATTTCAGATAGATTAATTCTTAATGAATTTCAATTTCTACGAAACCTAAAAGTGGGACAGTTAAAAGTAGATACAAATACACACTTTTCCTCTTTTAATTCTCTAAAGTGCCTAACTGAGTAGGTTTGCACTCTTAATATAAATAAATCTGCTACTTATGGCTGGGTGCTTAACAGTAGAGGTTAAAAATTTGTACATAAAAACGGCCTCATTGAAACCATGAGTAGATTTGATTGTAAATAAACCAACTTGTTTCGATATCGAACTATAATTATGATCGACTCTACTCATTGGCACAAAAAATTTATAAGACAAATGTCGCAAGAACTTACCGATTCCAGTAGCCTCCTAAGATATCCCTGATAGGGAGACCCAGGGCCGGATCTAGGCACTAGGCGGACTAGGCGGCAGCCTACGGGCTCCCACCATTTGGGGCCCCCATCTCAAACTTACAAAATTGATTGAGTCAATCATTTAAAAAGGTCTGCAACCCAAATACCCGGGGGATGCGAGGTCCACGTAAAAATGAAGTTACACAGACGTGCGTCAAAAAGTAAGGCGAATATATAAAAAAGTCTCAAATCCAAATAGTCGTGGGACGCGAGATCTACATAGAAGAGAAATTCACACAAACGTAAAACAATAAGCAAGTCGATTATTCAAAAAAGTCTTAAACCCAAATAGCCGGAAGACGCGAGGTCAACACAAATAAGAGAGTTCCGTGGACGTGCGACAGTGAGTCGATTATTTACAAAATTCTTAAGCCCATAATATAAAGCAGGGAGAGGCGAGGTCTATGTAGGTGAAGAAAGCACGCTAATGTGAAATAATACGCCAGTTGACTATTTAAAAACTTCTTAAACTCTAATAGCCGAGGGACGCGGCTAAAAAAAACCTTGAAGTTTCATCATGTACCAATTTAAAAAATTGTATGCATAGTACAATATACCATTGGTAAGATCAGCTATTCTTTTAATGAAAACTTTAGAAAACGAAGAAGAGGATATAAAAAAAAGAAGTTTTGGTTGATGTAAACATTTATCAATTAACTCCACACACTCCATTTAAAGTGCTAAAAGGTAGTATGGATATAAGTACAAGATGACAAAGACTGAAATCACTTGAAATTGATTAAGATTTTTTATAATTAAAATTTTTTTTATAATATTATAAAACAAATTAAAATTTTATCTTTACTTATAAATACATATTTACATTAAATACATGGAATTTTTTATTTTCTAACATATCAAATTTATATTGCCATTATCCGCTCCTAATAGTAATAACCTGTTCAAAGGAAGAAGGGCCATTGAAGTTAATACTCCTTTGAAAGCATCATGTCGAAGTTTAGAAAAAGAATATGATGCAGAAACTTCTACTGCTGAATGTACTCCTATCCTGTTAGCTGTGGTTCCTGATATAAGCTGTTGTTCATATGTAGTTATACAATGTATTGGTTCTGTTACACCTCTGCAAAATAGGGAGATGATTAGATTCGGTAAATTATTGAATAAATAAATTTTAAGAATGCCATATTTTGACTGATGCTGACAAATTATGTTCTAAACAGTTTTGACTTACTTTAAGTAAAACTTTAATTTTCCATCAACTGCACTCCATACTGCAATGGTTTGATCAAGAGAAGAGCTAATTATAGTAGTTTCATTTAGTGCTTCAAGTTGAAGTATCTAAAAATTGAAAAATGGTTATATATTTCAAATTAAAAATAAAATAAAAAATTTACATCATTTTTAGAAATTCTTACTTCACATTCATGCCCTTTCCATGAAGCAACTATTAAACCAGTACGTATGTCCAAAATTGTAAGAAAACCAGAAGCTTGACCAAGCGCCACCCAATGACCACTTGGAGCTACTGCTATACATCTAACTAATCCCGTAGGATTCATTGATACCTAAAAGATAATAAAATTTTATTTTAAAAATGTCCGAAAATAAAAATGGAGTAAATATATTAAAAATATAAACCTTCATCTCATTAACGTATTGCAATGTTCGACAATCAATTACTCTTAATGTAATATCCGCTGTTGCTACTAGGATTGTTGTGGATGGAGCTGGGCTGGCGACTAACACATTAACAGGCGCTGATCGCGGTGATTCAGGACAACCAAGAAAAGAGCCCATAAATGGATCCCAACAATGAATAGTTCCATCACACGTAACTGCATATCGGAGGGATTCCAAAAATGTTAAGGCGAGAATAGACTTTTTGTGACCTCCATATGTATATTGACAAGAAGAGACCACACTACCATCACCCTGTAATATTTTAAGGATTACCTTTAATTTATTGTAGTTAATGACATCAGATTATCAGAACTCATTTTTCACCATTGGAAGAGAGTATAACTATGTATTACATTCAAGTTTACGAGAACTCATATAATTTGGATTGAATTTCAATTACCATTTAAGTATTTTATAAACAAAAGAAATAAAATAAAAAGTAAATATTTTTCATAAATTATTAAAAGCGTTCTTTTTTAAAAACTAGCGTTAATCAGCGCGCTACGCGCGCCACTGTTTCGTCTTTTGTTTCTCTTCTTTAGAGATTCGAGACGGATTCGATTATTCGAGATTTCGAGATCGTTCGAGGGCAAAATAGATTATCTCGAATGCTCAATTTATATAAGGGACTAGCGTTAATCAGGGCCCTTTCTACATATGTGTGTTCTGTCTGTTCTAAACAACTTCTCTCTATGTCTGTCTCTGTCTTACATAAACGGAACAGATCTATCTGTCTTTGTCGGGAACACACAGAACACACAGAACACACATATGTAGAAAGGCCCCAGCGCGCTACGCGCGCCACTGTTTGTTGGTCTTTTGTTTCTCTCCATTCGAGATTCGAGACGGATTCGATTATTCGAGATTTCGAGATCGTTCGAGGGCAAAATAGATTATCTCGAATGCTCAATTTATATAAGGGAATATTCGATTTAATATAATTTAATTTCATTCTCACCTGACTTCTTAAGCTCCACAATTTAACTGTACGATCACGAGCACCGCTCATGAAACTATTTTCATTATCTAATACATATAAACATCTAACACTATTATTATGACCGGCAAAAGTTTGAAGTTTTATTTGCTTAATATTAAATTTCGTATCTTTATCTGATCTGCCTATTTCATGTTCCCAATAAGCAAGCCAATCCCCCCTTAGCTGACGTCCTGTGGATGAAAAAGGACTGGATTCTCGAGTAGCCGATGAGTCATTTTCACAAGCATGAATTCGGGTTGGCATAAAATCCTTTAAATATGAAAGAAATCAAAAACTTTAATAGACAATAGACTAAATAGACAAATAGTTTAAGAAATAATTAATATAATGTACCTGAACTTTTATTTTATTGCCTATAGCAGATACTTTTCCAAATCCTTTGGCATTGCAATCAAGGAACTTTTTGTTTTCAGAAGCTTTAAATATAACAAACTTATTAACTATATAAAAAACTAGATATTTAATATTATAAAAAAAATATACAACTTACGAATACTTGATGGCGCGGGAAACAATAATTCTTGTTCAAATTCATGGAATAGGTCTCGTATTAGTTGATGATTTTTTATCAAATCATCCATAACTTCGTCGCTCAAAAGACGGTAAAGTGCAACATATGCTTTATGAGCAAGAGAAGCCGAAAAAACTTCTTTTAACTCTTCAAAAGCCTAAGCATTTTTTATAACAAAATTTGTTAGATCTGTATTTATATTTTAAATTTTAAACCATTATAGATAGAAAGCTATATAAATTTATATTTTTCACTCACACACCTTATGTTTTTTAAAATCTGAATTATTTGTGTCTTCTACTGTCGAAGGTGAAAATGAATCGGTAATGCCAAGATCGGCTCCAGATTTCGGATGGGAACTACTGAAAATACAATTTTGAGATCGTATAAAAAACATAATATTTCATAAATGTAATTACTGTTTTAAGTTTGTATGAAAATAATTATGGAAAAATGAAAATTCAATGCAAAAAATTGTATTTGTTAATAATAATTTTCTGACAGTACAATAAAAAAGTATCTCGTAAAAATATAAGAAATAAATTAAATTTACCTAAGACGATTATTTTCTTTTGAAATGTTCGTTGGTTCTTCATCATTTTTATCAGTTTTATCGGAATTGAAAACTTTTTCAAAGGCTTTAAAAAACCACTGGATAGGAACCATCAAGTGATTTTTCGCCATTACATTTCCTAAACGAATTATTAATATAAATATTGTTTCGAGATATTTGTTTGCTAAGACAAAACGGGCCATTGATCCATTCGGGAACGTAAATCGGCTCGTTGATAATATTCGCGCAGATGGCAATAAAATTGACTTCACGATTCCTTCCTATAACGAAGTAAATATAAAAATTGTGATTGATTCGTGATGTAAAAAATTTATATTCCATGCTTAGGTAGCGAATGAAAAATTAATGTTGAACTTACGTGGATTACATCCATCAATGCAGAATCATTTAGATAGGGAATTACATGGATAAGTAAAACAAGACAAGAAATGAGTCCTCCTTCTAAATTTAGTGTTAATTTACGTTTACACTGTGCTACGAGTTCGGTCATATGAGAAAAATATTGCAAGACAATGGTGTGCTCTCCATATAATCCTATAAAAATAATAATCTGTTAAAGTAATTTTCAAACTTGTAGAAATAATAAATTTATTGGTGTTTATATTACTAGTAAACAAAAATATCAATAACATTGTAATAATAATATCTTTACCAACGATAGAACCGAGACACTCGAGGACTTTCGCGGCATTCGCGTCCCCAGACAGCCTGAGCTTGTTCGACTCGAAATCGTCAGATTTATCGCTGTTCTCGAAGTTCGGTGTCAGATTCTCCTTGCCGAAGTAGCAAAGCGTCAACATCCGCAGGAGATTTCGCGAGAGATAGCGCGCCGTAAGGACGGGTCCGAGGCGGTGAGACAGCCAGATTACGGATTCCGCGCTCATCTCCGAAGCTGAGCATTCGTTGTGCGTGAAGCGACGTTGATGCTTCACTTCGTCGTCGGCGGCATCCTTCTTTTCTCTTCCCGATACCCCGTCTTCCTTTTGCACGTAGACGAAGGACGACTCTGGTTCCGTTGAGTTGCTACCTTCTTCTGGCGCTACACTACCACTATTTTGGTCATAATAAAAAAATTTGCTGTACGTCAAATATTCACAGCAAATAATGTGACATTAGATCTTTTTTTCCTGAATTGTCGGTCTTATACGTTAATAGAGAATTAAGCAAAAAGTTGAGAAAAGTATTAATTATATATCTATTCTTGTTGGAGATCACCAGTTAAAACCTATATTGTTAGTATTGTTCAAAATTAGCAATTCACCCATATGAGATTTCATATGAGAACGTAATTGAAATTAACAACGATCTCATATGAGATCGGATCTGCAGTTTAAATTAATTCATAAATAATTTATTTTCAATGTAAAAGCATGAATAAATAGTATATTTTAATTAATCTGTAAAAAGAGCAATAAAGTTTTATCAATACATTTTACTAATGTTAATATATTATTTCATTCTATTTCTATATATTGAATAAAACATAGTATTTATTCATGCTTTTACATTAAAAATAAATTATTTATTAATCCCAGTTTTTTTTTCCTTGCAGAGGTATAAGCTCCAGGCTACATCCTCATCCAAACTGAACTTATATCAAAATACTTAATTAATCCTAGTTAATCCTAGTCCTAGATCCTATCTTAAAAAAATGATGGATTCGTTATGATATCAATTTATTCGTGATTTGGTTGGTAGGAGTAATGAGTTGCTAGGTTACAAAGCAAAAGTGGCGCGAAGGCTTGCTAAAATTGCGGCGTGCGAAGCACGCGCTTAGAGATGGCTAGTCTTAAAAAAAATAAAACTATTTGTTATGATATCAATTTATTCATGATTTGGCTGGCGGGAGTAATGGGTTGTTATAGGTTACAAAAACAAAAGTGGCACGAAGTTGTAATATTACGGCGCGCGAAGCGCGCTTAAAGAAGATTAGTCCTATCTTTAAGGTGATGTGATAGCCACACTATTACTCAATTCTGGGTTCCCGTTTTTCTCCTTCAAGTTTAAACTTTTTGAAAAAACACTCTTTAACATGTTTTAAGTTTAATAAAGAACTATAACGTATCAAAGAGTTTTTTCCTTAAAATTAAAAATTGAATGAGAAAAACGGGAACCCAATTTTGAGTAATAGCGTGGGTAACGCATCATCTTAAAAAATTAAAAAAAAAAATGAACCTATTTGTTATGATATCAATTTATTCGTGATTTGGTTGGTGGGAGTAATGGGTTACTAGTAGGTTACAAAAACAAAAGTCGCGGGAAGGTTTGCTAATATTACGGCACGCGAAGCGCACTTAGAGATGACTAGTTAATTAAAATTGCAAAAGAGATCTTATATAGATCTCATGTCTGAAATTCGTACAACGATCTCATATGAGATCGTTGTGAGATTAAATTATGATCTCATATGAGATCTCATATATTTTCACGCGGGTACATGAAGAGATTAGAAGTTCATCCAAATAAGCATAAAGCACGTTTTTTATTTCATAAATTAATTTGAAACACGTATTATTGCAGAAAAAATTTTTGTTTAATTATCATATTACATGAAAAAGAATTTTTACCTTGGTTCGCTCTTAGAAGGTTGATTGGTTTCTGTAAAAGAACCGGGAAAAGGTAAATCCTCGCTTGTCGTGGTACTTCCTACTTTACAACAAATACTATTGAATTCTGGTACATATTTACCAGCCGTAATATCTAAAGTCTTTGGAATAGGAATCATTGGCGATTTCGCGCTGCTTGAAAAGGGTGATTTTACGTCGCTAGAGCAATCCTCAATCTCTAGATTAAAATCAAAATTCAAGCTTTGAGGCGTCTCAACATTAGGAGATGGTGAAAATGTATCTTCCGTCTCCATTACAAAAATGCCTGTAATTATTTTTTCACTGTTTTGAAATCATTGATATAGATCAAGATTAGTTTTTTCTGCATTAAAACGCCATTAAAAACTTACCGTCACTGTTTTCTGAAGCACCGTCGCTTTTTGTGCCAGCATCAACTTTAGTTTCATTTAACATTAAAAGCATGTTCTCTGATTCAACAGAAGAATCTTCATCAAGAGGAGAAAGAATGATATCTACATCACTACTACTACCAGTTAAATCACAGTCTCTAAACAAATTAAATTCTTATGAATAAAAGGCAAAACTTATATTTATACAATGTAATTATTATTTATACATTTCTCTGCTTACTTTAGTATTCCTACTTTATCTAAATTTGAATTTAAGGATCCAGATAAATGGTTCCTGTAACCACCCACAGCCTCTACAAGTGGAGTAATAAAATTTTCTAGAAAACATTTCAATCCGAGACGAACCATCAGTTTTAATAGAAAACTTCTATGGTACAATCTCACAGTCTTAAATTTTGTGACCAAATTCCCTGGCAATGTATTTGCAAAAGGTAATTTGTCCATAAGAGAACCTTTGTCATATAAATTCATAATTGGTTGAAGAAATACTTTTGCAGTCTCTCTAGGGCCCGTTGCTCTGTAAATAAACGGATAATTAAAATTACGATCTCCTTAATTTCAGTAATAAATGCACATTTTCATTAAAAATTAAAAATCATACCTAGCAATCGGATCGAACAAGTGCCAAGCAGCGAGAACCGCGCTTAGTGGTTGTTCGAAAATTTCTTTAACATGAGGAACAATTAATTTAAGACTTGTTTCTGTAGCTATACCAGAATTAGGAAGAAGTTTTTCCAGCTCATTAGCAATAGCCTTAACTTTACATTCATTGATTTTACAGAGAAAAATGATTTTCGTCTTTTCTAAATTACCGTCGTCATCGAGACTTTGTGTGGCTTGTTCCAATTCGCGACACAAATCGTTATATTCCTGAATCATCTCAACAACGCTGTACAAATATTGTAAATATTTCGATGAAGGGAATAGTAAACCTGAAAGTACAGGTTGAAGGATTTGATGCGCTGATGGGGGCGGGAGACCCATGTACGTAACAGTTGGATATCGGCAAACGTTTGCATTAAATTGATCTGCTAAAGTAGTGTCTACATTTATAAACATTAAAACAAATAATATAGAAAAAACTGTATGTCTTTTTTAGAAAGTACGAAACATTAATACAACATACCTATATAATCTCCCGTTTCTGTAAAATCGATGTTGTAACTTTTAGGTAATGCATCAATTCTTAGTAACAACATTACTGCACTCTGTATGCATTTAGGTAAAATATTTGTCGAAATTTTTATTACGTTGAAACTAGCATTCAATCTATCACTGAAAGATATTTTTTCGACTTTCCATATAGCTCGGAACTTTTCGGCAAGAAAAATCTCAACAATGAGACAACCCATTATTTGTTGTTCCTTCACTCTTGCTGTTGCAATAATTTGTTTTTGATTTAAATTACCGTCTGGAGATGACATTTTGGGTAGATATACGTTGTGGCTAACTTTATTGATAAAAGCATGAGTCGTTTCTACTTGCATAAGGGTTGATGCAGGATTAAAGTCTTTTGGCAAAATGATAGGCTGGTCGGTGACTTTTTCCGGCTTAGTGCTGTCATCGACTAGAGGCAATGAACTTCTCGAACGACTAAGAAAACGACTGAACGTTAGCGGTGATGCTCTGGTCGCATTTGATGCTATTGTGGCATGGGAATCTTCTTCTTCGTCGCCCGAACTACGATGTTCCTCGTTTCCCGTGCTTTTACTAAGCGGCTCTTCACTGCCTAAAATAATATTTTATAATAAGGAATAATGGAAAATGATTTGATATCAGTAATTTTTTAAAGAACTAACTCGATACTAGTCTTTCATCGGCAGCAAAATTGCGCAACCGTGGAGGAATTTTATTCCAGTATGGAGACTGCACGATCTTTTGAGGATGTGGACTGGTAAAAAGTTGTACTACTCCAGAATTGGAGATATTTGTGTGATTATCGACCAGATGTAAACATACATTTTTAGACTTTATTGCAGCTAAACCTGAAAGCCTTTAAAAATTGCATAATTAATAATAATTTTGATTTTCGTTTTTTAATATGATTCGTTTTTCAATGTTTTCGTACTTATAACCAAACGTTAAATCAATCCAATGATGTAATCTTTCAGAAACATAAGAACTTTCTAAACAATCGCGATGTTTTTCAATAAAATCTTCTGGAGAAGTTGCCCAACTAGGTATTTCTAGATCAGGCAAATCTTCGTGTATTGACTGTAAAAGAAAAAAAAAGGATTTATATTTTTGATAAATATTATAAATAAGTAAATAAAAATAGAATAAATACCTTAAAAACACTTGGGTCTGTAAAAAATTGAGGTATGCATTCATCAGGAGTCCAATCATATAATCTTTGTATTGATGCAGGATATTCACCAGGTACCCATAAAGGTCTAATATGTTTACATAAAATAGATCTTGAATAACGTCTTGAAAGATAGACATAGTATGTTATTTCTGATAAAACATCTGACACATGGTAACCAACCTTTAAAATATATTATGTATTAGTATTAAAATAAACATAAAAATTTTAAATTATAAATAAATTATTATTCATTGTCAATAATTACTTCAGTAGATTCTGCATCAAACGTAAGATCAAGTTGCCTATCTCCTTTGTTTAATCTGAATTTTGATTTAGTAAAATCTCTCCAATTTCCCCCACATTTAGATGTGAAATCTGTAACCCAAGGCATCACATGATGACAACTGGGATCTCCATATCTTCTGCCAGCTAAATTATTTAATGCTGTTAAATAATCAAAATTGCTCAATCTTCCATGCACCCACATTTCACACAATGCACTTATGCTTAAATCTTTATTATTCTTTATGTTTGATTTTCCATCTGATTTACTATTTTCATTCTCAGAAGATTGTTGTATTATGTGAATATTATCTTCTAAATTTGGCAGTACCTAAAAATAATTTTTTGTTTATTTTAAGTAATTGTTTTATAATTTAGTTAACATTAATCAAAGTATTTTTACCAACCTGTATATTAAGATTATTCATAATCAATATATCACTCAGAGTAACTTCACCTAGTAACAATCCAGAGTCATGCAAATCTCTTGACAATCTGAGAAGCTGGTATGTAAGAAATAATGGCTTAGCATAACTTGTAGATATTGCTGCAGGACTGTATGTTACACATCTAAAAAATTTTGTTATTGGTAACAAAATATGAGATTTTAGTCAACTGAAATTAAAAAAAAAAATTGATGATCCTTACTCTCTAAGGGAATATTTTGCTGTTTGTTCATAAAATATTATAAACGCAGATTCGGTTTCTATTGCTAATATAGCAGGTAATAAGTTGCAATGTGTACGATTGGCAATAGCTGCTTTGACCAGCATTACATTATTTTGTTGATATTGAATTATAGCACAGCCATACATGCGAATAATAATTTCTTTCATTAATTCAATATCAGTTGAACAGCCTATAATATTGATTTGTTCTCTATGATCTAATGTAGTCCAAGGAGCTTTAAATTATAAAAAATATAAATTACATACTATGATCAGCATAATAATAATAATACATGTGAACATTATATTTTATTTAAAAATTTACCATAATATCTTTTGTAAAAGTCTTTCCACAGATTTTGATAGTTTGTTTTAGCCACATAATGTAGCACTTGAGAAAATGTCAGTTCAGTTTCTGTTTTTGAACTTGTCAACGAGCATCTTTCTCTTGGTAATGTAAAAACATTTTTATGTTTCTTTTTATAAACCTATAAGAAACAATGATTGATGTTACTTAGAACTATAAAAGTTGAACATGTACATAAATGAAAATGTTTATTAAAAACAAGTAATGTACCTTAATATAAACTTTAGACCAACCAGTTCCTAACTCCTCTAATGAAGGCTGTGCAGCTATTTCATCTGGATTTAAATGTTCATGAGTTATAAAATCAACTGTATTAAGATTAATAAAACCATTTAGCCACTGTTTATGTATGGTAGCACACATTTTTTCTTCCGTGTATGTAAAATATTTATCTGGAATTTTTAATTCCTTTTTCAAGATTTCCACACACCAGTTTTGATCTTTCATATTTGTATTTAATGATCTTGTTTACTACGCGAAAACAAAAGAAAAAAATATAAAATCAGAATTTCACTTTCATAAAGTCAATGCACTTTTATTGATAAATAAAATTCGCCAGCATAACGAAGGACTTATGCTCCATATAGAAACTACAAGCAATAACTTTCACTGTAGAGATCTTCATTTGTCTTAATTTCGTAATGTAAACGTGATATTAAACCTTATTTATGTGTCATAATTTCAATTAATAAATAGGCAACTACATTTTTTTTAAAGGATGTTAATGCTGTTCCGAAGATAGACGAAAAATCAGATAATAAAACGGCATACACCTACTCATTTTCACGTAACTGAACGTACATAAATAACAACATATCAAAATCGTAACCAGAGAATATAGAATATATTATCTGTCATGAACTGCGTTCGCATAGGCGAAATCACACGATATTTAGGGTCGCTCTACAATGCTAAATTTCTACTAAATACAATAATTAATTAACCGTTCTCAACATAAATAATTTGATTAGCTCCGCGTGATTAATTATTAGATTATCCAAATAATAAAATTCCGAACAAACAAATAATTAGCAGATTGCGATTCCGGTAGAAATAAATCAATAACAAGTAAATTGAGCATTAACGGGGTGCCATAGTTCTACCATTACCGACCGAGCAATTCACACAGTTTCAAGCTGATTAAAAATAAAATACGTCGAATCACAAAAAATCAAGAGAACACTCTTCTGTGTTTTTTAACGTTCTATCATTCAGTCAAAGTTTGGAGTCGTAATATCAAGTCATTTCTGCAAAAACTTTGAACAAACGAAATTTAATTTCGTTCAAAGTTTTTGAAAAAACGGCTTGATATTTCGACTCCAAACTTTGACTGGATGATAGAACGTTAAAAAACACAGAAGAGTGTTCTCTTGATTTTTTGTGATTCGACGTATTTTATTTTTAATCAGCTTGAAACTGTGTGAATTGCTCGGTCGGTAATAGTACGAGTAAGGCATCCCCAATAATAATTAGGAGTTTAATAATATTAAGATTTAATAAATTATAACAAGATAAAAATCGTTCAGGGAAATGCTTTTCCAGGAAATATTTATCATATTTAATTCTAAGAATTGTTTACTAGAAATTTTTCAAGAAATCATCATCATCAACGGAAGGATAAACAATTCCAAAAATTCCCTTTGCAAAACAAATTAAGATTCAAGGGCGAGGAGGGGAGGAAACTGGAAAAATCCAGTTGAGCAACCCTCTCTCTCGAAGAAAACCAGATAAAACTGGATTATCCGGATTTTCCAGTAACTCAGCCCCACTTGGAAGGAAGGAAGAGGCCTAATTGGCTCTGCTCCTACCACTACATCACCCTAAGGACCATAAAAAGGAACAAGAATCAAGCACGAAAGCTCAGTTGCACTAGTGCAAGCACCCTGATCACGTCTTAGTGTCAGTCGCCAATTATACTCTACGTTACTCTTGATTATATCGAGTCACGGTCGAAGGGTTATTTTATTTGTCAAAATCTACAAGTATTTATTTAAATTAAATAAACTCCAAAGTTAACAGGGTTCGATAGTCCTCCCTATAAAAAAAAATCAGCTGTTTATCATCTCAAAACGTCATCTGAAATTTTTTCAGAGTACTCATGCCAAAAGCTTAGGAAATTTAAAAATCAGCTTCTTCAGTATTGGAAACAGCCTGTCAGGATGTTTTACCCTCCAAATGAGTTCAAAAATGGACGTTTAAATGTATTTTAAACAATATTTCAATTTTTTTTAATTTTGTACATGAAATATCAGCTTATAAATCAGCTGATAAATCATCTGAAAAATTATCTGAAGAATCATCTGATTTATCAGCTGATATTTCATGTACAAAATTTGTAAAAATTGAAATATTGTTTAAAATGCCTTTAAACGTCCATTTTTTAACTCAATTGGGAGGGGGGGGGGAGTAAAACACCCTGGCAGGCTGTTTCCAATGCTGAAGAAGCTGATTTTTAAATTTCGTATGCTTTTGGCAGCACTCTGAAAAAATTTTAGATGACGTTTTGAGATGATAAATCAGCTGATAAATCAGCTGACAAATTAGCTGATTTTTTTTATAGGGCTACCATTACCGACCGAGCAATCCACATAGTTTCAAGCTGATTAAAAATAAAATACATCGAATCACAAAAAATCAAGAGAACACTCTTCTGTATTTTTTAACGTTCTACCACCCAGTCAAAGTTTGGAGTCGAAATATCAAGTAATTTTTGCAAAAACTTTGAACAAAGCGAAATTTAATTTCATTCAAAGTTTTTACAAAAACAATTTGATATTTCGACTCCAAACTTTGACTGGGCGGTAGAACGTTAAGAAACACAGAAGAGTGTTCTCTTGATTTTTTGTGATTCGACGTATTTTATTTTTAATCAGCTTGAAACTGTGTAAATTGCTCGGTCGGTAATGGTACGATATGGCATCCCCCTAGGCCCCTGCCACATAAGCACGTATGCATCCGTATGCATGCGTATGCATCCGTACGCACATGCACACATCTCGTGCGGGCGCGCGCACTCGCTTCTCTCATTGGTTGGGAGCGAGCTCAGACCTTCGACGACCAATGAGAGAAGCGAGCATGCGCGTCCGCACGAGATGTGTGCACGTGTGTACGGATGCATACGCGTGCATACGGATGCATACGTGCTTATGTGGCAGGGGCCTTAGGTTTATTTGTTCCAGTGAGTCCACATTGCATGCCGTATGCCGTATGTCGTATGCCGTATACCGTCCAAAAAAAAATTGTTGTCCGACCTCTAGAGAAATTATGATCACAGTCTAATGTCGAAAAGGCCTATACTCTCTTTTAATAAACAAGCATACCATTCGTAAGGGGTTAGATTTTTAAATCGGAGCAACAATATACTTAGACAGAAGACTATAAAGCTGCCTCTACACGGCGTGCCGCGAGCCGCGACTGCCGCGAGTCGCGTGCCCTAGACAAAGACAGATATACGAATCCTATAGGATTTCGTATAATGTCTTTGTCTAGAGCACGCGGCCGCGGCTCGCGGCACGCCGTGTAGAGACAGCTTAAGGCGTAAAAATATTGAAAAAATATTTAAAAAAAATTAAAATATTCTCAACTTGTAAGTAAATATCTATCTTGCTTAAGAGGGTGTGGGACTCATGTACTCTGTTTTACCGGCAGAACACGGTAAATTCTATATTATTAAAATAAATATATCGAATTACGTCTTATAAAGAGATAGTTGCCCTGCGCAATATAATAATCTACCAGCCTACGCAGTTTTGAGCTCAAATATCAACGGCATCCTAAAAAATTTTGCGAACAAAAATAACCGAAATTTCGTTCGCAAAATGTTTTAGGATGCCGTTGATATTTGGGCTCAAAACTGCGCAAGCTGGTAGATTATTACATTGCACAGGGCAACTATCTCTTTATAAGACGTAATTCGATATATTTATTTTAATAATATAGAATTTACCGTGTTCTGCCGGTAAAACAGAGTACATGAGTACCACACCCCCTTAAGAAACGACTTCGTGGATAAATTGAGGTTGAATTAATAAATTGGTAGAATCAAAAAGGGTAATTATTAAAAACTTTGAGTATGAATTTTTATGAATATTTGATTGTCCCTTATACTTGTTTCATTTTAATTTTTTTCGGTACAGAGTAGAAATTTTGGCGGATAAGCATTTATCAATAGGAGTACTTGTTGACCAGAAACAATTTTTATTGTAATGGAAGTTAATCTGCAAGCATCTAGTTGATAATATTTATTGGTGTCAGTAAAACATTCAACTATCGAATTACCAGAGCACGAATAAATATTGAATGTGCATTCGGATTACTAGAAAAGAAATGGGCACTAATCCAAAAGAATCATGGTTTTAAGCTTCAAACTTTTGAAAATATTATAACAGCAGTATTATGTTTACATAATATGCTCATTACTATGCAGTTAGAAGACCATGGAAATGATGCAGATGAAGAAATAGAGGAAGAAGAATGCGAAGTTGAATTAAATATGCCAAGTGAGATACAACGCAATATTCTTGCTCAGTATTTTATTTCGGAAGGCTCAGTTGATTGGAAACATAAACACATAGAATAATATGTGGAATTAAATTTTACCATAAATATATTTATTATTTATTTATTTTTATTTATTTATTTATTTAACTCTTAAACGGGTTCACGCCCTATTACAATTCAAATACAAAAAAGTATAAGGGGTGTTTGCTCCAGTGGCACAACAAATATAGAAATACATAAAAAGAAAAAAAAGAAATACATATATACGCATTTAACGCAACCTATGTGAAGCGCAAAAAATTAACATTTTAATTCCAGTAGCAAAAATAAATTTCAAAAAAAAAAGAAAAAATAGCACCTAGTAATTCGCGTTTTCCGCAGTCCGGGTAGAAAAACTACTATAAGTGGGACTATAAAGCGCGTCCGAGAACCGTTAGACTAGTTTTAGGATCTTGCACTTAAATTGACCAACGGCCTGTACCTCTGTATTGTCGCCGGAATAGCGTTCCACAACCTCCTTAGTCTAGGAATCGGAGAGGAGAAACTAAACTCAGAAGAGTGGATATCCTCGTGCAGCACGTTGAACCTTCGTAGGTCATGCTGGAGATGCCGCGATAAGAACATACTAGTGATATCCCCAACATCAAAGAAGTTGTTGAGGGTTTTGTAGATAAATAGAAGGTCATAATACTTATGCAGAGACTGGATGGGCAGAAGATGATACCGCTCAAAATGAGCTGCATAGTCATGATCAATATGACTCATAGGCCGACCATCCTTCCAGGCGGCTAGGCGAAGTACACGGTGAATGACATTGTCAAGAGGTTTACGATGTTTGGCAGTAGTGGGAGACCATACTACTGATGCATACGTGAATTGAGGCAAGATAAGGGACTTGTAGAGGCTGACGATGGTCCCAAGGCTTCGGAAATTCAAGGTGGAAACTTGACAAAACCTAGAATTCGGAAACACTTTGAAGTAATTTCCGGAATGTGCGGCACAAACGAGAGAGATGAGTCGTGTGTTACTCCAAGGTCCGAAAAGGATGATACTCTCTCTACAGGCGCACCACCGAGTTGATATTGGTAGTTAAAAGTCAACAGACCTCTATTAAAGGACAGCACTTTGCACTTTTTCAGATTGACATCCAGCCCATTTTCCTGAGCCCAGTGCAGCACGCTATCGAGGTCAGACTGCAGCAATGACGCATCCATGGGGCACTTAACTTCACGGTAAAGCTTCACGTCGTCAGCGTACAGCAGGATTTGCGAGTGCCGCACATAGTTCGGCAGGTCATTGATGAAGATAATAAACAGCAGGGGACCTAGGTGTAACCCCTGAGGAACCCCGAATGGAACCGGGACAAAGTCCGAGGTACACCCCGACACCCTGACAGCCTGTAGATGCTGTGACAAATACGACGCTAACCATTTGTGAACTGTCCTCCGAACACCAAAATTCCATAACTTCTCAAGTAACCTCGCTCGTGTGATTTACCGAGTCAAAGGCTTTCGAGAAGTCGACGTAGATCACATCAACTTGCAGGTGCCTATCCAGTGCTGTGGAAACGAAGTAGTTAAAGACCAGACGATTTGTGACGGTGGATCTACCTCGGACGAAGCCATGTTGCAGACTAGTCACTATAGGTAGCAGGAAATCTGATAGCTTAGTTGTTATTAATGAATCCATGAGTTTAGATAAACAGCTAATAATAGAGATCGGCCTATAATTCGTGACATCATGCTTGACACCTGATTTGAATACCGTGATAATGTATGCGCACTTCCAGAGTGTCGGAAACACACCCTGGGTGATGGAAAGCCGCAACAGCTGGGTGATGGGTTCCACAAGAGTGGGGAGCACCTCTTTACAAAAATAGAGGGGATCCCATCAGGCCCTGAACTCGATTTACAATTTAAACTAGAAATAATAGCAGCTACCTCGTAACTAGTCATATCTACAGTATGAAGAACATTATCACTATTTTCAGTAATGAGACTAGATAGCGAACTAGATCTATAAACCGACCCGAAATACGTTGAAAACAAATTTGCAATAGAAGACCGGTCATCTGCTTTGGTGTTAGAATAATACATATTGTTAGGGATTCCCCAGTCATGACGCAGATCCTTAACATAAGACCAAAACGCTTTCGGATTACATTTAATGTTCGCCTCGGTGCGCTCTATATGGTCCCTATAATCACATTTCGATAACCTAATACATCTAGCTCGCAACTCCTTAAACCTAATATAATCGGCGAGCGCTCTCGTGCGCTTCCACTGAGCGTGGGCTGCCTTCTTACAAATTAGCCTTAAGATCCCGGCCAAACCATTTTGGGTACTGATTGGAGGGTCCCATATGGTACATGGGAACATGACACGAGATTCCCTACTGAAAAAGTGCAGCTGATTATCAGCTGATAATCAGCTGATAATCAGATGATAATCGTGCCAAAACGGCACCTGATTATCAGCTGATTTTCACATGAAAGTTTATCGTTTAAAATTTATTTATTATTAATTATTATTTATTGTTATAATTTATTATTATAGTTCATTTACTTGAATCTATACGATTGACTAAAGTATTTAAAATAATGTACACTGTGGCAAAGAAGTTTTGAATTATTTGTCATAATTTAGGAATGTAAAATTAAAATTAACAATAATAAATGATAATAATAATTAATAATAAATGAAAATATCAACAGGATTTTCAGGTCAAAATCAGCTGATAATCAGATGATAATCACCTGACAGTCACCTTATAGTTACCCGATTCTCAGATGATTATCAGCTTATATGCACCTGAAAATCATGTTGATATTTTCATTTATTATTAATAATAATTATTATTAATTGTTGTTAGTAATGTTACATTCCTAAATTGCAACAAATAATTCAAAACTTCTCTGTCAGCAACCACATTTTTCAACATTTTTTCGAACACATTAATAATTAATCGTAGATTCAAGTAAATGAACCATTATAGTACTTTATAATAATAAATATCAATAATTAATAATATAATAAATAAATTTTAAACGATAAATTTTCATGTGATAATCAGCTGATAATCAGGTGCCATTTTGGCACGATTATCACCTGATTATCAGCTGATTATCAGCTGATAATCAGCTGCACTTTTTCAGTAGGGTTACCTCGTTTAAACGAGAGTAAAACTTGCTAACGCATATGTTAATGTCGTCTGAAGCGGATAAAAAGCCTCAGTCAATACCCGCCATGATATTGTTAATCCGTTCATAGTTACATTTGTAAAAATTTCTACAAGGCACAGCACCCGTATCCATCTCACCCCGGGGTAGGTTAGGTAACGAAAACCACAATGGTATATGATGTTCATCGGATTTCCATACAGCTGACTAGATTTGGCGACGCAAAGAGAAGATCAAGAGTATAACCCTTTGACGCGAGAGGGGGAGCCAGCTGCTTAAGATCATAAAAACTGCAAGCCTCCACTAGTAGCCGAGAGCAGGATATAATAACTGGTGGCACATACTCGAGGTTCCGGACCTGCAAGGGATCGTATGACCACTCCAAATAGCGCAAATTGAAGTCGCCCGCAACAAGGACCTCATCGCAGTGCGCTCTCTGGAAAATGCCGCCAAGGTTTGATGTGAAGTCCGCCACTATATCCTCATCCGGCACTCGAGAGTAGGCTGCAGTGACCAGGAGTTTGGAGTTACCCAGAGAGACGGTGAAGAATAACGTCTCCGAGTTTGTGCCCACCAGGGCCAGACTGGATCTAAGGCTGGATTTAACAGCGACTAGAACACCACCACGAGAGAGATCCGAGTCAGTATCACAGCGGTCACAACGATATATATTGAAGACTTTGAGGCCCAGTTCAGAGTTCATCGTCTCTGCTTTTAGCTATGTCTCTGTAAAAATAAGAATATCCGGTATAAAGGTTAGATAAAAAAGACTAGACCTCAAAGACACTAGTTTATTATTAAGTGATCTAGCATTCTGGTACATAATATGCAGAGGTTACGACTTCTCTAGTTTTTTGAGTGCGGCCTTGGAGACTGTTGGTCCGCAGGTGCCAGATCCACAATAGTTGGAGTCCCATGCACATATTTGATGGTCTTGGGATGCGAGGAATCAGCAACCTTGAAACGTTGAAGCTCAGTACGAAGATTTTTAATGCGCTTCCTCTGGAGCATCGTTTTGTCAGCAGCAGCACTGACGGGCTCCAGCAGCTTCATTCTCTGGCGAAGAACCGATAAAACATCTTTATTTGATGAGAGAGTAACAAGTAGCAGTGTAACTGTGGCGGAGGAGGGCTTCCCCATCCGTCGAGCGGCAAGCTGAGTTACATCCACGCCTAGGCATCCCAGTAAATCCTTGCACCGATTTATGTCCGTAGTTGAGAGGCCGTCATCAGCCTCAGCCACGTTGTGTAGGATAATATTGTTCGCCCTCACCAGTCTATCTTGTACTTCAGCAGCAACTGCATCCGCGTCAGAAAAAGAGATGGCCTGATTCTGCTCGATCACCGACAGCCTCTGTTCAACATTATCTATCCTGTCTTGCAGGCCAGTGAGCAGAGAGAGTTTAGCATCGATGCCATCCATCCTGCTATTTATTTTCGCCCACAAGTTATCCATAGCTTTGCTGAACATGTCCTGCGGCGCGTCCGTTGGGCCAGGGGACATTTGTCGGGTAGACGTGCCAGCAGGGGAAAGCTCGATCGACAACGGTTTCTCACAGCACTTACCATAGGCACCGCCGGGCAGGGGTTTGGCCCTCTCCGCACATGACCGGTGAAAGTATGTCTTGCACTTTATGCACTGCACCGCCTCAGCTGCCTTTATCTGACCTCCCTTGTTTGGGCAGAGAAAACACTTGAAGCCGGACATAGCGAAAGACAGTAGCGGCACACTCAGTGAAAGTAGGAGGTTAGGATCCTGCCTCGCCACGAGGTCGACACTCAAATGTAAATGTACGCAGGCAGACACACTCCCGCAAGACGATTTACCTCACAGGACACGCAGAAAATTTTTGCGCGTTTGATGGGCGTACAAAAAAAGTGAGAATTTTAGTTAAGCCATTCACTACATTAACTTTTAACAGTGCGAAAAACAAAGGTGTATTGCCACTGAAGCGCCCCCTGATGATATAATTTAATTTTTAAGGTATATATAAAAATATATCGCTTGAAAGATATCTACTAAACAAAGTAGCTGCTTATCATGTGATAATTTTAATAAATCTTCTTTTACAACTTCATTTGACAACTTTTTTTCCGATGTGTAAATCTCATTCTCATTTTCATCTGCAATTCCTTCTACTTGATTTATCTGCTTAGCACTTGACGTACTTAGTTCCTCATATGCCAGCCCATCATTTTTACCATACATATCTAATATTCTAATTCAGGAATCCAGAATTTTTCCTCAGTTTTTTTGCCAGGGGCGTCCCTTTTTATATCAATTTCATCCTCATCTGAACTTATTTGCTGCACGGGTGACAAGTTCAGTGGGACATAGGGTTTCGTAACATATTTCTGAGTTGTTTTGCGGGGGGCTTTAAGATGTGGTATTAGAAATTGCAAATGATCTTGCAAATAATATTTTTCCCTTGTTAGTTGCATTCACAAATGCCTTTCGGATCGTGTTCCTCCTTTTCTTCACTTCGTCTTCTGTTAAATACACAAAATTTTTTAAAAATAGTTCTTAAAAATAAATTTACATAATTAAAAATACTTACCAGTTAATTCCAAGTCAAGCCTTTTCAAACTTTTTTTAGAAATTTTTTGGTGAGCTAAAGATTTTAATTCTAATATTCTGGCAAATTTAAAAAAAAAAAATCTTTTCAACAAATCTTGAAAAGATTTTAAAAATAGTACTTTTCGATACTCGTATTCATTTTCATCACCTGTATTGATCATTACTTTTCGACACTTATTATGTTAAGTGCTATTTATGCACAGACTTGCAAATGAAAGCATGCATAAAAGATGTACTCTATGCATGGAGTGTCAAAAACAAATATATTAAATAACACCGGTAAGACATAAGCATTTCTTTAATCGAGAATCAACAACTGTTAAAGTCCACTTTTTATCTTTGAAATTTACAATCCAGAGATCTAATTGCGTTAATTAAGTATAAAAGAGTGACAGCCATGTATCCATAAAGACTCATACCTAAAGTTTTTAATAATTATCCTTTTTGATTCTACCAATTTGTTAATTCAACCTCAATTTATCCACGAAGTTGTTTCTTAAGCAACATAGATATTTGTTGAGAATATTTTTATTTTATTTTAATATTTTTACAATATTTTCACGTCTCAGTCTTCTGTCTAAATATATTGCTGCTCCGATTTAAAAACCTAACCCCTTGTAAATGGTATGCTTGTTTATTAAAAGACAGTATAGATCTGTTCGACATTAGACTGTGATCATAATTTCTCTAGAGGTCGGACAACCATTTTTTTTTTGGACGGCATACGGCATACGACATACGGAATATGGCATGCAATGTGGACTCACTGTTCGACTTCTCATTTAAAGGTTCCCGCAATTCCCTGCGCTTTAGTGCTTCATCGAACAACGAACCTACACAATCGTATTGGTCAACGCGGCGACTATTGCAGAAGCGTCTTTCTACTCCCAGACCCCGACTCGGGTCATAACATATCCTTACGCAAAGAAGGTCGGATCGGAAGTTTTGGTGAAGCCAAAATAAGCGTTAGTTCAGCCCCCCATAAGGTAGGCGGCGCTACGCTCGAGCCTCGCGCGAGATTCAAATCATGCGCGTATATGTATATACATCATGAAACCGAAATTAATCAGAAACGTCAAATCCTTTGAATTTAGAAAAAGTTATTTAATGTCAAATATTTTAAAATCACAAAGATGTAACCTTAAATCCCCACAATTTGAAAAAATAGATTGTAATAAGATACATAGGTTAAATAGCGTATAAGAGTCAATAGTTAAATGCTGAAAACCCAAAAATGAAAATATTTGAAGATATATATTTGAAAGCTATATATTTTAGATATATATAAATCGTAAAAAATAAGTACCACCAAATAATAAAATAAAAATATTTAACTCAAATATTTTAATAGACTTAAGTATATATTCGTGCAGATAAGTATTATTATTATTATTACAGAGAGTTGGAGCACATTACGTGGCCTCCAGACGCATGGGTAATCCCTTGGCGTCCCTCAGTTTCGGGTGGATTCAGCCCATCACCTTCTCGTAAAATTGAAGGATCCTTCTGGCGTCCTTCACCTCGCTGTTATTTGCCAGTGGAAAGGGGTACCCCAGGTAAAGGCGCCTCCTCTCCACTAGTGCAGGGCATTCGAGGATGACGTGCAATGATGTTTCATCCTTTTTTCCACAGAATCTGCAAAACGGGTCCTTAACAAGTCCCATCGTGTGGCTGTGTTTCCGCAAAGTGCCATGCCCGGTAATGATACCCACCACGGTCTTTGCGCTCTTTCCACTCATTGCGAGTATTTGCTCTGCCCATCCCTCCATCTCTGAATCCTTGATGAAGGTCTTGGCTATTCGACATCCCCGGGCGTTTTTCCACGCCTCCGAATGTTTTTTGGCGATCCATCTGTTAATCTCTGCATCGATTACAGGGTCGCACATTCCAGTTGCCGGTTTTGGTCCAATTAAGACCTCCTTCCTCGCCTGCCTGGCCACCCTGTCCGCTATCTCATTTCCTTTTATTCCCGTATGGCTCGGCAGCCAGAAAATGGTTAGTGGACGGCTCTCTGCCAGCCGATTCAGGGTCCGATGACAGTTGTACACTAGCCTCGAAGTGGTTGTGTACGCTTTAAGGGCCTCAATCGCGCTCCTACTATCTGTTCCGATATGTAGGTACTCCTCACCGCCCTCCGCTTCCGCCCAGAGAGCGTAGTTCAGCACCCCTACCAGTTCGGATTGCAGTACCGTCGCGTACCGCCCCAGTGGAAAGGTGCAACCCCCCCCCCCCTGCAGCGGTAGACTCTGGCACCTGTTCCCCCTACCCCTTTGGATCCATCCGTGTGTCAGATTTCACCGTTGGTTGGTAGCTTCTCCCGGCCTGTTGCCCAGTCAGATCTATCCACCAGGCTAATCCGGTATTTCCTATCGAACATGAATGCCTTGGTCATCTTGTCGCGGGGCATCATGAAGACGCCTCCGGACTTCAAGACCTCCGGTATTATGCCCTGGAAGTTCTCCCCAGAGTCCCTTCTGACTCTGAGCAGCCCTCTTGCAGCAGCCGCAGCAATGGTCAGGTGGAGAGGCTCCATACATAGTGCAGCCCCTAGGGCAGCCGTTGGCGTGGACCTCCTCGCTCCGGTAACGCACCGTAGTACCAAGCCTCTCAACCTTTCCAACTAGCCTTCTGCTGTTTTCAGATGCGTTCTATCCCACCAAACCGCCGCTGCACAGGTAAGTCGGGGCTTTAAGATTGCATCATACAGCCATTTCATCGCTACTGGTTTTAATCCCCAGTTTCTGCCCATGGCCCTTCGCAGTTGCCATAGGGCTGCGGTGAATTTCCGGCATTTTTCCTCTATGTGTCTCCCCCATGCCAGCTTGCTGTCCATAGTGATTCCTAGATATTTGACCTCTTTGGATAGCTTGAGTGCCTTCCCATTGAGCGTTGGTTGGCATGTTCTATGCCACTTATATTTCTTAGTGAATACCATGACCTCTGTTTTGTCTGGGTTGACCCCGAGGCCCGTGCTCCTACACCAGGCTTCTACAATCTGTAAGTCCCCTTGTGTGAGCTCCATGAGAGTGTGTAGGAAGAGTCCGCGCCTTATGATCAATATGTCATCGGCGTAACCCACAACCTGGCATCCCTCCTCACTTAGGTTTGTTAACAGATTGTCCACTACCAAACACCATAGCAGAGGCGACATGACCCCCCCTTGCGGACAGACCGAGGAGACACCGCCCCTTACCGTGGTGTTGCCTTTGGTCACTTCTAGTTGCCTGTTTCCGAGCATATGGCTCGTCCAGTCCACTAGTATATCAGGCACTCCAAACCTCCTCAGGGCATCACTAATGACGCCTCTTGAGGTATGGTTGAACGCCCCTTCTATGTCCATGAAGGTTCCGGCAGCAAAGCCTCCGTTCTCCAGCTGGGGCTGAATTAGCTGTATCACCCTTTGCAGGGCTGTCTCCGTGGACATACCTGCCCTGTATGCGTGTTGCCCCGCATGCAGGGTCTTTCCTCTTAAGGTAACATCTCTGATATACCGATCAACGAGTCTTTCAGAGGTTTTAAGCAGGAAAGAAGTCAAGCTTATGGGGCGGAAATCCTTCGAAGAGGTGTATTGTATCCGCTTTTTCCTGGTTTCGGTATGAACGACACCCTCGCCCCCTGCCAAGCAGCGGGCACGTGCCCCAGCATTAGCCTACCGCTCGCCTTCGTGTCCTCTTCGGGATCGGCCCTTCCTCATTCCACTCCGTAAAACTGGGAAAGTGTGCCTTTATCAGGCATTTCACAGTCTCTTCATCTGATGTAGAGAAACTGCCGTTCGGGAGTTTTAGGGAGCCAAGGACAGCCTCTGGATTGCTTGACAGCATTTTGTTCAGTCTGGCAGTCTCGGCCCCTCCTTCAACTTCCTCACAAAAGGAGGCCCACTTCGTCTGCTGGGCCTTCCTAATTTCTTTTCTGTATCGATCCCTCTCCTGGCTATATTCCTGCCAGTCGAGAGGGTCGTTACGTTTCCTGGCTTTTCTAAGAAGGGTTCTAGTCCTCTCCCTAAGAGCAGCCAGGTCTTTATTCCACCATCTAACTTGGCCTCTGGGCCTGAGTTTTGTGAGATGGCAGTTGTTGTGATATGCATTCAGTATCTCGTCCTTTAGCATATTGGCGGCCGCCTCTAACGTGGGTACATCGTCAATTGCTTTAGGGAAGTCCCTAAGGGATTCCCCGAGATCTGCTGAGAAGTTTACCCAGTCCGTGTCTTTGGGATTTCTTTTCCATTGGGGTCTCTCGGGCGTACCCGCCACCAGATCGAACCTGATCTGTTCGTGGTCTGATAGCGATGGTTCGTCCGACACCCTCCAGTTGGCAATCCTGTCTGTAAGGTTGCTGGTGCATAGAGTTATATCCAACACCTCCTCCCTTACAGCATTACGGAAGGTCGGCGTATTGCCAACATTCAGGATGTCTAGTTCTGTAGTCACCAGATATTCCACCAGGCGTTGTTCACGCAGATTGGTGTCAGTACTGCCCCATAGTTGATGATCTGCGTTCGCGTCACATCCTATCAATAGGGGCATACTCAGCGCCTTGCAGTGGTCTACTAGTCGCATCACTTCCGTTAGTGGCACGTTCTCATTTTGTCCCCCAACGTTGGGGAAGTATGTCGACGCTATGGCCACTCTTCCGACGTCGTCCATCTCTGTCGTGACCATCATCAGGTCTCCAGTGCAAAGTTCCCATTGGGGCACGACATTGATCCCTTTTGCCACTATGCATGCTCTGGGCCTGATCGATGCCGCGTCCCTGAAACCAACAACCCTTCCAAACCCCTTATTGTGCCGTACACTATCCATGGTTCGTGGACCAGTGATAGGCCTGTGTGCACCGCAGCCAAGCCCTTCTGAAGATCGCAGAGGTGCCCTTGCTGTGGTGCAAGTTGATCTGGGTTATTGGCAGTGACGAAGGGGCCATTATGCCTGTTCCACCGTCATTGCCTCAACCCCAACCCCTTCTGGAGCCTGGCGAGACACCTTGAAGGTGACTCTACCTAACTCCATCCAGGGCCTGTTTTCAAGGGCCGCTAAGGCCCTGACCTGAGATTCGGGCAGCTGAAACACCAGAACGTATTTCTCTCCGGTGTCCTGCCTTCCCGAGTCCTTCTTAAGTGGTGACGCCTTTACCGAACGCCATCCGCTCATGTTTAGGGTGGGGTTGTGGGCCCCCAGTCGGTTCATGACCTCGGCCTGCTCCTCAGGAGGTTCCGGGAGCCAGACCGTGGCCTTGTGTAACCTCTGGATCAGCTCTACCCCTCCCACCCTGAGTTTCGGGCCCCCGAGCTCAAGGGTAGAAAACTTATTTAGCAGCCACTCCTTTGACCTTTGGTCGGAGGCCATGAAAACGAAGACCCCCCCCTTTCCCGAACGATGTCTCTATTCTGGGCATCTGTTCCGCGGGAGTCTTCTTAGCCAATTCCCTAAAACTGGCTCTAAGGCGGTTGAAGTCTTCCTGGGTCAGTAGGGCCTCAGGGTACTCTTCCGCCTGAGTTTGGCCAGTTTTTTACGGTATGCACCGCATTTCTTAGCGGGTAGGTGTGGTCCGTAGACCACCAACTCCTCCCCTTTGGGTGTCGGTTCGTCCTGGGCGCGTTCTCCTCCGTCTGCCGAAGTAGACGGGGCGATGACCTCAGGAGTCATCGACATTTCCTCTATTGTGGGGGCTGCCAGGGTGTGGGGCTTTGAGGATTGACTCCTCGTTTCCTCCACCTTCCCAGTCACCTCCCTTGATGATTTTTTTATATTTAGGTACTTCTCCATTTGAGTCCCACGAGTAGCTAGGGAACTAAAGGTCCGCCGCCTCAGAGCCCCGCTTGCGGCGGTAAGGCGACTAAGATACTCAGAGGTTGCGCCAGGTGCCTCTGAGGCTCCGTTAGAGACCCTCCAATACCCCGAGGGCCACGAATCCTATCGGCACGGGTCGCCTGACACCTTCAGATCAGGGGGTATATACCCATCCAGTCCACCACCTTGGATGGGGGGCTGCTTGTTGGCTATCGGCGCGATCCGGCCTGGGCTAGGCGGTAGCCGGGACTTACCTGCCCTACATTCACTTGGACGAACCCTGTTCCGGGTTGCCATCACATTCACACCAGGCCTCCCGTTTATGGGTCTGTCTACACGCCACCACACACCACTACAATACACCCCACCACACGCATAGTCCGGATGTTCCACTCCGTTTCCCCTCGTATACCAAGTTACCGATTGAGTACAGAAGAATAACAAACGCGACTGCCTCTCTTTTCTATTACGCTGTCGACGCTGTATTCTTTATTGCAAATCCCCGAAGAAAGGTGTATAAGTATAAAAAGGTGCATGTAAATTTATTGTTTTGGAGAAGATGAATCAAAATAGGCCTAGTAGAAAAGAGGCAGTCGCGTTTGTATGCAATTGACATAAGGAATAATTAAATTTTCATAGCTCCTGATATGATTACAGTGCACAATAAATGATGATTATATTTTGATTCATCTTCTCCAAAACAATAAATTTACATGCACCTTTTTATACTTGTACACCTTTCTTCGGGGATTTGCAATAAAGAATACAGCGTTGACAGCGTAATAGAAAAGAGAGGCCGTCGCGTTTGTTATTCTTCTGTACTCAATCGGTAACTTGGTATACGAGGGGGAACGGAGTGGAACATCCGGACTATGCGTGTGGTGGAGTGTATTGTAGTGGTGTGTGGTGGCGTGGAAATACCCTATAGGGGGCCCCCCCATACACCAGGACTACCCGTTTATAGGGCGCCACATGCATGCAGATACGCCTCACCTTTGCCCTCTCGCGCCGACTGAGCCTCCCAACCGGGCCATCCGGGTCCCCTACCAAGGTAGGTCACCCGCCTGGCACTCGACAAGGTCCTTCAGCCCCTAGGGGAGGGCAGATAAGTATATAAAATAATAAATAATATAATAAAAACGTTTATTATATGAGAAGTCATATATTGGTAAGAATAATCATAAGTCAAACATGTTACATATTAGTATGTATGTAGTATATATAAAACGACGGAAGAGCGAGAGCCATAGCAGAAAACAGAAAAGTGTGGAGGCGTGAAAACGACAAATTTCTTTTCGTTAATGAGAGCTTTGTCTGGTTTTAACTCAAATCCTACAGCGATGCAGTTTAGAAAACATTTATACCACTCTAACCTCAAAATCACAACTTTGGTATGATTTTTCAGCGCTCATCGTGGTATAAAATACCGTTTGAAACGAGTGCGGAAGTTGATTATTTACTTCATGTGACACGTATGCGCTGACTTCTAATGATAAGGTTGGTATCTTTGGCTGTAGCCAACCTTGCAAATTTTAAAGGAAAAGAATGAACTGACCGGCTCCAAAATGTAAGAAAACTTAACCTATCAATTAGACCCGCATAGTATGTACTTGCTCCGGATAACAATTGTTCCTTTTATACACTTGCCTTGCTTATCTTAAATAATTTATACACACAGTAACAACTTCAATAGTTAATCTATCCATAATTATTCCATAATAAAAAGTATAAAACTCATTTAATTTTATTAAATTTTATTTATTTTTTTTATTTTCTCATTTTATTTTTTAACTCACTTCTTAACTCAACTGTTAACTCTTATAGATAATTTTTTCGGAGCAAGTAAGCAAGTTTACATGCTATGTGGGTCTAATTGATAGGTTAAGTTTTCTTACATTTTGGAGCAGGTCAGTTCATTCTTTTCCTTTAAAATTTGCAAGGTTGGCTACAGCCAAAGATACCAACCTTATCATTAGAAGTCAGCGCGTACGCGCGCGTGTGTCCGCGTGCGTCCGCGCTTATGTGGCCGCGGCCTAATACTTTGTAATTTGTGTCAAAATTAATAAACATATGCTCCAAAACCTATAATTTCATAGATAATAAAGTGTTAAAGACGAGGTACCCCAAATTTTTAATAGGTAATTGGATTTTTGGAATGTAAAAGGAACCAGAATTATGGAATCAACAGGAACAGTGTGGACGCCGCGCACAGATGGCGCTGATGGCACCAAGCACGGAACAGAGCACGGAGCAGAGCACGGAACAGAGCACGGAACATGGCACGGAACACCATTGTACTTTCACCGTTAGGGAGAGTCCAGACTGGCGCTGCGCGTACGATCCGCGGATGCGCGCTGCGCATCCAACCAATAGAAGCTTGGCTCGAGCGAACTAGATCATCTTTCTTTCTACTCGATTCCGCTCGAGCCAAGCTGCCATTGGTTGGACGCGCAGCGCGCATCCGCGGATCGTACGCGCAGCACCAGTCTGAACTCTCCCTAAGGGGCAATGTACATAAGGCCGCGGCCACATAAGTGCGAACGGACGCGGACGTACGCGGACACGCGCGCGCGCACGCGCTGACTTTTAATGATAAGGTTGGTATCTTTGGCTGTAGCCAACCTTGCAAATTTTAAAGGAACAGAATGAACTAACCTGCTCCAAAATGTGAGAAAACTTAACCTATCAATTAGACTCACATAGCATGTAAACTTGCTTACTTGCTCCGAAAAAATTATCTATAAGAGTTAACAGTTGAGTTAAGAAGTGAGTTAAAAAATAAAATGAGAAAATAAAAAAAAATAAATAAAATTTAATAAAATTAAATGAGTTTTATACTTTTTTTTCGTCGAATAATTATGGAATAATTATGGATAGATTAAATATTGAAGTTGTTACTGTGTGTATAAATTATTTAAGATAAGCAAGGCAAGTGTATAAAGGAACAATTGTTATCCGGAGCAAGTACATACTATGCGGGACTAATTGATAGGTTAAGTTTTCTTACATTTTGGAGCAGGTCAGTTCATTCTTTTCCTTTAAAATTTGCAAGGTTGGCTACAGCCAAAGATACCAACCTTATCATTAGAAGTCAGCGCGTATGTGCGCGCGCGTCCGCGTCCGTCCGCGCTTATGTGGCCGTGGCCTAAGCGCCGTACCTCTCTGCTCCGCTCTGCTCTGCTCCTCTCTGCTCCGTTCGGTTCTACTCCGTTCCAGAATTCTGAAACAAGTAAAGGGAAAATCGCTTACAAACGGAACTGAACTGAAATTGGATCGGGTTTGAGCAGAACAGAGCAGAGCAGAGCGGAGCAGAAAAGAACGGCGCTTATGTACATTGCCCCTTAGAGCAACTTACTCCTGTAGGTAGTAAGTTAAATGAGAAAATCGTGGTCGGTTTTCGTACGATACGAGAGAGAAAGGAAAAAAGAGTACCCCTCGTTTGTCTCTCTCGCACTATACTGTGATTGGCTACTCGCGCTCCCCTCCAAACTAAGATGATAAAACAACCAAGCACAGCACAGTGTGAGAGAGACAAACGAGGGGCCCTCTTTTTTTCTTTCTCTCTCGCACCGTACGAAAACCGACCACGATTTTTTAACACGACATGTTTCCTCCAGGAGTATATGCTCTAAAAACGGCATGGAAGGCATGGCATGGTGTTATGTAGACAGTCCCTTACTCATAAGCCCATTTTTGGTAATACCAAAAATTCTAACCAATCAGCAACGCGGTCTACAAGAATTGGAAGATGACGGGTCACGAAACACAGCACGACGCACTCCATGTGGAAGATCCGCTTCTTGCATACACTAATCGAACTCACAGAGAATACACATTGCATCTTTGCCTGTGTTTGTGCGTTTGTATACATTAGGGAGGAAATACAATAGGCGCCGTGCTCTGCTTCGTGCCCTGCTCCGTGCTCTGCGTCGTCTGCGCCGTGGTATAAGCATTCAGCTGATTGGTTGATTCTATTAGGATCATAGAGCATATGTATATATCTAATGTCGGGATGGGTGGAATTAACCAATCAGGTGAATGCTTATACCACGGCGCAGATGGCGTAGAGCACGGAGCAGAGCACGGAGCAGGGCACGGAGCAGAGTACGGCGCCTATTGTATTTCCTCCCTTATATATCCGTTGCCAGTCAGTGTGTATGAGACTGTGCGTGGTGAGTTAATTCACGGCGCTCTAAGTTGCTCGGTCGTTCGTTGGCTGAGAGAGAGAGGGGGATTCAGATAGATAGGTACATAGTGCGGAACAGCCTGAAGCTCTGAGCGGACATATCACGCGCGGACCGCAGTACACAGCCATAGGCGGGTACGTATATAGGCGTGCATTTATTTGCACTACTCGGTAGCTGTTACCTCCAGGTCATTGAGTTCCGCGCCTGTGTGGCGTCGAGAGTTCCTGCGACTTACCCGTAAGAGTAACCGGTCAAAGATGCCGAAGAGAAAGAGCCAGGCACTCATCGACTCTGATAGCAGCCAGAGCTCCGAAGAAAGTGGATCAGACTTGGACAGCGTAAGTTGTTTTTCTCGGATATTTTGTTGTTTCTTATCTTAATATCTATATATTCAGCACTTTCTTCAAATTTTTACATCTATAGATTTCGGTACTTATCACGGGAAATAGATATTTTTCGATACTCGTGCGCAAAGCTCGGTTTTGCACACGCTTGGCAAAAAACGTGTACTCAAAATATAGCTTTCCACACGTCGTATCGAAAAATACTGTACACTACATGTTCGGGAAAGAGATTCTCGTCTCGTGTGCCTTTCCACCCTTGCTTCGCTCGGGTATAAACGTCACACGAGACGAAAATCTGCTTTCCCGCACTGGTAGCGTTGTGTACTATTGTCGCAAAGAAAATGTCAGGAACATAACCTCAATTTTCAGACAAATTTTTGTACATTTCTTAAGAATATGCAACCTTTTTTTAATATAGAATGGTCGAGAAAGACACATGAGCAAATACGTATATATTGGCTTCATATTTTAAAATTTTATCTTAAATAGACTTTCTGTATTTTGAAGGTCATGAAAGAAAAATCCAATTAATATCTACATGTATAGTGTTCAATACATAGAAACTAGAATTCTGGCCTTTGTTTTTAATATTTATTCATACTACAAGTATAAACTTATGTCTTAGTAAAATAAAAATATTTAATATTTTTTATTGAAGAAATAATAAATATTTTTAACAGGTTCAGTGCGGTGGAAAAATTTTAAATACCTCAATACTTTTCCATTATTTTTCTAATATTTATACATACTTTTATTATATTTCCATTTATGCAAAAAAATTTGTTTTCTAAAATTCCATAAATACAAGAAATTAATTGATTAAAAGAAATATTATTTTTAACTATTTTTTATAAAAATTAAAAGAAAAATTTTTTAAATAACTCGTGGTACAATATGTACCATGCCACACTTAACCTGTTAAGAAATAAATTATTACACAAAGGTTGCTTTGGAGGCTAATTTTTATAATAAAATTTTATATTTTTAGGAATTATTAACCTTAGCTAAAAAAAAAAAAGCAAAATCTAGTAATGATGGTTCTGGTGCTGATGATAGCAGTCCAAGTAAAAAAGATAATAAGGTTTTTGATTCTGAAACATCTGATTCTGACGATGATTGGAGCGCCAAAAGTGGAAAAACTAAAAAGAAGAAAACACCGGCAAAAAGAAACAAAAGGAAAATGACAAAATCCAGTAGTGGAGAAAGTGATAGTGAAAAAGAAGAGCCTGAAAAAGTTTCTGAACCCGAAGAAGGTGAAGTTTCAGATTCAGATGCAAGTGATTCCGATTCAAGTCAGGAAGAATTTAATGATGGCTATGATGACAGGCTTATGGGTGATGCTGAAGATCAAGCAAGACTTGCTCAAATGACTGAGAAAGAACGAGAACAAGAAATTTTTAAACGTATTGAACAACGTGAAATAATGAGAACAAGGTTTGAAATAGAAAAGAAACTTAGAATGGCTAAAAAACAAGAATTGAAAAAGCAAAAGGAATCCAAACGAAAAGAAAAGGGAACTGACGAAAAGAAAGTTGATAGGGCACCAGATCCTAAAGAAAGAAGTAAAGACCGTAAGAAGACCATCGAAGAAAAACAAGATAAGAAATCTAGTGCTATGGCTTTGTTAAAAGCAAGACGAGAGGAAAAGAAAGAGCGAGGTAAATTTTTTCTTTCTAGTATAAATGTCTTAAATCTATACCTGTGTAAAACTTTTTACAATAATTCATTTAAAAATATTTTATAATAATATCTAATATCTTGATTACAGAGGAAAAAGAAAAACAACGAATGGAAGAACAAAAACAGCAAACAAAAGATGAAGAGGAGGAATTAGAGGGAGATCACAAGGGTGGGTCCAAAACAAAACTGAAAGCATCTGATATTTATTCAGATGATAGTGGTTCTTCGTCTAGTGGCGAAGATGAGTCAAGTAAACCAGCTTCTAGACAAAGATCTTCATCAAGCTCTTCCAGAGATTCTGATTCAGATACTGACAAAAAGTAAGTATTTTAAGTGACTGAATTTCTTATAAAAGTAAGTCTATGTAATAGATTTTGTTTAATTAATATTTTTATCATCAATTACAGATCTGTCAGTAGCATAAAAATTAAATCTAAAAAAATAATCTATGTTAATACAAAAGAGGACTTGAACAAAATAAGACTATCACGACACAAAATGGAAAGGTTCGTGCATCTTCCATTTTTCGAAAGAATTGCACAAGGTTGTTTTGTTAGAATAGGTATTGGAAATAATAATGGCAGGCCAGTGTACAGAGTTGCAGAAATAAGTGGTGTTTGCGAAACTGCTAAAATCTATCAATTAGGTAATACAAAAACGAATAAAGGTCTCAAACTAAGACATGGAGCACAAGAACGAGTCTTCAGGTTAGAATTCGTATCAAATCAAGAGTTTACAGAGTCAGAATTTTTCAAATGGAAAGAAACTTGTGCTCTGCAAGGCATATCTGTGCCTACTGCAGACGAAGTTGACCAAAAAATAAAAGACATTAAAGAAGCTATGGTGTACGAATTCAAGGAAGAAGATATTGAAAAAATTGTCCGTGAGAAAGTTCGATTCAAAGGAACGCCGTACAATTATGCAATGAAAAAAGCCCAATTAATGCGAGAAAGGGACGCGGCTAACTGTAGAGGAGATGATGAAACTGCTAGTAAACTGAATGTGGAAATTGGCGAGTTGGAAGAACGAGCTTCTGACTTGGATAAAAAGCGATCTGCTACTATATCAAGCATATCATACATCAATGATCGAAATCGTAAGAAAAATGTAGAAGAAGCAGAGAAAGCTATTCTTGTAAGTCCATTGAAAATATAGAAGTCTTTAATATTATAGTTCTGTGAATTTGCATAATCTAATCATTATTACTCTTTGAATATTTATAGGAAGAAATAAAAGCCAACAAAGGAAAAATATTGGATGATCCCTTTACTAGAAGAAGTACAAGGCCAAAAATGTTTTCACAAAAAGAAGAACAAGAGCCAGAACCAGCTCTTATTCAAGTTCCAGTTGATAATACTCCAAAACCAGTCGTTAAAGAAAAAGAGTCTCCACCAGAAACTAAAAAGAAACAAAGTACAGATTTGTTTAATGCACATAATTTCGACATTATGATCGACTTGGAAGTTCCTATCACGAGTAAGTTTATAATTTAGTACAATTGTACGGTACTATTTATTAATTATTTGATTCATATTATAATCTTAGTTATATGAGTAAAATACTAATTTATAATAATTTAAATTTTAAATTTTAATTTCAGATAATCCAGTTAATGTACTTCCTAAACCGATCAATAGCATGAAAGACTCGGGTCCACGTCGGTCATTAAATTTAGAGGATTACAAGAAGAAACGCGGTTTAATCTAACGAATCCGAATAATAGGCCAAATTGGCAAAAACGCGATTCAAAGAATGATCGCAATATGAACTATTGACTGTTTGTTATATAACAAATATGAGCGAGATTTAAACAAATTTATGGCAGCTGAATGCCATTGCTTAAATTTTGGATAAACTGAGAGGGTTTCTGTACTTTACCCTCGCAATACAACTGATCCATCCAATTTGCTCCATTATTGAGTTTTCATTATTTTAGATTATAATTTTACGAGTCAGTGTATTGCTTACACAATCCAGATATCATGAAGAATGTGAAATAACGTAAACTGTCGTACTTTCTTTAAAAGCAACGAGTAATGTTTACTTTTTAATGTATCTTATGCGAAACTATTAGCCCGTGCGGGACAGTAAATACCTGAGACTATTAATTTCTACCAGAAAATTGCGTTAGGTAATTCGAGATGGTGCATCTCAAGTGCGTAATTTCATGTAAACTATGTGAACTCATGTAAGATTAAATAAATAATGTGGACAATAAATGTTACAAACGTCCACAATTTCAAAATGCAGGTATACTTTATTGTTGTTAATTTTATCATATTTTTCTTTGACTATATAACGATTAAAGTATTTACTAAACGGTATTAGTATAAAACAATACAACTTTTTTCTACTATTTTTATGGAACTCATATTAGTATCGATTTTGAATTAAATTAAATGTAAATTTTATTACCATGAATTACATAGATATTTTATAAAGCTTTTTCTCACAAATTCCTTAATTTTCATTCAAAAATTTGTTTTCTAATTGAATATAATTTTCTTTTATTCATTTAAATTTTTTAAATTTATTTTACCATACATAAATATTAAAAATAAAAAAATTAATTTTCTATAATTCATCATTTAAATATTTTTAATTATCATATAAAAACATTTTATAAGTGCTATTAACGGTTAATAAACACTCTAGTTCGCTAATATTTTTGCATCTAAAATATTTAATAAACATTTTAACGTATTCAAAAATATGTTGTAGAATCATATATATATCATTCATTTATATACAAATTGTATCACATTGTAAACCTGCATTTTGGAAATAGGAAACAATTTTATATCAAAATAATCAAGGAGCGCGAGAGCGCTCCGAAGACAAGTTAAGCAATCCTCGTGAGAATAATTGTGTTATCATAACGACATAAACGAAATGGAACTTTAATATCTCAATCAATTATGTAATTCTACGACTTACTATTTAACTTAAATACTAGGTTGTACATGATTATTTATTTTATTTTTAGAAAAAATTAGGTTTTATTTCTTAGTAACTTTTTTACCCGCAAACACGTTCTTATTTTAAGTTTTTTTTTTTATTAAATAATGTATCAAGATAGCTATTTAGATAAGATTATAAAACTTCGAACTGACTACTGTTTATTAAATTGAGATATAATAGAAATTCAATTTCCTTCATTGCGCTGCTTATTAAAGTATATTCTTGTACATAAAATGTATATTTCATAAATTCTCGCAATAGAATTGTATATAATCTTATGAAAATATTCAAAATAAAAAAAGAGAAAAGAACATTATAAAGTATTATTCAGATTAAATCATTTCATATTATTGATATCCTATTCTTGATATTTATTCTGTCATGTATATACATTACTATTGTCATGATAAATAACTGAAAGAAATTTCTACTAATAATGCGTTTTAAATATTAGTCTTTTTAGATCTTTTAATCGTGGAAATTATTGTAAACAGTCATTCAAAAAATAAAAAAAAAAACCTATATGTTGTATCTATAAACATGAAATCGGTAAAATAGATTTCATTTATTAGAAAAAACATTTGCACACTTTTTGAATTATATGATATAAAACTGCATTCACTTTTCATATATAATTTTTTAACAAATTCATAATTATTAAGAATATAGGTACAATAAATAAATCTATGATAACGCGCCAGCCTCAAAACTCTAAATATTTAATACGATGCAATAAGTATATTAAAAAAAATTAGTAGGTTCATAATATATTAAAATATATTTTTCATGACCTAAATAATTAATTTTAATATATTAGGGATCAAACGAAAATTGAAACTGTAATCATATTAATTTATAAATAATGAAATGTTAAAAATTATATGAAGCAGTACTTTTGTTAAAAAGTTTTTAATATGTGTAACACGTATGCTTAAAAGTGTTTTTAAGCAGTGTATTCTTAGCAACATTGAATTTCTGTAGAATAATTAATAGATGACTGAGAAACTTTTCATTTGCTTGTTCAATTTTCCGCTCATCTTTCACCTCTGCACTCTCACGATTCACAGCGCGAAGCCTATATAGTTGGTGACGAGCCGCTCATACCTCTTTCGACCCAAAAAATCTCATCATCCAGCGTGCGTACAGCCGTACCTATATACATATAGTAATCATAATCGGTGCGGCACGTCGCGTGTGCGCATGGCTCACTCATACATAGAGTCTACTTACTTCGCGGGGTGCGGTGAGCGTGTATGGCATATATATAGAGAGAGCGGTATATACACATGTACGTGGTACACGCGCTCTACACGCTACTTCGGCAAATGCATGCGCTGCCCATATAAGGTAATTTCCCCATGTCCTTAGCGGCGATTGGCTCGCGGCCGCCAAGTCGGCAGAGTTGATGACATGTGCCGAAACTCTGCTCTTTACCCCCCCTGCATCCCTCTCGTTCTCTCATCATATACACGTTTAATCTACTTTTCGCCTCGCGCTACTACTTACACATTTTTTTTCCATGGGCTCGCAGAAATATTCTTGCGCCGTGTTCAGTCGGCGAGAGAAGAGCAGGCGTGTATAACAATACAGGCATCTCTTGTGTATGCATGCTCCCGAGGCTGTAATGAGATAATTATCGGGAGTTCAGTATGCCCATAGGCAATCGAACATTATTATTGCTCCGATTCAGATTTTCTTATTCGGATGTGACTCAGGCGACAAGTGGTTATAATTTGAGTCGGTACATGATTGAATCCCGTCATCTTTTTCACCCGAAATTAGAACATTTGTTGTATTTAATATATACAATTTGATGTTAACATTCTAAAGGCATGTTTCATATGATGTGCTCCAAAATAGTTTCTCAGTCTTTATAAACTCCTCATTTTGTCAGTGTAATATATATTCCTATTCCACAAATAATTAGTTCAAAATTTTATTATTAAATTTTTCATGTATAAATGTACTATTATGTATGCAGGTAACAGTTTGTGGTAAAGATTGCATCTGTAAAGATTATCCGGAAATCGATTGAAAATATAGTATTTACTATAAATTTTAATAAACTTTATAATAAAGTTTCGAACATATTTTTGACGTAAAATAATATCCCTGCAAAAACTATCTTATTAAAATAGATTCTATCCGATTAAAAAATCCAACATGAAGTAATCGGAAATCTTAATACGAAAATACCAGATTTAAAACTATTAAAATTGATTCATCTAAATCAGTTTTTATCAAAATTAATTGATATTTTTCTCACCTTATTATATCCGATTTGATTCATATTAAAGTTTGAATTGAAAACTTAAATATAAATTAAATCGGATTTAATAAGGTGAGAAAAATATCAATTAATTCTGATAAAAACTGATTTAGATGAATCAATTTGAATAGTTTTAAATCTGGTATTTTCGTATTAAGATTTCCGATTACTTCATGTTGGATTTTTTAATCGGATAGAATCTATTTTAATAAAATAGTTTTTGCAGGGATACGATACACGTGTCATAAGTCGTTCTTTATGGCACGGCGTTCAGCGCACTCGCTACGCTCGGGCGCTTATACACGCCATGCCGTAAAGTGGAACTTATGCCACTAGTATCGTAATGTACTAAAATATTGTATAATGATCGATTTCCATCGGAAAATTTTTTTCTGTGTGATATTGTAGAATGTTATTATTATAATTATAAAATCTTGGTATCTGAAGGCAAAATTTTTCTTTTCCTCTTTATGCAGTTAATGCGAAGAAGTAAATGTGTCATAAGCATATTATATTTGCTTTACACATGTTCTTATAAGGAATATCGATACACGTAATCACGAGTGTACAAATCTTATATCTCCATTAGAGGAGCCGTGAAATCATCGGTGTGATAAGCCGAAAAGACTTTACTTTACATATGTGCCTTAAACAGAGCAGGCAACCTCCGAAGGCACTTGATGAGAGGCGAAGGTCTCGGTCGTAAGTACTCTCGTTTTTTTTCTCATTGTGTGGCCCTCCTATCTTATCTGCAACGTTTCACCTGACAGCCTTTTCATGACCTGAATTGTGTAAGCATAATATATGGGAACACATATAGAGAGGAATGCGTTTAGGTATTATGAGATTTAAGAAAGTCGACAATCTAAAAGTAATTTTCTTTTTCATTATACCTGATGTAATAATGTGATAAGAACGTAAGAAAGTCTGTATACACAGGACTATTAATATTCATTCTTAATTAAATGAGTTAAATCTCTGGAAACTAAAATTAAAACATTGTATTGAATTTTCGGATATAGCAATTTGAATTCGACATAAATTTGATTTCTAATTGTATTAACATTGTCTGCTTTGTAGAGAAGTGACTGTATTTATATAAGAAAAATATTACTTTCCTTTAATTATCATTTTGTTGAAAATTGAACAATTTTCCTCAACTGCTTTAATTTCCATGAAAATCATCATCAACTCTATTTACAACCAAAACATTTGAACGTTCCCGCTCGTGCTCCGATTTCTGGCTTGGCAGAGGCTCCGCTTTTTCAATTGCATATACATATAACTTATTTCCCCGTTGCTCTCTTTCGTGCGCCTAGCTCAGCGACCTGCGCTGCGCCAAATAATCCTGTGCGACGCGAACCACGAAAACACACTACGCGGCCACGAGGAAATAATAATCCGTGTCTCTCTATCTCGCGTGTGTTGCGTATATGAACGTGCGAAACTTAAAATACTCCAGGGGATATATATATATATATATATGCCGCGCGCGCGCGCCGCGTCGGACTCGGAAGTAGCCGCAAAACGCGCGCGCGGGGAGACAGAGAAATAGAGGGAGAGAGATAGCATGTATATATAGGTATATCCAGATATCTGCGAGCCGTGTGTCGGCATTGAACGCGAGAAGGACGAGAGATCGCTGGAGTTAACGATTGCGAGGAGGATGGAGTGACCAGCTCGTCGGTCTTTCTGTTTTTAGAGAGAGAGAGAGAGAGAGTCGTGCGGAGGGGAGGAACGTGACGGTCGGTTACGGTAAACGCAAGTCAGAGGCAGCGATATCTCTTTACCATTTCATATAACGGGTATTATGTTTTCTGTTAGTATAGGTACTGACTACTGGGTCACAATTCTGATTTAGAGATAGATAATTTTCATCAGGTACAGTGGATTGATTTGTAGTTTAATAAATTAATTTTAAGATACTCTACAATAAAAAATGTACCAAAAAATTATTTTTAGGTTTCACGCGAAAATAACAAGTTTAGTGGTTCTTTAAAAAAACCTGTTTTTTAAATTATATAGCGTATCTTGAGTAATAAAACTTTAGCGCTTGTCCGATCCTTTCCTTTGTGGGGGTGACCATTTGAAAAATTGAACAGGTCAAACAACCGTTCAACATATTAATTGCTCTACCCCCCATAAATACTAACGCCTTGTAAAAGATTGAAAGAAGTCATTGCGGCAACTTCGTCCGGTTGGTGCCTATATTGTCTTCTTTCTACCTGTACATATAATATACTTATAGCTTTCGACGAAAAATTTAGGTAGTTCAGGTATATACAGATTTCTTAGCCGTTAACTTGTACTTGCAACTTCCCAGAAACTCTATATAGAGGAGGTTGTATAAAGGAAGCTTTTCCGAATTTCATTCGCACTAGAGCCTCATAAAATAAATAAAATAAATAATACCCCCTCCCTTCCCCCGCCCCCGACTACAATTCGAAAGCATACTTTTCAGACACCCTGTTCGTAGAGCAAGTCTTCGACAGGAATCGTCCAGGTCTGACCGTCGGCAAACGCGTCCACGGAACCAGGGCATTAGTACCAGTGGTACCTCGACTGCGCGTCTGCGCGTGCGTGCACGATTCCAAATCTCCGTCGGACTCACCCCCCCTCTTTCCTCCCCCACACGCTCTCTTTCTCACCAACACCGTGATCAAACCCCGTCATCGTGATACGACTATCGGACTATACCACTACGAGACACGTATATATGCACACGAACATCACACCGGCTCTTTTCGCGAGAGCGAGACAGCGCTATACCTATATAGGAAAATCCAGCCGGCACCGAAGCTAGCCGAGCCGAGCCGAGGAGACAAGGAACCTCCCTATTCCTTTCCGTTTGTTCGCTGTATAATACGCATATACATCCATACATACATATATACATACACACACGCGATGACGACGACGACGACCCCCGGTCCCCCGGTCGAACACCGCCTGCCGTGCCGCCGCCTTTTTTTTAATACACCCATACACGTATACAGGGCGTAGCGCTCGTTCGGTGCGCGCGCAGGCGCACACGTATACGCACACACGCACGTAGATACAAACCGTCGCGCTGCTCTCGGCCCGTTTTTCGACGACGACGACTACGCGGGGCGCGAGCGCTAGCAGCAGGCAGGCAGCAGCAGCAGCAGCACAGCTCTCGGGAGAGTGTGGCCGCCGCAGACGGAGAGAGGAGTAGCAGCAGTAGCAGCAGCAGCAGTAGTGCCGCGCGTGCCGAGGAAACGAGAGGCGTGTGTTGTTGTTTGTAATAACGACGTCCCGTGCGCGCTCTCAGGAGTTGTTCAGAAGCGAAGCTTCCTATAATATACTTCATCCAGCACCGGCCACCGACTCCCCGACAACATGGTAATTATCCCGCGTATACGCCGCCCGCGCCTCGTTCTCTCTGCTGTATATAACCTTCACGCGGCCGCGGGGAAGATGTAATACGTGTGACCGGTCGGAGACCCCCGTTCGGCACATCGGAGCAAGAGAGCGAGGGACGAAAGACGAAAGGGAGCAAGAGAGGAGACGGAAGCAAGTAATGTATCCCGGAGAGATAGAGAGGAGAGAGAATGAGAGGCGGTTTCGCGAGTCCTCCCTCTCGCGCTGCTCACGTAGCGCACACGCTCTAGAGAGAGACAGAGTACACTCTCGTATCTCTATTTCCGTCCGCGACTCCCTACGCGTCCCGGTGGAAAAGCGGCACGCCGCAGCAAAAGATAGCCGAAAGAGGAGTCGTCGTCGGGCAGCGCGCCGACGATGACGACGACGGGACTTTTGTGGTTAGAATATACAGCTCGCACTTGCTATCTCTCTCTCTCTCCTGCTAATCCGCCATTTTTCCTCTCTCTCTCTCTCGCTCGCTCTTTCTCGCTCTGTCGCGCGCGTGTGTGTTGGCGAACCGGCGGAGCGGCGCGCCAGCCGGAGTCTCTCCTTTCTCTATCTGTCTCGCTCGTACGCCTCGTAACCGCTGCACCAGGTCGATGGAAAAATCCTCGCTGTGCGTAGGTACAGATCTTGGTGTCTTTACGAAGGAGGGGGAGAGAGAGAGAGAGAAGGGGAGACAGATATATACAGCCGGCATTCGTGCGTCTCTCTCCTGCATAGGGGGGCAATGGAAGCCGCCGCCGCGGCGAGTCAGAAAATGGACGGGCGGATGAATCATCTCGTCGTCTCTTTCTCTTTCTCTCCTTCCGATCAGAGCTATCTCCGTCTCGCTCGCTCGGTGACGGTCGCTGAATTCGTTATTGACCTCTCGCCAGCACCGCGGAACGTCTTTCTCGGCGACGACGTCGTTTCCCTTTTAGGGCGCCTTCGCCGACCGAGCATGCGAGTAAGAGAGAGACGGAACGAGCGGCTTGGAAAAAGCTTCGTGTCCCGTTCTCTGTCTGTCTCGGTGCTCAGGATTTCGCATGGTCGCCACTTCTCTCTCCTCTTTCGCCGGCTGCCCCGTACGCGCGTGTGCGCACGTACGCGGGTATGAGCGTATGTGCGTGCTTGCGCGGCGGCAGCGGCTGGCCATGCCCCGGTTGATTTCCTGTCTGTGTTTCGCGACGACTGCTGCTAGGAGCGAGAGAAGGAGAGAAAGAGAGAGAGAGAGAGAGAGATGGAAGTGCTGCACAGCACACAGCGTCGCTGTATTTCCTGTGCGCGATGCCGCCGCCGCCGTTGCTGCTGCACACGATAGTCAGAAATCCTTCAGCTTTCCTTCTGCGATGCAGCTGCTCCAAAAAAGCGAGACGAAGAGAGATTACATTCCTTTTTTAGTCTGAGCGCGACCCTAGCACAGTTTTCAGGGTGAAGTTCGCTTCACGCCCCCGTGAAAAATGCGTGGGAGACGCGGCCGAGTGGCTTCGTTCTTTTCTTTTCTTTTTTTTTCTTTTTTTTCCTCGCTCGAGTCTCGTCGGCGCAGGAGAGCTCTTTCAGAGAGGACGGTCGCGTTAAAACGTTGCGCCGATTCGTGCTCAACGCTTCCGTACACGCGAGTGCGAGGAGATGGAGAGGATCGGCGAGTTCGAAACGAGGTTCGGAAAAATTCGCTTCTCTCGCGTGTGAGAGTTTATAAGTAGTCGTGGCGAGAGAAAAACGCAGACTCGCGTGATTTCGGTCCCACTCGGAGGTTATTGCTCCGATTTACAAGCTCGCGATCGCTCTATACAAAAACGAAATTATTTTTTCACTTGACATCTGAACGAGTGCGTAGGATGGCAGAGGGACAGAAATGGGTTTCGAAATTACGCGACTTTGATTTCAAATATTATCCTTATTCAGTAAAACCCGGCGCGCGGGTCGCTAAAAATAGTGTAGAATTTATTTCGCCGTGATTCAGAGTTTATTTTAGAGGTCAAGGTTCGCGCGTAGGTCAGAATATTTTCACGTTTGGTATTTCAAGTTCAATAGCTTGTAAAGCGCAGTTTGCCCAAAAAATAGTCCACGAGCGTCGGTCTAAAAATATAACGTGTATAGGGTCAGTCTAGGAACACAAATTATGTTCATTTTCAATCGTAAATTACTAATAAATTTTAACTTAAATTCTGTAATCAGAGATACTTGCGAATACTAGAGTTCTAGAGTATATAATACGCAGAGATAACGACATTGTAATTCATTATGTACGAAGTACACGAATATAAATGACGAAAAAATAAAAATAATTGAAATGTACTCTCGCAATTTCGTATTATCTTTGGGATGCAAACAAATACGTTAAACGTCTACAATTTAATTTTCGAAAGAAAAAAAATACGTTTTCATCCTATATATCCGTAGTATCTAACGAAGCCACACAACGATCCTAATTATAGAGCACAGTATTCAAATGAATCATGGCAGGTGAAACGTTTTCACTCGCGTTAATCAGATGGAAGATTCGAATTTCGTACGTATACGAACGTACCACATTCGCGATATCACTACCGTAATAATAGCGATGAGCAACGAGATACTAGGCGAGAGAGCGCAGTTATACGGAAACACACGCGTGCCCGAGCGAGCACAACGTTCTTTTCCCCGAATTCCAACGATTATACTTATTTTTTTTTTTTACTTTTCGTGTCGCTGGTGATTCACCTGTCCCACCGCTGGAGTCATTAAACTGTACGTAATTTTATCGATTTTTTACAAATCGCATATATGCTTGCTACACCGAGAAAGTAGATATAAGCAATGCGACGAAGTACCATGAATGATTCAACGAAACATGCATGTTGACAATGCGAAAAGTCGACGAGTACTTTCTTAATTTTATTTTCGCAATTAATAACCGTCTCGTGCAACGATGAACGATCATTGAATTAAAAAGTTGAGTGAATCTGGTCTCTATACTTAGATCCGTATTTGAAGCACCGCGTGTGCGCGGCCACCGAAAGTAGTTAAAGACAGACGAAAATAGCATTTAAACGCCATTCACGGTATTATTTGTCACGAAAAAAAAAAACTTGGAGAGCCGCCGCGTGCATACGCGCGTGTACTTACAGTGCAGCAGTTGCTCGGGCTTAAATCACCTTCAGCGGCTCGCGCTTGCGGAAATAATTGTGCGAGAATAATTTGTTGAAACAGTGTGTAATAATGACAGATTTAAAAAGTTTATTACAAGCGCATGCAATGATCGGTGTTGGATACTTGTTGTTTAAAAAAAAAATGTTTGCTTTGCTCGATGTCCTACATTTCGCGTCCAGTCAAAATCAATTCATTTTCTCATGACGTCAATCGTCCGTTCATTAATCGTCTATACTGAATCCCGCTGATGATAGGATCGAAAATCGTTTGAATTCTTCTAATAAGGAACGCGTTTTAATTGTTTTGTTAATTAATATTGTAATTAATGCGTCAAAGATTATTATAATTTTTTTTCAACTTGTTTGTTTATACAAAACAATATTTGACCTCTTCATAAACTGCAAAGAGGAGGAAAAGAAACACAAACTTTCAACTTGTGACTAAATGCTTGAAAATGTCTTTCTAAAGAGCTCTCAATGAAATACTGATTCTTTTCCGCGTCTTAAGTGGCACTATAACTTCAAGGGAGTGACATTGTGCAAATTAAAGTGAAAACATTGGAGCACTTTTACGCCTACAGTGATTCATTTGCTTCAAGAAAGAGGCTTTTCATCCGAGGGAATTTATGTAGAGAACAGCCTTATACGATGCACTCGCACGTTGTGTTATTTCTTTAAAATATACGTTTTCAAAATATTTAGAGACAAATTGCACGTGTCAATGAGTCGAAGTAATCGCTTCAACTATGATGAATGCACACCGAATATAGTTATTATATTTAGCAATTAATAATATTTTCTTTTCTTCTAAAATTTATTATTTTTATTCAAACCTAAATTCGGGAAATTTACGTTCCGAAAATTCATAAAAATTCAGGTTAACGTATAACTTTGGTAATTATTGAAAATTCATCAAAACAGAACACAAAATCTCTTTTTCAATTCACTCGTCACTCCTCTCGCGAATAAGTACATCGCGCTAACGCGTGTATAGCACAGTAGTATACACGCATGTGTTGCAACCGTAGAAGAGCAGCCCATCGCACGCGCGCGCGCGCGTATATACACCGCTGCCCGGCTTGAAAAATCTTCGCGAGTGTCTCCGGTTTCTCTCCCTCGTCGACACACTGTCGCATCGGTCAATTGACAATCCTCTCTCTCTTACTCTCGCGCTCGACTGGCCGCGCTCACGACCCGTATAACAGGTGCCGCCGCGGCTGTGTGTGCTTCGCAATCGGCCGCGAAGGGTGTAATGAACTCTGTCGCTCAAGTAGCGGAAAAATCGTGGTTTTTAGAAAAGTTATGGAAGAACATCATCGCCGCGTGCGTACAGCCGCGGCGTAGAGCTGTACGCTCTCGTTCGTTCGCGGCGCGAGAGCACGCGGTGTAAAAATAAAGTCTTCCCACGCGCGAATCCGATGCTAAAGAAAGCACCCAGGATCTTATTCTAAAGTTATATCTAGTCAGCGGGCGCGGAGAGCGCAGAGAGTGAAAGAGAGGGATAGCACACACGTGGAGCCGACGAGTATAATAAGTTGGGTTATGTAGCGCGTGTGTAGGGCCGAGAATGACGAGGAGCAATCGTATATGTATATACATGGATAGAGCACATTGCGTGCAGTGTGTGTATATTATAACATGCGCGTGCATCAAGCGAGGGTTTTTCGAGCGGGTGCATCTCTCTGGAGCGAGAGTGGAATTTCAATCTTGGAAAGAGCGAGAGAGAGAGAGACGTTGGGGAGGGAGTGGAGAGAAGAGGGCACGCGACGCGGGCGTCTGGGAATGCCGGAGGCGGCGATCGATCCAAATTTGCGCGACTGCTTAGTTTTTATTGTGGCCGGGGGAATATAGTACTTAAGATATATCACCAATGGGCGAGACGAATAATCGTTTGTTTGTGATCAATACCTATAGGCATACAGTCGGTTCCTCTGCGGATGCTGTTGATATGTACATTTTCTTTTTCTCACTCGTGTAAGATGAGTTTCGTTCCTGCGGTTCGAAAAATTCGATAAGCCCCATGGTAATTGCCGTTTAGAGGAATATGCCAGGGCGATAACAAATTGTTTTAACGTCATTAAAAATGTATCAAAAAGACGTTTAGATACCGTGACATGAGAAAAAAAAAACGTTGAATTGAATCAATATTTTAGCCTTGGAATATTTGCAATTTTAACGTGTGAAGTATAACCGTTGGAATTGTTTGTTTAAATCTGTTTTGTCTCGGATACTAGAATACATTTCACTAAAAACAAACACTTTCATCTGCACGTGTCAATCTCGTGTTTAGTGAATAAGCTCCCTGAAATAGGATCGCTGCAGATACTTTTTCCGAATTTAGACCGCAGGAATAAGATACGTTTCAGAAAATTTCTAAACGATAAATATTTATTCGAGATGATAATATATTTCCATCATAGTAATGCCAATAAAGTAACGCGCTTGATAAGATAAAGAATAAATAAAAATATTGTTAGTAAAAAAATCATCTTCGTTATTCTTCCGTTGTAAATTAGAAATCATATATATTTTACTATAATCTTTTAAAAAAAAGTTGTTTATTACAAAATTTATCACAAAGCATAATCAATAAAGGCATAACTTTCCGAGAACATTCATTCACGCTGCAAAAATAATGCAGAATATAATAAGTGCACGCATTCCAAGCATTCGCACAGAGAGAGAGGGGGGGGGGGGGACAAACAAACTCTTCTTGGCGTTGCGCACTCTGCTCTCGACGTGAAATCTAACATATCGATTACCCGCGGATGTATTGTACGCGTGAAAAGCGTCGCCTGCTCACTCCCGTTCTCTCTCTCTCCCACTCTCTCTATTTTCTTTCTTTCCCCTCGTGCCTTTCTCCTTCTGTTCTAGAGAGCGACATCACGGCGTTCCGTTGCTCTTTCGTTCGTAGCGCAGAAAGCGCCCGCGGGGAGGACCGATGATGGTGCGCGCGTTACGTAATGATCGGTTCGGGCGGGCGCTTCTCCGCAATCGTCGTCGTCGATGCACAGAAAAGAAGAGAATCGCGCGGAAAATTCGCTTTTCGCGCTCGAGCGCCTCCGCAGAAGCGCGGCTTACTTATTTAATAATGCGACTTAAGAGCGGCACACGAAGAGGAATTAAGCCGGCCGAGGGAGGGGGAGGAAAAGTCGATTAGTCACGAAAGAGGATCATTTTATATTTATAATACAGAGGTATAAAGAGCGGACGCGCGCGCTGGAATATTGTGTTGCAATGCTCGTCAAAAGTGAGTCACGGCGAATAAGTCGAAGCGATTATTCTCTCTTTTTGTTGTCGGTGTTATGTAGGTACAAATGCGCAGATTCGCAAGCGGGATTTAAAAGTATTGTACTGATTTGGAAGCGAAATTAAAAATCGTGATTTTTCTAAGTATCGCGTTGGAAGATGTTCGCGCACTGTTGGCGAATAATATTTTCCAAAGTGTTGATGTTTTTCGGTGAATGGCATAAGGCCACTGAAAATAGAAAAAAATTAGTATTGACGTAGACTTGAGCTCGAGCGAATTATTTATGTACATATATATATAAGCGTGAGCGCTTGGCTGCCAAAAGCCTGCTAGCTATTTAATAAATTTATGTTTTCGTGGTTTATACACCTGTGGGAATATCGTACTAGCAAATATTTCGCGAGCTCAGTTAATTATTGCGCAAACTTAAAAGTAATTCGTTAATTGCCTGAAATTTACAGCGAATAATTTAAAAGTCTAGTACTGGAAGTAATCGTAGGATCGTTGCGAACGTTATTATTCGAATCACGATAATATCAATAATTTACAGCTAATTTATGAAAACTACAAAAGAAAATAATATGCGATTTCGAGAGCCGAAAAAGAAATTCTCACAGACCGTCACGCTTTCCAATTTTTTATCGAAAAAAAACCTTTCTTCCCGTAATTACTCCGAATTTTTCATTTTTAAAATCGTAATCTCCATATACAACGATGTGCACACGTTCCAGTTTTCCGAAAAATAATGCAACTGTCACTGATTAACGAACACTTTCTTTCCTCTCTTCAGGCATCAGGAGTAACTGTGGCGGATATCTGCAAGACGACCTACGAGGAAATCAAGAAAGATAAGAAACACCGATATGTAATCTTCTATATCAAAGATGAGAAGCAGATCGACGTCGAGGTGATCGGACCGCGCGACGCCACCTACGACCAATTCCTCGAGGACTTGCAAAAGGGCGGTAGCGGGGAATGCCGCTATGGCCTCTTCGACTTTGAGTACACTCATCAATGCCAGGGAACTTCTGAGGTACGCTAAGACGATTATGAACAATCCAGCTATTTTCGCCTTTCGCGCGCGTGCACTTCGGCTGTGCTGCTTCGCCTTTTTTAGTCGTGCGAGCCGAAAAGCGAGTTTATGACGAACGATACACAACTGTTTCGTTGCAATGTTTGTGTGTGTGTGTGTGTGTGTGTTTACGGCGATCGGCGCGCTAATGAGATCATTCGGAGGAATTTGATATTTCGCGGTCGGGTTATCTGGCTGATGTTTCGAAATGTGCTTTATGACACGCTAATAACCGCTTGTCAATCGCGTTTTACCGGAGTCACGGCTATTTTAATCTCATTAGATATTTATAAATAACTTTGAAACTTATTTTGATACGCTACCACTCAATACTGCGTGAAAATAGCACACAATGGTAAAACGAAGAATGAATTATTTTTATAGAACAAAGGGTCATAGTGGACTACAAATAGACTTTAATCGTCATTCGAATATATAAATTTTGAGGTTTAAGGGAAATTTATTTTGCTTTATAAATAACAAAACTAGTTTAATTTTATAAATTTGAATATAACGATTAAATTATTTTGTAAAAGAATCACGAATTCCTTTTTATTAACGCGCTTCATTGATACGGTATATTAATAGTTACATGAAAAAATTTTCCATGTAACACGGCATTTATTGAATTTTCCTGTTGCAGGCTTCCAAGAAACAAAAGTTGTTCCTGATGTCGTGGTGTCCGGACACAGCTAAGGTCAAGAAGAAGATGTTGTACTCAAGTTCTTTCGATGCTCTGAAGAAGTCCTTAGTCGGTGTGCAAAAGTACATCCAGGCGACGGACCTTTCGGAGGCCTCTGAGGAAGCAGTCGAAGAGAAACTCCGAGCCACCGACAGGAACTAAGCGACAAAAATATACATCCAATCTGATAAATATAATCATTAAAGATTTCAAACAAAAGGGGCTACAATGCACAAATTCCCCTTCCTCAAACAAAAAAAAAGTTCTGTACCGTTTAAATGGGAGTTCGTGTTTTTACATGTTTTTCATTTTGGAAAACGTTTATTACAATATACAAAGGGAGGGAGTACGTCGTACGTTATGGACAAAAATAATGTAACGCAGTCACATTTGTCATGCTGCCACTACATCGTGCGAAACCTGGTTTAATCAATATCGCTAAACTAATGTAACAATAAGACTTATAAGAAAAAAATACTATTGTAATAACAGCGTACAGATACACAAACTGTCAAGATGTAGACGAGCGAAACAATTGAATTTTTTGTCACAGGCTGTATAATGTTTAAATTAAAATCATTTCATAATTATATCTTGACGCGTTTGGGACTTGTTGGTCTCGGTGCGATTTCTTCGTCATAACCGCTCAAAGTAACTGCTACGCCTGAATCTACCAGGTACTCAAAGTGCAAGCGTATTTGAAGATAACCGTGGTAAAAAGAATGTAGACGGCTTTTATGATTTAAATATCAATAATGAAATCTTTCCTTCCTAATTTTGTAAAACATCAATTACGTGTTTACCCTTATTTCTGTGCTACACAGTGCATTCTTTAACCATTGTTTAAATCTTTGTTTTTTCATTTTTTTTTCTAATTTTTTTTTATTCTTTTAAAGATACAAACGTCACGTTTAAAAGTAACATCTGATATCATTCCTTTATATTCCCAATGCAAGTTAATTTATCAATGATCTTATGATTGCATTTGAAGTATGAACTCATTTTTCAAGATTTTATCTTGTATATCTTACATTAGTTTCTATTTATTTCCAATTATAAATATGGCTTAATTAAAAATGATGCACAACTCGAACGTTTATTAATTTCATGTTTATTTAAGCTTTTGATTATTAAATAGTTGAATTACTATGATGCTTTATCACTTTTGCATTTGATTGGATACAAATAAATAAAAAACGACAGTAAAGGGAGATGATGTCTTGATATAAATAACACGAAAGTCCGATAAAAAGCCCCCGAGGTGCGTTGATTTTTTTATCAGATTCTCGCCAACGTAGAGTAAGCAGCACACAGGAAAATGACGTCCAACGCCATCTAGCACGTCATTCACCAACACACTGACAGTGTAATTCATTGTCCGTCGATACTCGATCGTTTAGTGCATACGTCCTCGTATATAATGCCTCTTTTCCATTTATAATTAAATTGAGCTTTTTTTAATTGACAGTCTTTATGGTAAGACACACGGAACGAATGCTTTGGTATAAACTGTATTCACTGAGACACATTTATAAATGAGCATTGAGAGTCAATCAGCCAAAGTGAACTTTGATTTTTTCGTGGAAAAGCAGCATATTACACGCACATCTATATGTGTGTGTGCGGATTTGGAGGGGAGTCGACTATAATTAAAAGCCATAGTCGTGCACGTGTATGAGTTTGCATTGGCGTATACTGACCGTCAAATACACTTGATCATTGTAAGTTTTACTTTTGGTACCAGGAAAAATAAAAACTTGAAAAAGTAAAAATATATTATTTTTAACGTAGTATAAAAAAAATATACTCTAGTTCAAATAGTTTTTTTTAACTATGTGCAAATAATGTTTAAACTTTAACTTTGGTTACTTGAACTTTAATCAATTTTTATAAAATACATTTTATTTACATAAAAAGAATACAGCTTTAAAAATTATAATTTTATTGTTTTGAAAATTGAAAATTATTTAACACAGTACATCAAAGTATCATTATAAAGTACGTACTTATTTTATGATAATTAGAAGTATAGAATAAAACAAGTTATCAAACAATTAACAATCAGAGCCGAAAAACAAAGTAAACCTTTTTTCCGGCGATTTAGTGAGTTAATTGCGAGCACGTGATAAATTTGTATATCAGATATATCATAGTAACGAAAAAAAACCAGACGACAGGCACGTTTTTGTTTCTCTTTAAAGAAAAAAAAAATGATAAGGCAAAAAAGAAGCATGCCTGTTGATACTAATATGGTAAAAACTATATTGTGATAACATATATTCTTTAGTTTCAATTGTTTAAAAGAAAGTCTAAAATTTTTTAAAATTTACAAAAAATCAAAATAAATAAAAAACTCTTATCCTGGTTATCAAAAGGAATTCAATATTTCCAGCAAGAAAGCTTGAAAGCGAAAGTATCTTTTCAATTGACTGTGGAACGTGAATGAATAAAAGAAGTTACGCTTTGCCGTTAGTTTAGAACTGTAAAAATCACCGGCTGCTCCAAAATCGAAATCGGAGCAACCAGTAGTTGCATGCTCCGAAACTGATAAGTATATATGTTGACGGTCTCGAACGGTCACGAACGATCATCGCGCTTTACTACACAACACACCCACACCGAGTGCGCGCGTGCCAACCCATACGACAAAGACTCGCGCTTGCGTGCTCGGATCGGAGGGGCTTCGAATAAACAGGGCGCGATCCTGTGTACGAGTACATATATATACAATCGCAAAGAGAGTCGGACAAGGATAGAGCAAACTGTGGGGATCCTAGCCCCACGGCTCTCCTAGTTCCAGGAAAGGAAGGGGAGAGGAGAGAGTAATGATGAGTCGAGGAGTAACAGCAACGAGGTTTATTGAAAGTACAAAGGGGGTGTACAGCGGACGGACGTCCGGATACTCGTAACTCTGAGCAACGACTGCGGCGCGCAGGCCGCTTCTCGCCGAGCGCAACATGGCTGCTTCCCCCACTCTCGCAGTTAGAGTGAGAGGGAAGATCGCAGTCCCTACAAAACGCGTACCCTTGCTCCCTCTATACACCCCCGTATAGCACGCTAGCGTGTGTATATATACACACACGTACAGACAGCTGTAACCAAGCCAGAAAGAGAGAACTTATAAGTGGTTCGAGGCAGGCGGCGGAGGATCGTCGTGCGTCCTCTCTTCAGCGACGACGACGTCGCGGCATCGCGAGGGCTCGACGTCCTTCATCTACACAGAAGTACATAGTTATTATCACGGAGCTAGCGAGCATCAATACAGTCGCTTTCTCTCCGTCGGTATTACACTTATACGCATCGTACAGTGGTATATCGTATACTTAGTATATCTCTCCATCTCGCTTCCTCGCGCGTACTTCATCCATTATATACACCCGCGGCTCGCGCTGACTTTGTTGTGTGCGCTGAGCGCTCGCGCTCTCTCGCGTACGTATAGCGCACGCGTATATAACGGGAGAGAGCAAGAGAGGGACATATACTGACTGCAGAGTTCTATGTGTGTATGTGTAGTGCGTTATAGCAGCAGAGAGTGCGCGAAGGAGTATAGTAGCGCGGAGTCAAAGCACGGCTGCTCACTCCATCTCTCTCTCTCGCGGGAGAGGCGAGAAACAACGACGACGACGACTCAGTATAGTACGCTGACGACGAAGACGACGTAGCGGGGAACGTCAGGCAACATTGTGGAGGAGAAGCAGCGTAGTCGTCAGCGCGCGCGGGCCTGTCTCCGACGACCGCGGCGTGTGCGCGCGTGTGCATTTATATTGCGTGTATATCGATTTGATAGTTTCTCGCGCACGGTCGATCGCGCGCGCACATAGCGTAAGCTCTCTCGCTCTCACAGGCAGTAGCAGCAGCAGCAGCTACAGCAGCGCGTATGTGCGAATCGGAGAGGAGGAGGAGGAGGAGGAGAAGGACACAGGAGGCGTAGAAGCGGAAGAAATTCGCTAGCAGCAGCAGCAGGCCTGTCTCTGATAGTAGAACGCGGCGGCAGCAGCAGCAGAGGATCTACTCTCTCGCTGGCGAGTAGCAGCAGCAGCAGCAGTAGCGCGGTCTCAGCTCGTGTGCGCTCTCTCTCGCGCGCGCAGTGTGCTCGCTGGCTGGCAGCCTCTGGCCCCTCTGGCGTGTGAGTGTGCGAGAGCGCGAAGTGGAAAAGGTGCTGTAATGGCTGCCGTATCATGAAATGAAGGTACCCATCAGCCAGTTTTACACGATCACGATGGAGGAGAACTCCGGCACGGGCTCGTCGTCCGCGGCCGCGGCCGCCGCCTCGTCGCAGAACCACAACGGCGGCGGCCAGCCCTTCGGCGGCGTCAACGTCTCCGTCGCGAACAATAAGCACCAGCCTGGCGGCGGCGAGAGCGACGGCGGTGGAGGCGGTGGTGGAGGCGGAGGTGGCGGTGGTGGTGGCGGCGGTGGCGCCGGACAGGGGCCCAACAAGGACCTAAATCCCCAGTACACGATGCCCGGGGTGCTGCACTTCTTGCAGCACGAGTGGGCCAGGTTCGAACTCGAACGCTCACAGTGGGAGCTGGACAGGGCCGAATTTCAGGTTTGTGTCGTTCTCTCTTTCTCTGTGCGAGCTCGCGCGCGCCCAAGCTATGCCGCTCTATTATATTTGCCATTCGCGGGTAAACACGGCACACCTAAGTCTGTTCTGCTCTCTCTCTCTCTTTCTCTCAGAATCTATATGCCTGCCTGTCAGCACTGGCAGATAACAGACTTTTGCTTCAGAGGCCCAGCCAAGTGGCCAGGTCTCACTTGGTTGCACTCTTGCGAAGCTACATGTGCTTTTCTGAATTCTGGGGGGCCCGAAGCACCTGTAACTCACTATTTGCTTACCTGATCTATTGTTTATTTACTGAAATGATATAGTAGAGTGCAATCTCAGTGTATGGATTGTTTAGGCTATTTGAATGGTGGTTCTAAGGATATTTCAAAACAAATTTTAGTAAACGATGACCTCTTTTATGAGTTTAAAAATATTTCCCATTTTATAAGAAATTTTATTGCAACGGTATTACAATTTTATTGATTATATTACTTTCAACTGTCACAGCTGTCATTTGCTTTTTAAACTACTATAAACATGAAACTCATTCTCATGGTACTTGTAACTGTAATAGCAAGTGAATGTAATCTAATCATTAATTATATCTATCAACTCTAATCAAAACATTAATTTTTATATTATTAAATTTTCTTCTATATTTCTCATTAATGAGTTCTTTCTATGAAATATAATTTAAATGCCAATAGTAGCAAAGAATTAAGTAGTATGAAAATTATTAATAAAATATTTCAATAAAATTATTGACAACTAATGTTATAGAAAATTATTTTAATTTCATGAATCAAAGATAACTGGTCATCTTCATCAATATTTACTGAAATTGTTTTCAAAGCATGTGACATCCAATAAAATTATATACGGATCAAAATATTCTTATCACTATCAAATACAATTTGATAACTGTTTTATAACTTATTTTTAAACTACATTATTTGTTAAAATACAGTTTCTCAGTTTTGATACCAAATGTAAATTTTATGAGTATGATGATAATCTTTCAAAAATAATCCAATTTCAGTAGTTACCATATTTTTTATCAAGTTTAAAGTACTGTGTACAATATGCTGCACAATTGTCTAATTGTACCTTCTCATAAATGACATGTTACATTTTTAATCTATACTTATCTTGCAATTTACTATCATTATCGAAATGATTATCAAAAGTATTTAAATTTAATTTATATAATATTTTCATGTAGATAACATAAACATTTGTAATACATTTGATTATGGTGTAGTTGTGTATAATAATTGGTTATCTTGAACTCCAATTATACAACTAATGGTTAATTGTTGCTACCAGTAAACAAAGCAAACTGTTGCTCTATCAATAAATTACAGTATAATTGTATAAGGAAATGTTGAGTTACAAAGTGTTATTGTATGCATTTCATAACTTTACTAGAACATTTATAAGCTTCCCTTTCTTCTAGCAGGCCAAATTTTTTGTGAATCTTTCAAAGTAATTAATTACAAGAGCTATTCAGAAGTTTTGATGCATAGTAATAAGTGCATTATCACTTCTTATGTGTAATCACTAATGTTTGTCATATAAGCAACAAAAATAAATAGGATAAATAGGATAAAAAGTTTGTTCTATATTTTTATTTTAGACATTTTTCGTAAGATCAATGTTAATACTTGTATTGATAAAAGACAATTTAAAAATGCTTTGTACATAAATGTAGTTACTTGCTTAATGGAAGAGCAACTGATTAAATCAACATGTGGTATTGATATTTTGTGGTTATAGTTAGAAGACCTTAATTACTTTTTGCAAAGCTCTAGTACTTTCACGAGTGACATTGTGCTTTCTCTCTGTCAGGATCTTTGTCTAAATGGCTGTATCACGTTTTCTAAAAGTCAAGTTACCAAATAAGTTAAATAGCCATCCTGTATTGCAGAAAGTTAAAACTGACACAATTTTGTGTTGCCAACAGTTTATATCAGTTACTATAAAACTGACCTTTCATTTAATTTAAGAATTGTGAAACAATGAATTAAGAATAATCATTTTAACAGTGAAATTAAATTATTATTATGTTATTGCTTATTGTTTTTTTATAAATTATTTTAAATAAAATTATGTGAATATACTTACAGAGATACTTATAGATTATAAACAATGAACATTGTAACATTATTTCATAATTAACTAGTTATTTCTAATATATATACAAAAACTGCTGATAATTTTTTTTATTGATTTTAAATATATAATGAAATATATCGAATTTATATGTATTGATTATTTACAAACTAACAATAAGTACAACTTTATCATTTATTGAGTTACTGTAAATAAATCTTAAAAATATATGTATTTTAAGTATTTATCCTTTTTTTTCTGAAAATAGAATTTCACTATGTCAGTAGTTATTTTTACAAAACCTGGATCATTGAGAAGTAGGATAAATTATGTGTACAAGTTTCAAATTTTAGTTTTCAAGGATAGTATAGAAGATGTTGCTTACAGTAATGCTTTAACATTACATTTTTATTCAATATTGAATTAGTAGTATTATTTGAGATTTTCTTATTATAATAATTACAATAACAGTTATTAATGTGATTAATAAGAGATGATACATTGCATTTTGCAAGAAAAATAATATAATATAAAATAAAATTATGTCAATTTTAAAAATTTATTTTATTTGTTATGAAGTAAAAAATTAACATACATCATATTACATAAACACTAACTCTTACATATCTAATCAATTACAACTAAAAAGAAGAACATTTTCTGTAAGAGGAAATTAAATATAAAAATAACTTACAATAAAAAAAAAAAATTAAAAAAAAATAAAAAAAAAAAACTTACAATATGTAGCGCACAAAGTAACGACCGTTACCGTATCCGTTATTTTTGTTACACTAGCTTACATGCGAAATTGAAAATTTGTTTAATGAGCAAGAACCTTAAACGCATGTGTGACTTTATATATATATATATACGTCGGTTATGTATATAAGTACGTAATTTTAATAGAAATAAGGTTCCTACAAGTAACTAGTGAAAGGTACCTGTATTTATATAGACAAAGATTCCTAATACTTATTTTCTAAGTATACTATCTTCGTAAAATCTATTTTAAAATCTTATAAAAGTTCTAGAACTCGTAATGTCTAATCTTTTTGGATTCAATTAAAATTATAACAATTCGTGAATAAAATATAGCAAAGCTCAATTCTACGACTATATAATTTTCAGTCAATTTTGCTTTGCGCGTAAAATTGAACGATTAATAATTCGAAGAGGCCACATCTACGTCCTCTAACGGCGCGTTACGCTATTTCAGCGTAGATTCTTCCTCTTCCTCGCCGCGCGCACACACCACACTCGGACCGTCTTCTCAACCCATTCGCGACACGCGAGTCTCGCAACCACACGCCGGAACACACACATACGCGGATGCATATATACGTACATATAGACATGCGCGCTCAATCTGACAATATCGAAAGAGTGAGAGGTGGATCATCGACGGATCATTCGATTCCCTCCACGTCGCGTCGCGATCTAACTGTGTCTTCCGCCCAAAGCAAATACCTATGCGCCGCGCATGTATATTATACATGTATAACGCGCGCGGGCCGGTTCATCGACTTTTTATTAAATGTGTATATAACATAGAGCGCGCACGCGACGCGATTGCTTTGTATACAGGCACCATGTACGTATGTACGGAAGCGTATGACTAACCGGCCCTTTGCCTTGGTTTTCTCTGTTGCAGGCGAAAATAGCCTTTCTCCAGGGCGAGAGGAAGGGACAGGAGAACCTCAAGACCGATCTTGTGCGGCGCATCAAAATGTTAGAATATGCACTCAAGCAAGAAAGGTAACAACAATGTTTGCGACTTCGATGCGGGAAGTTTTTTTTTTTTTTTTTTTTTAACGTCGGCCGGGGTTTCTTTTATCGAAAAATCCATGCGAACTATTGAAAACCGAAGAGAAGTGTATTTTTTTTAACCGTAACGAACTTTAAAGAACGTAAATCTAAAGTATAATATTAGAAATGAGTCATTTTTAATCAGTAGAAAAGTACAGAGCTAGGATCGTAAAAGAATTCCCATTTGGAGAAATTTTCTTGAACTTTGTAATTGTATTGATTGATTTGGTATTTTTATCATATATAGATATTCTTTTTAACTGTCTTCGTGTTTTTTAAACTTTTAAAATTTGGTGGAATTTATGAAACAATATATCGACGAATTTTATGTTGTAAATGCTTTTAAAGAAAAATAAAAAAAAGTTGTTTCTGTTTCCCATTTGATAGAATTTCAAATTCAGTAAAAACTTTAAAGTTATTTGGTGTCATCGATTTAAAAGTCAACATCTCAAAAACTACTTTTGCACGAAAATTGATAAAACAAACTTTTTAACATAAAAGAGTAATTTCATTTCTGATTAGAAATCTCGAAACCATAATGACCGCGTACAGAATAGACGCCGTTACGCTCTATGCACATAATGTTTATGCAGTGTGATTATGGTGAAATTCGAGCCTAAAATAATTAATTTTGTTCGTTACTCATGCTGAAACTATGCGCGCGGTTATTATATACACATAAAACTATAGAATTTTCATAAATACCGTTTAGTTTCTCTTTATGATTTTTATTTCCATTTATCAAAAATAAATACTTTTATAACGAGACGAACAATCCTTTTGATGGATTATGTATTCTTTTTCAATTATAACGTGATAAACATTTGTGAACGATATCAATTTTACACAATTGAAGCATTCAATCGTGTGACATTTGATTATTTAAAAAAGATTATAATATTGAATTTCGTTCCGAGAAACAAATATATACTTGTACAATAATATAGTTGTTTTTACAAAATGTCCTTTTATAATGTTAATTTTTATAATTAGAGATAATCAGTGGATTAACGAAGGAGTCCATTAATCGTAGAAAGCTTTAAGATATGAATTATATTCAGTTTGATATCAGCTTAAGGCCATGTGAAACCATGAATTTCAATATTTTTTAATTCAACATTCAAACCTTTATTCGGAAAAAAAATTTCGTCAAGCGCTCCGTACACATAAACACTATGTTCAGGATTTTTTTTGAGTGATTCTTTTAGCATTTTCGTTAGCTATGCTCGTTTGAAAAGTAGGTCAATTGCAGATTCCTACTTACCGACAGTACGGTTTTTATTTAATTAAATAAATTCTCATCATTTTTTTGGAAAAACACGTTCGTCAAGTGCTTCGTATATGTTAATATAATACTATACTCAGATTTTTTTTTGGATGATTTTATTGGTATTTTCATGAGATGTACTCGTTTGAAAAAATTATGTCGGTATTTAACATCACCTTAAGCACAATACATCAAGGAGCTCGAGGCATCAAATTAATTTTTGTCAAAGTTGAATAGTGCAATTAAAGTATAATATTTATAGAGGATCATTCAATAATAAAATTCGTTTAACCGAAACTACCATAGTTAAATTTAAAATTCAATTTAAAACAATGACCAAAGTATTGAAAGTGGAAATTTCGTTCGAGACGAGGACAACTGAGCGTACGGTGTTTTTGTGAAAACAGGAAGTCCAATCATTCCCGTCGGCTGCTGCATAACCATTTTTTTTTTACCCATCCACAGCCGAAAACTTTTTTCGAGCGCAAGCTAGAAACTCCTCATCGCGCTCTACTCCGAGTATTCCAGGCGAAAACGAAGGCCGGCCCGCCTTTACTATATACACATATATGTTTAACTTCTCAATTTGTACCTTAACAAAAACATTGTGCTCATTTCCGAGCTACTCGCTTCTCTCTTGTGGATGGGCGGGCGTTAGAGGGGCTCTTTGTTTCGCGCGCGTATTATAATACGCAGAGCTCGAGGGTGGTCTGAGCGAGGTCTCGTATCATTGCGCCTATTGCCATAATTCTGTGTTTCCAGGGCAAAATACCACAAATTGAAGTACGGCACGGACTTGGTTATACAAGGGGATGGTAAGCCGGCTTACGAGGAGGGTAGTACCTGCACGGGAACAGAGGGCGGCGGCGGCGACGGCGAGGCGCCGTTCGCGTCTGTCATTAGTTGGAGGCAAGGTCGCCAGCTCTTAAGACAGTAAGTTATGCGCGAATAGTGTGCATGTAGCTGGTGATGCGCAATGTTTTGTTTTGTGTGTGTGGGTGTGTATGTGCGCGCGCGCGTGTGTGTGTGTGTGTGTGTGTGTGTGTGTGTGTGTGTGTGTGTGTGTGTGTGTGTGTGTGTGTGCCGCCGAACTGGGCAGCGAGCGCGCGAACTACTTTAACGGATGCCCGCAATTGGCTTAATCTACCTGAAAGAAATTTTGGGTCATCGATTGTTTTGGCTTTTTAATAGCTTCAGTAAGCAGTTTATTCCATTTGTAATTGATATTTATCACAGAACAGACACTACGTCAAGATTGGCACAAATATGAAAATTTGCTTATAATGATTAGAAATTTATCGCTATATTTGCAATGGTTGTATATACAAAGTGTGTTTGAAAAAAACATCGCACTTAGGTATATTGCATTTTTCAAGCGCAACAATTTTCTGAAAAGGAATAATTTTAAATTGTTGGGGTATTGCGTTATGGTATAATATGTCCGACTGGGCTCAACTACTTTCTCGTGCGGTATACATAAATTTACAATTTACTTAAGGTTTTTTTTTCTAACAAACTCGTAAATTTTAATCGTATTTCCGTTTACTCATACTAGAAGCTGAAGGTTTGCGAAATATGCAAAAAAAAAAAAAATAAAAGACAAGAATTTTCTTTAACACCATTCTTTCAAGCATGCAACCAATTATCATCAATTGATGAAACTAAAGCGTAATTTTGCAAAATTACAGAATATTTATCAACAATTTACAATGCCTAACTGATATTTCGATTTTGCTCCGGACGCTATAATCTTATGCTAATAAGGCGGATTACACATTTCGGGCAGATTATCATACGTAGCGTGGGCATCCTCCTCCCCCTCCTCCTCCTTCTCCTCTTCCATGGCGATCATCATTGAGTCAAAACGACATTAATTCTCCGACTGCTCTTTTTAGGTATTTACAAGAGATTGGTTACACTGACACAATAATAGACGTACGATCGAACAGGGTACGGTCCCTCCTCGGTTTAAATAACAATACAGACTCTGAAGATACACATATTAATCCAGCTCTCAACGGGAACCAATCGTCTAATAGGCGCGGTAATGATTATAAGAGAACATTTAACTATAAGAGTACATCACCTAGGAAAGAAGGATATAAGGTGAGCATATTTTAAGGTTTAAGGTAGCGTGTACATGCCACGTAGGTTTTTTCACTCTGACAAGATGCGTTTCTTTTTAATGTAATGTTCGTTTTCCATTACTTGTATTATTATTTGAAAAATGACTAAAAGTGGCATGTAATAATTATGCTTTTTATTGTAACACAAAACAGATCAAGGTTCAATACAGCCAAATATAAGTTTAACAAAATATTTGCACATTGCAGCAACAGCCGTCATCTATTGCCGAGGCTATGATTCTGGACACAGAAGCAGCTGTTATGGCGAATTTTGAATTCCTTGCACATTCGGATATTGACATGGAGGACGAAGAAAACGACGGCGAGGAAGAAATATATGACTCAAATACAGACGCAAAACAAAATAAGGTGAACAAACTTGAAATTATTGTATTAATTCAGTGATCTATTATGAGATTGCTAATAATATCGTCGATTTTGCAGTCGGCTATATTCTTAGGAGAAGATGTTGATGCAGAAGCGGAAGAAGTTTTAAATGAATTAAATCTTCTAACGGAACACGAAGAATCTATTATTCACGTAGACATGGATACAAATGAGTGGAGTAAGTGTATTTTGACGAAATTCTCGAAGTCTATTGTGAAAGCACTTTTTTTCTATACAAATCTTTTATTTGTTAAGATCCAGTGCATAGAGGAATGCAACCAGACCCAAGGCGTCCTTGCGAAGAAGGTGGATCGTCATTGGGCTTGGGGGAACTAGCACAATTGACTATCAACAATGACGCTGAACCAGCGTATGATGTAAGTTTATTTATTGTCTGTGGTATATTTGATTTTTTTGCAACAGTGAGCATAAAATTAGTATTTTACACCTCGATATCGGGGAGTAAAACACTATATTTTTAAATAGTGAGCGTAAAAATTGATTTTACCCTAGCGGACATAAAATGAAAATAACAGTTTTTTGCATTTTATATTACAATTAACTATAGACTCACTCGCCCTTATACATCCTCATGATATTTAGGAGAATACATACGAAGTATATAGAGAGCATAACAGAAGATCCATGCCCGTTATGTAAATAGTTTCGCTTTGAATTTCGTCAGTACAACACTTGCTAAGTACTTGTTAAGTCATAGTATTCAAAATGAGTGATCGTGACTCCTGTCTTTCCGACGATATGTTTTGGCTGCAGCTGAGGCTGCGGTGAACTTCACGCTTCCGGAAAAATCTAAAATTATTTATCGTAAATGTTGTAGTGATAAATGTTTTCCGATTCAAGTTTTAATTCATTATTTTAATTAATGCATTTCATTGTAGATGGGGGGGGGGGTACTTCCATAAATAATTTGGTAGTTTGACGGGGTTCTTATATTTTTATTTAAATAGTAACTTTCATGTATGTATAAAATTTTACGCACACTGTTGCAAAAAATAGCGTATGTAACGCGGACGTACGAATTACAACCTTGTGCTGATCGACGCAGTCTTCGGGTGCGGCGATCAGCACCCGGGTGTAAAATCGCATTTTACACCCATGTTGCATAATATACTATTGCAATTCTTTTGTGTGCGCTTGTTGTATGACTTCAATCGCTTTATTTATGCGATTATTAATGCTTCGATAAAATAAAGTGCACAATATTAACTGAGTTTTACTTCCCACATTGCCTCTTACTTAAAAAGATAATATATTTTGTTAATAATTAATGTGATAGATGGCAACAAATAACGAAGAGCCATTCAGAAAATCTTGGAATTCTAAATATACACTACGTTCACACTTTGATGCTGTCAGAGCTCTTGTCTTTCATCCAACTGATCCAGTTCTAATAACTGCAAGCGATGATCACACACTCAAATTATGGAATCTTCACAAGACTGTTCCTGCAAAAAAGTAAATAATTTATTTTTCACATTTAACCTTAGCATTAAAATCAGAGCGTTTTTATTAATTTTCACATACTAATTAAAATTAAATAGATTTACAGAAAATTATACAGTTTTAACGCTTTTGTAAATGTTTTGTTGTTTCAGATCAGCGTCGTTGGATGTGGAACCTTTATATACGTTTAGGTCACACACAGGGCCAGTTTTATGTTTAGCAATGGATAATACAGGAAGTCATTGTTTTAGCGGTGGACTAGATGGTAAAATACACTGTTGGACCCTTCCTCCGTCGGCCAACATAGATCCTTACGACTCATATGATCCTAATCTGCTTAATCAAACGCTCGTTGGACATACCGATGCAGTTTGGGGTTTAAGTATGTGTCATCCACGTTCGCAATTACTGTCCGTTAGTGCAGATGGAACTGTCAAACTCTGGAGCCCCGCGAGTAAAGTGCCGCTTCTCAACACTTACACATCCGAGCAAGGTAATTAGCATTTATGTATAATGCTTAATAATTTTTAACATATTCAATCACGAGAACGTTAAATTTCCATCTCGAAGATATTGTTGCTGATATATAAACATTGATAGGTTTTTTATCGCCCAAATAATTTCAAAATATTAATAAATATTTAACTAGAAGACTTGATAATTATAAAATCTGTGAATAAAGTAGATAAAAATTTTAGTTGAGACACTATACTTAAAGCAAATATTCTTAATCGCATGATCTTATTAGCAGGTGTATCTTAACTGATTTTTATTGCAAAAGTGAACTATATTTGTATGGGCGTATATGCAGTATTTTTAGATCTCTTATGCAAGAAAATAGTTAAAGTTTTAGTTATATGACATGTCAAATAACCTTGAAGGTTATAGACTAAAAATGATTTATTTTTGTTTACTATGCAAATGAATTATTAAACACCTGTGTCTTTTTATGAATCTTTCGTAGATTAAAAATAAGATAACTGTTGGGTTGAATAAAATTTACTTATAAATTTTTGCGATAAGTAAAGATTTTTATCGCATATGAAATGTAATGGATATATTAATTAAATATTTAAAAGAATTCATAATATAAATTTTTGTCTTTTTAATTACAGACAGAAATCCCTCTTCAGTAGATTTTATACGGGACGAACCGCACAAGTTGGTCGTCGCATACGAAGAAGCATGTGTAATTTTTGACGCTGAGACCGGCTCAGTTGTATCTAGATTGGAAAGCGATGAAACGCAAGGCGTTAATCGACTCGTAGCTCATCCTATACTGCCGTTGGTTGTAGCAGCCAATGAGGACCGTCATATTCGTTTTTATGATCACCGTTCGGCCACCCTCGCACACGCAATGGTGGCGCATTTGGACGCTGTTACTAGTCTTGCTGTAGATCCTAATGGTCTTTATCTACTTTCTGGAAGTGAGTATAAGATCTAATACTTTTTGGTCGATGAGATAAAAAAATCAGAGTTTAATTATAAATTATAACGTACTTTTAGGTCATGATTGCAGTATAAGGTTGTGGAACATGGAAAACAAGACTTGTGTCCAGGAAATAACAGCACATCGTAAAAAGTTTGATGAAAGTATTTTAGACGTAGCATTTCATCCTTCGCGGCCATTTATCGCAAGTGCAGGCGCCGATGCTCTCGCCAAAGTATTCGTGTGAATACCAAAACCAGATCGAAATTGTCTGATCTGAGTCATTTAATGGTTTTTGTACTCATATTTTTTGTAGATTTACGTGTACGCATTACACTTCCAAATCCGTTTTAAATTAAGATATTATTATTAATAGAAGTAACTCTTTAGAAAATACCTTATTGAATGTTCAGACACGCAGTATAAGGTACGATTATTGTATAATTTTCAAAATTAAAACTATTTCAAGTTAAATCTTTTTTGTTAATAAAAAATCATCACTTGTTGGTAGATATTTAGTGTGAACGTGAATTTGCACATTATACATATGATCTGCCATTCCTTGTATAACAGCTAAATCAACAATTTCGTTATTTCGTCTTTTGTTGTCAAATGAAATAATAATCTAGTAAAGATATAATTCACATGCATACAAGTCTTAGTTGTGCCTTGAATTATTTTATAAATAACAGTACAAACTTTGAATATGCAAATTTTAAAATTGACACTTTTATTATTTTTTATATTTCTATTTGAGATTCCTGTTATTCACTGGCTGATCGTAAACATAAAAACGATACTAATAAATGGTTCGTTGAAAAAAACAAAAAATAAAACATCAAAAGAAAGTCTTGACTATATATTTCTTCGGTTTCTTTATTAAAAAGTTTATTTTCTGTCCAGAAATAATATACATATATATAATATTACTCCATATTAAAATTAAAACAACACATTTTATAAACATATTGATTTTCATGATAACTAATATTTTCTACAGTCTTTAGGAAATACAAAATGTAATTACTTACTTTACATAAATTGATTTAAATGTACAATCTAAAAATTGACCGTACTTGATGCAAAAAATTATATTCAATAACTGCCTCTAAAAATTGTGAGATAGTAAAGTAAAAGTCGAATAAGACAATAAATGGAAGGCGTCAAATTAATATAAAACTATGTAGGCTATCACTTAAATTATCGCGGCCATAACGTTGTAGGGATATATCACGGAAACGTAAATTAGACTTATGTATACGCAGGTAGTTACAAAATCTAATTTTTTGTCATTAATCATAGTTTGCGAAGATCGAGGACGAATACACTGCCGTCAGACGCTGAAGCTCCAACTTTGTCTCCCCTACTGTTCCAGCACACCTCGAAAATTCCCCCGGTTCCTTTGTAGCTATGCACTAGTTGACCACTCTGTGGAAATCAAATAAAGACTTTGAATATACAGAACAAAAATAATCTTTTACACTTAAATATCATCAACAGTCAACGTATTTTCATTTTTGCACATTATAGTATATAAAATTGTACTTACTTGAGTTGACCATATATGAACGTATTTATCAAAACTTCCACTAGCCAAGAATTTTCCATCTGGGCTAAATGCAACGCTGTATACTGGCTCGGTATGTTTCGTTAGAGTATATATGCAAGCACCTCGGTCAATATCCCACAGTCTTACTGTAGAATCAAAGGATGCACTGACCAAAGTTAAATTCATATTTGGATTTTGAGTGCCAGGTCCAGTTGGTGACCATTTGATAGTGTATATTTCTTTACTATGTGCTTGAAGATCGTGCAAGCAAGTATCTTGTTTCATTGACCAGATTTTAAGTGTCATGTCATCTGAACAGCTGGCTAGCAGATTTCCTTGAGGATCCCATTTTATAGCATTTACTTCATTCTAAAAGTAGTAATAATAATAATAATAATAATAATAATTGAATTGTTTCTCAATGAATGGAAATATATATTTTTAACTCACTGTATGTCCTTGAAAGCTCTTAATTGGTTTATCAACGTGAAGTTTACAAACATGAATACACTGATCAGTGGAACAACTTGCAAATGATGTATTTGTCTGCCAATCAACATCTAAAGCAGGTGCTAAATGAAAACTAAATTGTTGAGTACATTGACCACTTGCTGCATCCCAAATAATCGTGGTTTTGTCAACTCCAGCACTCAGTATATAATTGCCCCGTTTATTCCACTTTAACGCGAAAATTGGTCCTTTATGTTGTCCTAGTGTCGATGCTAATCTACCATCAGTTGTCCATATACGAGCATAACCATCATAACTACCAGTAGCTAATAACGTTCCATCACACTAAAAACAAACACTCGTTAATTTCAATTACTCATATTTTCAATATTTTGTTTCTAAATTTTGTTTTTTTATGTTCAGTTTCAATTGCTTTTATTGTACTATGGGCAAAATATATTATTGTAATATATATGGTAGATAAGTTATAATGATCACTTACATTCCAGTCCAGTGAAGTTACATCTTTATTGCTTGGGACCTCTGTACCTCCCCTTTGAATACAGTGTCGCAAGACTAGTTGATTAGGAGATTGTGAGTTATCAGACATATCCCATATGCGAGCTGTGCTGTCTCCAGATCCTGATGCTAATAGATCAGTCGTAGGATTCCAAGCACAAATGAATACTTCTGATTCGTGACCACATAATTTTGTGGCTTTGCTTGCTGGTATTTTTACAGAATTAGCATTAGGACCACCACCTTGTCCTTGTTGTGTATCATCAACCTCCATTTCTGACCTATCGCCGCCTTTATCGTTATTGCCTACACCTTCATTGGAAGCAACAACTGAAAAATAAAATTTTATTGAAAAAATTCAGTTTTAAAAAAAAAGTTGTAAAATATTTATTTTCTTAAACATCTGAGAAACTTTGTTATACTAAGCTACAAATAGTAATAATCATAATAAGATTGTCCAGTTTTTAATCCAATAGATAATCCATAACAAAATTTTCAAAATTTTTTTAGACAAATATTTTTTTACAAAAATGTTTATAAAAAAATATTTTTAAGTGAATTATATAACAATTAAAAAATAAAAATTAGAGAAACAGTATAATTAAAAAGGTCTTGAAAAATTTTGAAAATTCTGGATATCTCCTTGATAAAAACACTTTTACTTTACCTGGTTTAAAAGGAGGTTTATAACAAGAATATTTTATAAACCAGGGTGTACCAGGCATACTTAAATAGTAAAACTAATCAAAATAAGAGCATAATAAATCTTATGTAAGTCTTACCTTCCTCGCCATTCGTATCTTGCATTTCTGTTTTAAGCTGTTGCTTTTGTTGATTTTGTTGGTTTTGCCTTGATGCTACAACATCTGGCATAACAGCATCAATTAAAGATAAAGATTCTACCATTCGCTGTTCTGTACCATCTTCACCTATTGAGATCTCTGCTTCAGTATATTGCAAGCCTTTTTGAAGAATACATAAAAGAGCTGCAGGAGGTACTAAGGCACCATTAATGTTACTTTGAGATATATGTGACTCTATGCCAAAAGTATATGCCGAGTGTTGGAACCCTAAAGATGAAATAAACAAAATAAATGTTTGAATAACAAAAAGTTATAGTTGTAAGTAAAATTTTTTTATTTTATGAAAATTATGAATTTCTTGTATTTAGGGCAAATATACTATCAATAGGACAGTTGAAAACTAATGGAAAAATACTGTAGCACATACATAATTCTGTATGTTTATTTTGTCTTTTATAATGTTTTAAAAATTTGAGTTTAAATTTCAAATTTATGATTTAAAATTTTCTGAGAATCGAAATATTTAGTCGGTGTACTTTACTTAATGTTTAAAAATCTTTTGATGAAAAATTTTGTTTTTGAACAATCAAAAATATATCCAGTTTTTATTAGGGCTGATGATATTTGTACGACAGATTTCCTAACCTCAAAATATATCAATAGACGAAAGGAGTACATCAGAAAATTTTGAAAATTAGACAAACTTTAATAGATGACTAAAGAAATAATATCCCTTACTGTGTGGTAACTATTTTCTTACCTACTCTATCAAAATTTCCACACTCAAACGATACGGGTTTCTGTCGTATCTGTATATATAGATATACCACGAATAAAATCTGTCGTACAAATAGCCGCGCCTTAGTCAAGGAATTAGTATTGTTTGTTTACATGCAAGCAAAATTTATTAATATTATAATTACTCTATGTATAACAAAAATCAAAAATATCTTGTTTAACCTGTTCAATTTACTATTTTAAGAGATTTGCATGATAGAATTGTATAAAATTAACTTAAATATTTAAACAAAATAATATACCATGCAAAAATCTGTTCAAAGACCCTTCATCAGCAGAGCAGACGATAATTGTGACTTTATAGAATATTTTTTATATATATTTCGTTATATGAAATATATAAATAGTGAATCAAAAAATAAAATGGTAAAATCTTTTCAAGGCGACAATTAACTGTTAGTTTACTCCAAAATAACTGAAGTTTTGAGGTTAGTGTATAGCAACGAACTGAACGAACATACCCGACTCCTGCAGGTATCTGTAGACGAGGAAGTTGACTTCGTCGCTGGAAAAGGTCATTGTTCCTGAATTTCGTTCAGCACTTTTTCGTTACAGCATTGTCCTCATCGAAAGGCTAAAAACCTCTCTCCTGCCTGTCTCTCGCGGGACGCACACAACCAACGAAAATAGACACTAAGGAACGGTCCACAAGCTTCCACGCCACGCTCCACCGCCATCCGCCACCGCCAGCCACCTTAGAGCATGTAGGGTAAAAGTGGGTATTACCGCGGTTTTTCAGCACGGGCGTCTTATAGTACACGAATTAAAAGCTTTGCCTCGATGATTTAAGTTGAATTCTTTTTTTAACTCTTCTTTAACTTACCAGAAACGCAAAAATGACTCTTATCATATGATAAAAAACATATAGTTAATTAATAAATGCAATCTAAAAAATAGATCCGAGGCTGATATTACTGCGGGTATGATTGAATTACCGCGGGGGTTTTACCGTGTGTATGATGGATTACCGCGGGGGTATTGCTCCGGAATTTTACCTTGAACTTGTTATATTATTCATAATTTTACAACTGAAAAAATGAACATATCTGTATATTTTTACATCATATTTCATTTAGAACATAGCAGTTGGCAAATGTTCTCATATATATTGTAGACTTCTTGATTTCACTGTTTTGAGGTTACGTCGGACCAATGCCGCAGTAATACCAGCAATCGTATTTGTATACAAATGACGGTATTACCGCCAGAGGTGAAATGTGACGCGGTCAGAAAAAAAAAATGGTCTTTTGACGGTCCAAAGATCGTGTCATGACCAGTTCTATATTTGTGACGGTTGGTCATATTTTGCAAGGCGCGAACGGGAGCTCGCTCCGGAAATTTAATATTAATACTAGAAAGAAATTTATTTATAAATACTCTGAATATTACAACTATTAATAAATAAAATTACAGCAATTTAATTAATGATATATTTTTATGTAAAAAAATGACGCTATTTTGTGACTAAAATCGAAAAAGACGGTCTTTCTTCAGCTATATAGGTGTTGAAAGATAGTTTATATTTTTTTTCTTTTTGTGAAAAAGCATTTAGAGTTAAATTTAATATTAATACTAGAAAGAAATTTATTTATAAATACTCTGAATATTACAACTATTAATAAATAAAATTACAGCAATTTAATTAATGATATATTTTTATGTAAAAAAATGACGCTATTTTGTGACTAAAATGGAAAAAGACGGTCTTTCTTCAGCTATATAGTGTTGAAAGATAGTTTATATTTTTTTTCTTTTTGTGAAAAAGCATTTAGAGTCAAATTTAATATTAATACTAGAAAGAAATTTATTTATAAATACTCTGAATAATGATTATTACAACTATTAATAAGAAAAAATACAGCAATTTAATTAATGATATATTTCTATGTAAAAAAAAGACGCTATTTTGTGATCAATATGAAAGAAGACCGTCTTTTTTTCAGCTATATAGGTGGTGAAAGATATTTTACATTTTTTTTTTTTTGGAAAAAGCATTTAGAGAAAATAAAGAAAGAAATTTATTTATTAAAGACTTTCTGAATAATGATTATTACAACTGTTAATAAAAAAATGGCAACGATTTACTTAATGATATATTTGCATGCCAAAAAAGACGATATTTTGTGACCAATATGAAAAAAAAACCGTCTTTTTTCAGTTATATAGGTGATGTTTTTATCAAGAATAGAAAGAAATTTATCAATACAGATTTTCTGAACAGTCATCATTATAATTAATATAATTAATAATTAAAAAACGTATCACTCTCGTTTTATTTTAATGTACATTTGAATGCAAAAAAAAAAGACGATATTTTATGACCAATCTGAAAAAAGACCGTCTTTTTTAAATTCATAAAGTTGAGAAATATTTTGGACCGTCAATTTTGTCATAGAACCGTCATTTTTTGCGTCAATTGACCAATCAAAAAAAGACTGGTCATTTTGCACCTCTGATTACCGCGGATGGCCAGACCATAAGAGTGAATCTACATAAGCGCCGCGCTCCGCTGCGCCGTCTTACGCTGCGCTGCGCCGTCACGCTGCGCCGTGCCGTAGCCTTGTTCATCCGTTCCGTTCCGGTCCGGAACAAATAGGCTGTTGCATATCTTATACTTATATAAACCATGGACGGTGTGCATATGCTCCAAAGTGAAAATTAATCTTTTGATCTGTGCATGTAAGTGCATGTAACTGCACTTACATGCACTTACAATGTAAGAAAACCAAATCAAAAGATTAATTTTCATTTTGGAGCATATGCAACCCGTCCATGGTTTATATAAGTATAAGATATGCAGCAGCCTATTTGTTCCGGACCGGAACGGAACGGATGAACAAGGCTACGGCGCAGCGCAGCGCGGCGCTTATGTAGATTCACTCTAATGTAGTATATTCATACAAATCATGCTTTATTCTCTTTTTAAGCCGATTTCTTATATTAATTAATATTTTGTATGATCGAATAAATATTAAATGCCGAATTATACTATGAAAAATGAAATTGCAGAGCGTTTTTCGTCGATCCGCGGTAATTGCAGCGTCCGCGGTAATACCCACATTTACCCTACTCCTGGAGGAAGCATGTCGTGTTAAAAAATCGTGGTCGGTTTTCGTAGGGTGCAAAAGAGACAGAAGATAAAGTGTCACTTGTCTATCTCTCTCTCACACTGTGCTGTGATTGGTTGTTCCATACTTAACTCATAGACTGCGCGCTCTTATGCCCTAATCACATAACCGCGTACGATCGCGTACGTCTACGTACAACCGCGTCCGACGTTAAGGAAGAATCTAGTGATTTTCGCTGTTGCTAACAGCGGCAATGTCAGTGCAATAACTAGTACTTTTGAGGAACAGACCTACTCACACGAAGTGCAGTAGATCGGAGTAACGCTTGCTTGTTTATGTCTGTTGTCGTTGGTGTAGTAGCCGACTTTCATATACGTAGGTCTGTTCCTCGAAAGTACTAGTTATTGCACTGACATTGCCGCTGTTGGCAACAGCGAAAATCACTAGATTCTTCCTTAACGTCGGACGCGGTTGTACGCAGACGTACGCGATCGTACGCGGTTATGTGATTAGGGCATTACGGGCGGCGTGAAGCTCAAGATGGCGGCGCGGGGTCATGCTACTGTTAGGGCCTTTGCACGCTAAAAGCATAACGCGAAGGAATAAGGAATAAGAGGGCATAGGTGGACATAAGGTACTTATGCTCCGTTTATTTCTCTTATGCCCGTGTTGTGTACGCAACGAAACGTGCATAACCTCTTGATTTTTTTGGAGTAAAGTTTTCGAAATGAAATAGCTTACTGTAATTATTAATTTACTCTAATTGGTTACAATGTAAAAAGTTGACAAAATAATAAAACTTGAGGGGCTTTTGTATTTTATCATTTCAACGTGCAGAAGTGAGAAAATTTTTCTTCTTAATCATTTAGTGATTATTTTTATAATAATTTATAGTGTAGACATTTTTGAACAATGGATGAAGAGGTAAATGTTTACTTGCAATTTATTATTAAAAAACTTACTCCAAAACAAGCAATTTAGGGGTTATGCACGATCCGTTGCGTACACAACACGGGCATAAGAGGAATAAGCGAAGCATAAGTACCTTATGTCCACCTTATGCCCTCTTATTTCTTATTCCTTTGCGTTATACTTTTAGCGTGCAAAGGCCCTTACGATCCGAGTCGGGCTCGGCGAGCAGAAAGGTGCTTCTGCAATGGTCGCCAAGTTGACCAATCGGAACGTGGAATTCGTTTGCTCAATTAAGCGCTAAAGCGCATGGAGTTGCAGGAAAGTTGAAATAAAACTCGAACTCGAGAGAATAAACTTTAACTTGAATTTATTGAATTAATTCAGAACTTTGTTAATTTTGACAACTAATGAACTTTGGAACCGTGACTCTATACAATTCAATGACTATTTAAAGCTTCTGGGCGCAACATGCACAATGTGCAGCAGAGTACCAAAAATATTGATAACGACCCAAGCTCTAGCTACTAAGCGTCTCATGTGCTCGGTTGCGACTCACTCTGGCGGCTCGGAGCTCTTCTTTTATACCCCTAACGCGGACCTCAGGCCGTTGACAAGGATCCTAGGAGAAGCGCTATTGGTCGGCAGCTTCAGGTTGGTAGTGGGAGGCAGTATGGTGTAGAGGCTATAGGGCGCCAGGTTCAGTGATGTGGATTGACCGGTCAGATAAAATTTTCTGACTTGACGGTCATTTCGACAAAAAGTTGACCGTCATTGATAGTCAGAATTTACAATCCCTGAATGTAAAAATGACCGTCAGTGAGCTTTCTGACCGGTCATTGGTCAGAAAGTTTAAAAGAATAAAAAAACGATCAAAATTTTGATAAAACAGTTTATGCTATCATACGTTTTACAGAGTAGTTTTTTTTGTACAAAACAGTCTATATTAAATAATAAGTCAAGGAGGACGAAAACGCGTGTTCTATGCAAGAAGCAGCCCATTCCTGGTGACAAAACCATACTTTTCCCCGTTCGTCTATACTCTATACTCTATATATATGTAGGTTTGACTGTCACGCAGAATTGTGACCGATCAGGGTCAATTGTCAGTCAAAATTTTTTTTGTCAGGTCAGGGTCATGATGGTCAATTGACCAGCTCACATCACTGGCCAGGTTGCCTCAGAAGCCTTCCCCCACTTCCAAGTGGGGAGAGTGGCGATGGAGGGGCCCTAGACCAGAAAACAGGGTCGAGAGCGATGAGCAGCGGGTGACGGACCGCCTCCCTCCAGTAGCGTGGGACGCCGCTAGTCTGTGATTGGCTGTTGACGATGGCTCGGGCCATTAGGTTGTTACGCCACTGCGCCATAGTTCTGGGAATTGTTTCTCTCGAGCCAATTCACTGTTTCTCGGAATTGTTTGTGTTCACGTTGGGTGACCGTTGGCACTAATGGATTCTGAGAAGTGTTTACGCATTCCTGGCCTGTCCGTTAATCCTTTCCTTAGCCTAATGGATTCCAAGAAGTATTTACGCATTCTTAGTTCGACCGTTGATGCATTCCTGAAACTCTTGACCTTGAAGTGGATTAAGTTTCCTCGAGCCCTTCGCTAATTGATTCTCGGAAGCGTTCACGTCTTTTGTTTGTCCTTGAATTGTTTCTGGAGCTGGGGCTTTATTGAGGGTGCGATATATCGAAAACATATCGACGAAAAACACCCAGGCGTTTTTCATTAGAAATTTAGTTCATCATTTTCGCATTGGTAGCTCTGACCTGCGGCGCATTGAACTGGTGTAGTACGAACGCGGGAAATTCAAAAATGCGTTTTACGTAGAAAATAAATTCGTCAAGATGAAGAATTCTTTTGAACGGATAACAATAATAAAAAAAGATATATGATTAATTAACAAGGGGGGCATGTGCTTGAGTTATGAAATAACCCAAATTTAGACAATTTTTATTTAGAAATAACGAAACAGTACATTATGATACGAGTGTGGAAAGTGATTACTTACGGCATTTGCTTACTCGTTTCGCTCGTGCGAAAAACGTTAAATACGGTAAGTAATCACTTTCTACACTTGTATCATAATGTACTGTTTCGTTATTTCTAAATAAAAATTGTCTAAATTTTGGTTATTTTATAACTCAAGCACATGTCTCCCTTGTTAATTAATCATTTATCTTCTTTTATTATTGTTATCAGTTCAAAAGAATTCTTCATCTTGACGAATTTATTTTCTTCGTATAACGCGTTTTTGAATTTCCCTCGTTCGTATTACACCAGTTCAATGCGCCGCAGGTCAGAGCTACCAACGCGAAAATGCTGAACTAAATTTCTAATGAAAAGCGCCTGGGTGTCTTTCGTCGATATGTTTTCGATATATCGCACCCTCAATAAAGCCCCTGCTGGTTGTCCTTGGGAATTTCTGTAACAGAGCTTCTTCATACCTGAACGAGCTTTTCCCTAATTAATTATTATTAATTGTTATCACGCGTACTTTCCTAATTATCGTGTAATTATCGTCGTTAATTACCAACTTGTTTACGGATTTGATTAATTCATTATTTTACTGTTAAAACTTTATTGGACTTATCAATTAGCGGCAATACATTTATTATTTACTTGGTTTTATATTTAATATTTAAATTTGGAATTGTTATTGTAGAATGACCCTAAATATCGTGCTATTCGTTCACACGAACGCAATTCATAACACTATCTCTCTCGCACACCTACAGTGGTGTGAATAGAGGGGAAATGGTGACGGCAGAGGAGGAGAGGGCGTTGAGGGGAACACTCCCCCCACCAAGCGCCCATTAGAAAGAGAAAGCATGACCCCAGCTATTGACCTCTCTCTCTTGCCCGGCTTCAGCGCGGCTTTACACGGGAGCGCGTAGTCTATGAGTATAAGTCTACGGCAGAAGATTAACATATTGAACTTCTGCCATGGATCATGAGTATGTTAGATATCGGACGATTTTTTTTTGGCTTGGCGCAACACGCGCATGCAACACACCGCAACATCTGAATGTAGAAGCCTCTTTGTACACAATTATATTTATAGTAAAGATTCACAATTATTGAATAATAATATATTTATAATGTAAAAAATGGAGTTATTATATATGATTTTGAAAATGTCAGTAAGTTGATCTCAGGGTAAGATAGCAATTTTTAAATTTTATATTTTAAAATATTACTTTTTTTTAAATAAAGTAAGTGTCAAATAATAACTAATTTCAATAATAAGAAAAAAATATGCAATATTTTAAATATTAATGAATTATTAAATCATTGAAAAAAAAGTATAATGAATAAACATATTTTCCCTAGTGGAAATGAAAAATGAAAATAACTGTAAATAACTGTAAAAAACTGTAAATAACTGTAAATAACAGTTTATAAGTGTTTGATTTGAGACGTTAATAACAGTTATTTACAGTTATTTACAGTTATTAACAGTTATTAGCAGTTATTAACAGTTATTTACAGTTTTGCAGAAAAGTACCTGCGAAAACGGAGGTGCTGATAAAAGTTAGTTACAGTTATTAACGGTTATTAACAGTTTTTAACAGTTATTAACAGTTATTAACAGTTACTTACAGTTTTGTTAATAAGAAAAAAGTTAGTATGATAGCGAAAAAAATAAACTGTTTATAACTGTAAATATCTGTAAATAACTGTTAATAACAGTTAATAACTGTTAATACCCTTTATCAGTACCCCCGTTTTCGCAGGTACTTTTCTGCAAAACTGTAAATAACTGTTAATAACTGCTAATAACTGTTAATAACTGTTAATAACTGTAAATAACTAAATAACTGTTATTAACGTCTCAAATCAAACACTTATAAACTGTTATTTACAGTTATTAACAGTTATTAACAGTTATTTACAAAAATCATTTCCGCTAGGGTTATATTTAAAATATATACTATACGTGTAGCAACGATAAATTAATTTGGAGGAAGCTACATGCCAATGAATTGGCAGCAGTTTTTTTATTCATTATAAAAAATATCTTTTTTTTTTATTAATTAAAATAATTAAGAAAATCTTTTTTTTATAAATATTTGAATAAAAAATATAAATATGTGTAAGTAAATACTGATTATGTTTATATTGTATAATATCAAAATTACAACATTTCTAACATTTTCACAAACTAATAAAAATCATTATTGCGAATTTGATAGTAATAGTCACTACTGTCAATTATAACTTATAAAAACTTGAAAACTTTTATCCTGAGTCGTAATTAACAGTAATGACAATCAAATCCACAATAATATATTGAATAACTGTCTTTAGAATCATTAGAAAACTGATAAATTATAGTAATAAAATTTTAGTCAGTGAAAATAGTTTTTTAATTTTTTTATTGCTGGATAATAATACGATTTACAGCACAAGAGTTTCTTGCAATTTTAATTGCTTTTTGCTCTTTGCCTTAACCTGGGCTGCAATGCGGTCAAGATCTCTGCGGCCTTGGCTTGTTAGTTTACGTCCACCAGTGGGTGTCTTTTCGATAAGTTTTAAATGTTCCAAACTTTGGAGTGCTCTGCGTGCAACACCACCAGCTGATCTGCAGAAGTGGCTTGGGTGTGTACCATTGCGTTTACGTCCACCATAAATCTTTGTAACAGCACCAACACCAATGGGACTACGGATATAAATGTGACGAACAAGAGAAGCACATCTGACATAATACCAGTCGGGATCATAAGGAGCAAGTTCCTTAAACCTTGCTGACTTGACAATGTCGATCCATTCAGGCACACGCATTTTGCCAGTCCTGAAAATATTAAATAAAGTTAAACATCATGTGCTTATATTCAGACTTATAAGACAAATACCCCTAGATTAGCATTTGAATTACATTGATATTGGTGCAAATAGATTTGCTGTAATTAATAATGCATACAAATAGAATTATAATGAAGAGTATTATTACTATGAAAGCAATTATAAAAATATACCCATGATTAAATATATCTTATTGAAATATTGAAAAATATTTTGAATACTTAAGATTGATGGATGCTAATAGTTATCTACATATAGGTATAACATTGAAGGTTATGTACTACTGTAAGATGTAGACAAACTTACTTTTTCAAAAAGGCAGCGAATGCCTTGACGAATTTGTGCTGATCAACATCCTTAAGCGTGACTGACGGCATCTGCAATTGTAAATTACAAAATAATTAATAATTCAGAATAATCATTTATAACGTCGTGCAAAAGCCACGTGAGTCTATGGATTACAAACGATTGTTACTACAACCGTTTTCACAAGAGTACAGTCACTGTTTAATAGAAAAAAAATAGTCTAAAATCTTAGGAATACAATTTTTTTATTAAATCTCGCAAATTTTAATGAAAAAATTACTTTTAATATTACAAAGCTGTCAACAATACGTCTTGCAACGAGTTCGCCGACCGGAAAGGCTGACCGATTTTCGGTCTCGGAGCGCTATAGCAATTGTTAGGGAGAATGTAGTACATACATAAGGGAGTATCTACACTAGGGGCGCGTCTTGGCGCGCGTCAAGATGCGCGTCGAGATGCGCGTCCAAACTGTGCGTTTCAAGCGTGTTCCAATCCGTTTCACATCGTGGATGTAGGGTCAGAGTCGATGTAATTAGAAAAATGAAACAATGTGAAACAGATTGGAACGCACAGTTTGGACGCGCAACTCGACGCGCATCTCGACGCGCGCCATGACGCGCCCCTAGTGTAGATACTCCCTAAAGGAGGATCCAGACTGGCGCTGCGCGTACGATCCGCGGATGCGCGCTGCGGATTGCGGAGTATTCGCATCGTTCCGATTTTCCAATTGGACAACTTCACGTTCTCAGCCGAGCGAAAAGAAGCCAATCTAAGTTCATTCTTTGTGCAGGTTATTCAGTTATTGACGCCTAGAATTGAAGTAAATAAAGAATTTGCAAAATGACAAAGTAGCATATAGATGTGGCTTAACCCACCATCTTCTAACAGACTTTTTTTTATACATTTTAATTAATCTCAGTAGTTTAATTACATTACGCTGAATATATAACAAATTTGATACTTTTTAAAATTTTTTTAATTCCATTTTGCAAATTCTTTATTTACGTCAATTCTAGGCATCAATAACTAAATAACCTGCACAAAGAATGAACTTAGATTGGCTTCTTTTCGCTCGTCTGCGAAGTGCGAACGTGAAGTTGTCCAATTGGAAGATCGGAACGATGCGAATACTTCGCATCCGCGGATCGTACGCGCAGCGCCAGTCTGGATCCTCCCTACATGAGGGTGAATGTACATAAGCGCCGCGCTTCGCCTACGCCGCGCTGCGCTGCGCGGTTCTCTGCTTGCGCTGGTCCATGGTTCCGTTTCTATATTCCATTGCTAATGGTACAATTCTATCGATCTATGTCATAGATCTATCATTTTCATGGTCATGATCATGATTGAAGCCAAAATAAAAAAAATTAGAAAAATGTATAATTTCATTAAAGTTATTGAAATTTTAAAAAAATTAAGAAAAAAGAAACAACAGTCTTGCAGAAGGTGGTGGGTTCGACCACATTTAGCAATACCTCAAAGAAATATTCATAGTGCTTATAGCACTTTATTTAAATATTTTGCATTAAAGGAAGAGTTTTATAGATTTATTAACATGAGTTTTAATCAATTTCATCATTTATTTGAACTGGTTAAAGGACATCTCATTATCGCCTAATTCCATCTGATTCATCAATAGCTTCATTTTCCAATGTTCTAATCAATTTTATAATTCATAGTATATCATATCAATTGGGTCTTGTGTTTTCTTTCTCGGCTTAAAATACTTTTGTTCTTGAACTGTCCGTCATCTAAACTATCCCTTAATTTATTTAACTTTTCATTTTGGAGCATATACACATCGTCCGTGATTTATAAATATCATAGACATGCAACTGCTCATTTTTTTGTAAGAATATACGAATGGAACGGAACGGCAGAGCTAAGAAGCCTTCTACAACCTCACGCAAAAACTGTGCGTGCACGCAAATTTCACTAGATTACACTAGAATAAGAAGAGCAACCAACCTTGATTAAAAATAAAAACTGTTTTCTAACCTCAAACAAACAATTCTTGGATGGTTTTCTGGAGACGAAGTGTGGCGATTTTTAGTCAAGGTTGGTTGCACAACTAGCTCTGGCAAAATCTAGTGAGATTTGCGTGCACGCACAGTTTTTGCGTGAGGTTGTAGATGGGGCATAAGCTGCAGCACGGCGCAGCACGGCGCGGCGCAGCGCAGCGCAGCACAGCGCGGCGCTTATCTTATGTACATTCACCCTAATGTGGGTGTGTGTGTGTTGTTGAGTCGAATACACGTTGGCGCGCAGGGCGAGGGTTTTTGATGCTGGCGGTCTGAAGGGAAACGAGGTACAGGCGCGACGGAAGTTACATGATCGAGAAAGGTGGGGGAAAGGCGCGCGAGAGCGTGCACCCAGCTCGCGCAGTCGACACACGCACTATCACCAGCAACAGAGACACACGTCGAGGTTTTGTTTTCTCTCTCTCGAGACCGTGCGATCGGCGTGCGCCATTGTGTGCTGAGTTTTGGGCCCTTGGGAATTGGCTCGCATCAGTGGGTTTCCGACGACGTTGCGAAACAGCACCTTGGGCAATCAGCTCTCCCCTTCGAGTTACACGTCGCTATAAGGTAATAGTTAAAGGCAGGCACATGGTTATTTGGAGAAGCCATTTACATTGAAATCTCTTTCTCTCTCTGTTGAGTGAGTTGAATTAGATTATGGACGTTTGTTGGCGAGGCGGGATGTCGAGCATCCTCAGCCGCATCGGTATGTTGCCGAGGCGGGATGCCAAGCATCCTCAGCCGCATTGTTCGTCGCTAAGACGCGCGCTCGAAAGGCAGAACATTAAGTTCTCGGCCATTGGTTGGCGTTCGTGGCCAATCGGGATGCCGTGCATCTCTGGTCATTATTTAGCGCTCGTCGCAGCGTTTGGATAGTGACTGAACAGTTCAGTTCAGTGTGTTCCTGAAACAGCATTGTTCGTTCGATCCGGGTAATGTGAGATGTCGATGCGAATTGCTCTAGACTAGTCGCTACCGGCATACCTCGTTCCATTGCTCTAATGTTTGAATAAATTTAACTCAAAATGGCGGTCATGGGACAGCATAAACGTTTGTAAAGAAGTCACGTCGAGTGGCATTCGATATGCTAAGACTAACGCTTAAATCAAAATCAATGTAGCTTTTAGCGTCATCTATTATACTGTAAGGAAACTGAACCAATAAATTAAAAGGGGTTAACTACTGGCAGTGCTTGTTTTATTTGAAGTTTGTTTCATTTGGAATCTTGTTTAATATAAAGAAAATAAGTTGGTAAGCTTTAATTCATAATTGCAATCGCAAATAACGTCAAAGAGAATACCGGACGAACAGTCGGAAAGTAGGTGTGGCAGATCAAGCTTCACAGCTCTGACACCAGAGTTCGTGCCAAGTTCTGACTCTCGCAAGTGGCCGAATCCAGTCCTTGGTTAGTATATATAGGACTTCCAAGATTAGTTAAGACATCCACCCGAGTCTAAGGCAGGGTTACCATCAGCCTTACTGAAGAGTCCACGATGGTAACCCAGGACGAAACTCCACAACCTACCTTATCGACCTCTCTCACACCTAACCTCACTTTCTCCATAACCTTTGTGCCCCCTCCGCAAGATGCCCTCGTAGTGTCGCACGGCGGCCTTGCGAGACAGCACAGTGGTGACCCCGACGTGATATGAACACGCAACCCTTCTGATACTGTCCAACGTGACCTCCGATCCTCGAATCTTCGTTACGTATGGCCATGGGCCTCGTGACAAAACAGCGGCATTGCCTGCCGGATGCCCGGAGCCTGATCGATAAATCCATTCTCTACCTCATCGCCCCATGATATGGCAACTGACCGAATGGTCACCATGCTCCGGCTGCACTCCACTACATCCAAACCCGTATCTCCACCAGCAGCGACGGCGGTTGGGCTGCACCGCCACAGCTGTGGGGGTTCTTGGGAGCATTAAGCTTAGGATGTAGGCAATCACGCAATCCACACTTCCTGACCTGTAAGTCATATATTCTCGCTGTCGGTAACCTCGTCCCCACTAACATCCATTGAGTTTTCGCCTCCGCTCGGGCACTCACACCATCTCGTTCCTCACCTACGGCCTCGGAACTGGAGGGGGCGCTTGTGGCAGATCAAGCTTCACAGCTCTGACACCAGAGTTCGTGCCAAGTTCTAACTCTCGCAAGTGGCCGAATCCAGTCCTTGGTTAGTATATATAGGACTTCCAAGATTAGTTAAGACATCCACCCGAGTCTAAGGCAGGGTTACCATCAGTCTTACTGAAGAGTCCACGATGGTAACCCGGGACGAAACTCCACAACCTACCTTACCGACCTCTCTCACACCTAACCTCACTTTCTCCATAACCTTTGTGCCCCCTCCGCAAGATGCCCTTGTAGAGTCACTCTAACTGCGAGAGTGGGGGAAGCCGCCATGTCGCGCTCTGCGTTGAGCCGCCTGCGAGCGGCAGTCAGTACTCGAATACTCGAGCGTGTGGACGTGCGTCCGCTGTACACCTCTGTACCCTCTCAATAAACCTCGTCTTGTTACTGTTAACTCCTTGACTTCTTTCTTTCTCCCCTTCCTTTCCTGGAATCCGGAGAGCTGTGGGCCAAGGATTCCCACACATGACGGCTCTTACGAGACCGCACATAGGTAGGTTACATTGAAAGAATAAACAACTAATACATTTGAACTATGCAGGTCTTGTCACTGATTTGGAGAGGGAAGGTCTGTGATCACGAAACATTTGGTGGCTCCTGTGAGGTTCGAAGTTCGAACTCCTCACGCGTCAACACGTCGGTTCACGACAATTCATCAACTTTGTTCGACCGATACATCGGAAGGCCGAGCGTCGAGAGCGGTTGCTGAGTTCCGCGACCTACATCATATCAAGGTCATCAATTACGAACAGCCACAACTGAAAGGAGCAGCGACGCAGCATAATCGTGTAACCCGTGTCGTTAAATAATTGGACAATTCATAATGAGCGATATAGCGGTCGCAGTAATGCGCATTAAAGCGAGATTTCTACGGGAACACATAAAGCGAATGGACGAAATGCTGTCCGCAGACTTAGTCGATAAATCAAACTTGGGTCTCCGTTTGACAGATTTGAATGCAGCATTTCACAAATATGAAGAACTTTACGAAGCTCTCCTCATCGTAGAGAAAGAAAATACAGATGTCACGGAATGGTCAGAAATTTGTGAATTATATTATGGAATCGCGATTAAGGTTAACCAATTCAAATTACCACAACTAACGTCAAGCAATCAAACCCTGCCAAGTGGAGAGCCAACGGCGAATTCAACCTTTTTCGAAAAACAAAGGTCATTAAAATTACCGGTAGCAGACCTGCCAACATTTGATGGAAACTACGACCTTTGGTTGTCATATAACAATGCATTTTTAGGTATGGTAGACACGCGGAGCGATATTAACGATACGGTGAAGTTCTTGTACTTGAGCAATTCACTCAAGGGAGAAGCATTACGCAAAATTGTAATTTAAGATATCCGAGCTGAGAATTATGCCAAGGCTTGGCAGACGCTTGTTACGAGTTATGAAAGAAAGCGAATTCTCGTCTCCAAACACGTAGACGCAATTTTGGGCATCACTCCCGTAAAGAGCGCCAATTCGAAAGAGTTGTCAGGTTTAGTTGACGAGGTTAAACAGCATCTGAGCATGCTCGAGACTTTAAAGGTCAAGGTCGATTATAGGATCGTCATTCGTTTGATTGAAAGAGCATTGTCCTTAAAAGTACGAGAGAAATGGGAAGAATCCCTCGAGTTAGATGAACTACCCACGTTAGAGACCCTATTTAAATTTATCAACGGAACTACTTTTCGACTTTATACCTTTGAAGCCGATGCTATTCGCGATAAAAATATGTCGTCAATAATTCATCCCATTGACAATCAGCACGCACTTAAATTTAAGAAAAGAAACGACGGCGCACGAGTTCTGGTTACGAACGCAGATACTCAATGCCCTTATTGTAAGGGACAACACTCCTTGTATCGATGCGAAAAATTTAGAGGCTTGTCAATATCCGAGCGATGGAACGTGGCGCGAACAAACAAACTTTGCTTCAACTGTCTCAGACAGCATAAAGGTAAATGCGGTATGGGCCATTGCAAGTCGTGCGACAAATACCACAATACATTGTTACATTCAGAAACCGGCACCACCTATGTCGCTCGGGGATTCGACAGGCCTGACACCTCACAGACGAAATCTGCTCCGTCAACATGACTAGCGATTGAGAATTTCAACGCGATCGCTCAAATGCCACAATCCCAGTCGATGATGAGCGCAGTTATTCTTGTCCAACGCAAAAACGGGTGGTATACGGAATCGCGCGCTTTATTGGACACGTGTTCAACCGCCAATTTCGTGACTGTTGAGCTCGTCCGCAAACTGCAACTCCCGGTGCAATCATGTGAATTAGCAGTTGGAGGTATGAACAACACGTGTACAGAGACGAAGGGAAGCGTGGAGATACTCATTAAATTACGCATTACCGGGTATCAAAGGCTGTTGCATTGTTTGCTAGTGCCCGAGATCAAAGATCGCGTACCAAATTCTGTCTTCCCACGTGAAAGAGTGGAACTTCCTGCCAACATTCCACTTGCTGATCCCCAATTTCACATACACCCAGAAAGGTCGACATGCTCATTTGCGCCGGAGCTACCACAGCTCTCTTCTCAATAGGACAAGTTAATCTGTCGCGAGACGAATGCGATCTATACATTCAAAAAACTCAACTCGGTTGGGTGGTAGTCGGAGGTTTGATCGGTGAGGCCCCAGAATCCGTCTCATGTGAGCTGACGGATTTATGTAGACAGCTAACAAGGTTTTGGGAGGTGGAGGAGTGTATAGGCGAGATCCCTCGTAGTCAGGAAGACGCTCAATGCGAAACCCATTATTCGGATCATACAACGCGCAATACCAATGGGCGATACGTAGTTCGATTGCCATTTAAAAATGATTATGAGAAATTAGGAGAGTCAAAACTACAAGCCCTTCGTCGATTTAATTCGCTTCAACGCCGACTTGCGGGCAACACTCGGTTACGCGAGGACTACACGGGGGTTATCCAGGACTATCTCGATAAAAATCACATGTCGCGCGTCGAACATGAGCCAAGCCAAGGATATTTTCTCCCTCATCATGCCGTAGTAAAGCCTACCAGCACCACTACAAAGGTGCGCGTGGTGTTTGACGCGTCCGCGAAAACGGATAAGGGATCTTCACTAAATGATTTATTACTCACGGGTCCGTCAATACAACCGAAGTTACTCACCCATCTCATTTATATACGCACTCCTCGATTCGTCATGATGGCTGACATCGAACAAATGTACCGACAAATCATCCTTCACCCGTCACGACCATCGATTTCAACAAATATTATGGCAACTCAACGATAAAATTGAGACTTTCGAACTTAACACCGTGACGTTTGGCGTTTCCGCGGCTCCGTACTTTGCGATTAGGACACTTAAACAATTAGCGGACGATGAAAGCTTACAATTCCCACGCGCGAGCAGAGCAGTACGGGAAAACTTTTACGTTGATGACTTTTTCTATGGCGCAGACTCAAGATGCGCAACGAGGTCGTTGAGCTATTACGTCGCGGTGGGTTCAACATTCGAAAGTGGGCATCCAATCATCAACACGCGCTTGATAGTCTAGATCAGAAAGGTCTAAATTTCGCGGATTCAAGCGAAGTCACCGGATTGCGCAAGCTAAGCGCTAGGAATTAGTTGTGACGCCCTTTCGGACGAATTTACGTACTCCGTTCAACCGACCGACAGCGCAAGAAAAATCACCAAACGCGCAATCGTGTCAACCATCGCGAGAATCTTTGATCCCCTCGGATTACTGAGGCTGGTAACTCTAGCTTTAAACATTATTGTGCAAGAGTGTTGGAAACTAAAGATTGGATGGGACGAGACAGTCCCACAAGCATTACACACGAAATGGCAATCGATCGTTAGTCAATTACAGTTGATAAAGAATCTCCGTATCCCACGGCACGTCGTATCGCTTGACCACACTAAAATAAAAATTCACGGGTTTCGTGACGCTAGTCAATTCGGATATGGCGCATGCTTATATCTTCGCTCGGTGGGTGTTGGGAGTCAAGTGTTAGTTCGATTAATATGCGCGAAGTCGCGAGTAGCTCCAGTTAAACAGCTGACAATCCCACGATTGGAGTTGTGCGGCGTCGTTCTTTTGACCCGGTTTTAAGCGAGGCTCGCCTCGCGATTAAACTTCCCATTCAACGAGTGATATGCTGGACGGATTCGGAAATAGTTCTATGTTGGTTGAAAAGGACCCCACAAGCTCTACAAGTCTTTGAAGGTAATCGAGTCGCGAAAATTCAGCGCGCGTCTGACGTAGACGAGTGGCGTCACGTACCGGGAAAATTAAACCCAGCCGACGCGCTGTCTCGCGGACAATATCCGATAGAATTTTTACGCAATCAGTTGTGGTTCGACGGATTTGATTGGCTTCAACAGTCAAAAAACGCTTGGCCGGCGGCGTCAAAATTACACGCAACCGAATTACCGGGATTGAAAAAGAAACTGAGTCACTCAAACACCTGCTTAGTAACCGGCTCAAACCAAAAACCTTTTTATCACAAGTTTTCTTCGTATTACACGTTAGTCAACGTCGTCGCTTATTGTTTGCGATTTCTGCATCATCACAAATATCCATCTAGATCCCTCGATCAAGCCGAAAGAGACAAGGCAGAACGAACCCTTTGAAAATTGATTCAAACCGAACGATTCGAGAAGGATTTAGAAGGCATCCAAAGGACGGGCACGACCAAAACCACCCGTCTAGCCGTGTTCAGTCCGTTTATTGACGAATGGGGGGTATTACGAGTAGGAGGCCGACTGAACAACGCCCGAATACCAACTTATCAAAAACATCCGGTACTGTTGCCATCGTGTCACTACGTTACTGATTTAATCATCCGCGAAGTACATCACGCAACTTTGCACGCCGGAATTCACGGTACGCTTTTTGCAGTTCGACATAGGTTTTGGGTTTTGGATGGCAAGGGCCAAGTCAGACGAATAGCATCGTATGCATTCGATATCGACCAACCGCGTTACAAAGCAAAATGGGCGATTTGCCTGCGTCGCGCGTTCAACAATCGGCCGTGTTCAGCCACGTAGGTGTGGATTATTTTGGGCCAATCATGGCAATCATCCTCAGCCGCATCGGTCGTCGCTAAGAGGCGTGCTCGAAAGGCAGAACATTAAGTTCTCGGCCTCTAGACTAGTCGCTACCGGCATACCTTGTTCCATTGCTCTAATGTTTGAATAAATTTAACTCAAAATGGCGGTCATGGGACAGCATAAACGTTTGTAAAGAAGTCACACCGAGTGGCATTCGATATGTTAAGACTAACGCTTAAATCAAAATCAATGTAGCTTTTAGCGTCATCTATTATACTGTAAGGAAACTGAACCAATAAATTAAAAGGGGTTAACTACTGGCAGTTCTGGTTTTATTTGAAGTTTGTTTCATTTGGAATCTTGTTTAATATAAAGAAAATAAGTTGGTAAGCTTTAATTCATAATTGCAATCACAAATAACGTCAAAGAGAATACCAGACGAACAGTCGGGATGTAGGTAGGTGACATTGAAAGAATAAACAACTAATACATTTGAACTATGCAGGTCTTGTCACTGATTTGGAGAGGGAAGGTCTGTGATCACGAAACATGTGTTGTGTATGTGTTTATGGCGATCTCTCCTCGCATCTCTGCACGCTGTTCTGAAGGTTATGATGTGTGCAGTGACGGATACACTACTCACTATTCGCCTTGTTAAGACCAGCGTCAGCGTCCCTCGCGGCCAAAATTCGAACTGCTTATTGAAGGATAAACACAGCTGATTAGCACTGTTAATACACCACGTTATTAGATATTAACTAGAGTTCGACACGCGCGCTTCGCGCGCTGATTTTTTTTTTAAGTTACAAAAGAAGCTGCATAATTAATGAACGGTTTCTTTTTTATTTACAAGAGAAATGTTATTATTCAATTCATTATTTAAGGTTGTATGGACTATATGTAAAAAATAATGTCAGATCAATAAAGTTTCGTCAGTAGGTCAATAATATCATTATAAACGTCTCTGGCAAATTTGAATATGATTTGCGTGCTAGTTTTCGAGATATTGTAGTTTAAAATTAACGTGGGTTCTTATGGAGATTCTCTGAATATGGCTAGACTCGTCGTAGTTATTGAAAAAATTAAGTTGAAAAAATAGTGTTTAGTTCTTGTAAATTTGTGTATACGTAAAAGAAAACCTTTGTAATCGATTGCAATTGAAATGAATTGCTTTTGCGAGCTAGTAGGGTCCGAAAGTCAATTAAAAATTCAAATTTCGCGCCACAATATAGCAGACAAAAAAATAAGTAATTTGCCTATAACAATTAGTAAAAATTTACAATTAGTAAAAAAAAATATTACGGAAAACCAGGACTGCATTGCCCTCCATTACATTATTATCTATCATTTTACAAAGTTTGCAGTTTCTATATAAATATTTCGCTGAATGGCATTTGAATTACTTGATTTTGAGACATTATTCAAATGCCATTCAGCGAAATATTTATATAGAAACTTCAAACTTTGTAAAATGATAGATAATAATGTAACGGAGGGTAATGCAGTCCTGATTTTCCGTAATATTGTTTTTACTATTTGTTATTGGCAAATTACTTATTTTTTCGTCTGCTATATTGTGGCGCGAAATTTAAATTTTTAATTGACTTTCAGAACCCCTTAAGGGGATGCCATACTCGTACCATTACCGACCGAGCAATTCACACAGTTTCAAGCTGATTAAAAATAAAATACGTCGAATCACAAAAAATCAAGAGAACACTCTTCTGTATTTTTTAACGTTCTATCATCCAGTCAAAGTTTGGAGTTGAAATATCAAGCCGTTTTTTCAAAAACTTTGAACGAAATTAAATTTCGCTTTGTTCAAAGTTTTTGCAAAAATGACTTGATATTTCGACTCCAAACTTTGACTGGATGATAGAACGTTAAAAAATACAGAAGAGTGTTCTCTTGATTTTTTGTGATTCGACGTATTTTATTTTTAATCAGCTTGAAACTGTGTGAATTGCTCGGTCGGTAATGGTACGAGTATGGCATCCCCTTAAAGCGATGCGAGGCCCCACAGTTACCGACGATTGCAGGGATCCGTTTTTGACAAAAAATCTCTCTGACACGTTATAGATTTGATAGTCAACTATAACGTACTAGAGCGATATTTTCTTAAAATTTAAAATTGATTGAGAAAAACGGGTCCCTGCAATCGTCGGTAACGACTGGTACTCACATCAAAGTTATAGCATAAAAACTGTGTAGTAAGGCGTACAGTCATACTAAAAAGTGAAAGAAATGAGCAATGCAATGTTCTAAAACCGATGTAAAGTTTTCTTCATAGTTCTAAAAAACATTTTACATATTTGTTTACTCTTAGTACTGCAGAATATTAGTGGTTTCGACAAATTATACGACCAAAATATTTGTCTTAAATTTTTAAATGAGATCTTACGGCCAATACAACCTTAATGCACTTATTTTGAATTCATTTAAACATTATGATGTTTTTCATCAAGCTATGTTATAGTTTTATTGACTAAAAAATGTATGTATGAAGAAGTATTTGTTATTTTAATATATGATTTGTCGTTATCTTTTCAATTTAGTTCTAGTGATTCATTCCATTCCATAGTTTCCTGCTTTAACAAATTTAAAGGTTCATTCAATTCTATAGTATCAGAATGTCACTGCAATGATAAAGATTAATCAAGTTTAATTTCATTTAAATAAGCTTTTTTCATGTTGTGATTTTGTTCAATAAGTAAAATTGCCACTAAGATAGATAAACAATAACATAATTATGAAAATATCTGTTTTCTGTGTTTAATAATGTTAAACATATAAAAAGGCAAAGTGAAGGTATAAAATTCAAGATGAATATTTTTATATTGAGAAAACCGTGTTTTTAATTTTAACTAAATAAAAAGATCCTTACACTAATCCGACCATCATCACTAATAAAAAACCGCTCCCAATATACATTGGCACTTAGCTTCCTCAAACTAATGTATTTATTCCTCTTTTTAATTTTTTATATGACAATAATTAATTGTATTATACAAAAGTTTCTCTATCTATCAAATATTGTCTGAAAAACGCTATTCGAAAATATTTTTAAAAAACTTTCAACCTCAAATATCTTTGGTCGTGACAGTTCAATTTTTTTGCGCAATGAACAGTTTGGAGATATAAAAAATCTATATCCTCTATGCCAAATTTCAGGACGATTAATTGGTTTTTATTCTTGTCATCGTGTGTCAGTGAAAACGCGTTTTTTTTTTTTAAATAATTTTTTTCTCAAAAAGAAAAGAAGATAATCTCTTGAAATTTATACCAAATATTATCTTCAATAAGCGTAATAAGTAAATAAAATTTTGAGTCGATAATCAAATATTTTTTGAAAAATTAATTTATGAATTATAAGAACATTTTCCATGACATACTAAAGATAATTTGAAAATTAAAAACAGAAAACGCAGGTAGTTTAAAGATTTTTTGGTTATAAAAAAAAAAGAAAATCGATAAAAAATTAAAACGGAGTATTTTTTCGGGACCAAGAGAATAAGCTTTGTCCGACGAAAATAGGTGAAATGGTTTTCGAGATATCGAGTGTTTACATACACACACACCCACACACACATACACACACGCATGCACGCACGCACGCACGCACACGGCACGCAGGCACGCACACACACACACACACACACACACATACAGACACACACACACACACACACACACACACACACACACACACACACACACACACACATACACGTAATGAATAAATATTTTTTTTTTAATAAAAATTTTTCATCGATTTATCAATTGATTATAAATTTCTATCAATTAATATATATCATATTTTCCCGCTCACAATACATGCGCTATCTCTATACCATTCCACCATAACTCTAAGGGTGTCTCTATAACTTTACGCGTGCATATGCCCTCTCGTGTATAAGGTATACCTATATATAGTGCTCTCCTATAAGGTATATCTATATATATAGCGCTCTCCTATATATAGGTATACCTTATACACGGCGAGCGCACACGCGTGCTGCACGGTTGTAGAGACTCCCTAAGTCCCTATAGGGCATTTGCGCATGCGCCAAAAAATTCGAGATATTCGAGATATTAGAGATATTCGAGATATTCGAGATATTCGAGAAAAAATCAACATGGCGTCGCAACATGGCGTCGACCATGCCAAGGATGCATTTTTTATAGAGGGTAGATATTAATCCACGTGGATTAATAGTAAAGGAATATTCATTTGTCGAAATTTCAAACGCCGGTGGCTTAAAATAGTTAAGGTCACGCGGCTTACGATAAATGAATACTTCTATCAGTGAACAGAGAAGTTTCAGCTCTTAATTACGCAACAAATACAAAATATTTTCATATTTAGGTACCCATATTAAATTAATTTTAAAATGTAAAGATACCCCACATCTGTTTGCTAGACCTATACTTTCAATTTTTCATTTGTTTATTGTCTTCATCACCCACTATTATCTAAATTATTTTCGAAATGATCGGGGGTCAATTGAATAACGGAAATTTCAGCATAAAATCCTCGAATCGATTCGAAATTTAATATTCGGATTTTACCTGAAAATTCATTAAATTACTATAAATCAATAAAAGATAAACCAGAGATCTAACAAAGTTATAGTTTTTAAAATTTATTAATGTGCAAAAGAATGCGTAATAAATTAGTTTAATTTTTAAAAAAAGAAAAACAGTTGCATTGAAGGAAGCGTAAAAAATAAGAATTTTAGTTTATTATGAAATACATCTAAAACTGTTTCGCTGTTTTGAAAACCATTTTCATTATAGTCAATTGTACCATTAAAATATTCGATTTTTATTTATGATTAAACTTATAAAGATGTATGATATAGCTAATTCAACAATTGATAATAAAAGAATCGCTAAAAATTCATTTACCGCTAAAACGTTCCATGTATATAGACTACCTATACGTTGGGGCCCTAATGCGGCCCTTTCTCTTCATGACTTGAAAACGATTATCCGATCAATTTATAAGTAGTCCCTCGGCATTCAGCACTTAGAAATTCAATATGGCGACAATGTTAATTGTATATGTGTATATATTGAATTTCCAAGTGCTGAGTGCCAAATGACGACTATAAATTCGCGGGCCTACATCCCGCCTTTGTTCACTTCGACTTCCCACCAGACGCTCCTAATGACGGTAAGGCGTGTCATAAGTACTCTCAACACTTTCATAAACCTGCGCCGACACTAAGTAAAGTACGTAAAACCCACCATACACGTCGTTTGCCTGACCGTCAGACTGACCGAATTAATCGGCCAATCCTATCTCTCGCGCGCGCGGCGTATGCACGAGCAAAATATATACCCGAGAACAAGAGAGCGCAAAAAAGGAAAAACGGAGTGACGGCGTGCACGCGCGGATCGGATAGGATAGGTACCTACTTTATTATAGTTTACTCCCTACTTACAGCTCTCTCGTTCGCGAATTGTCAATAACACCAACAAACAGCGACGTGCGTCGTGCAGCACCACAGTCGTCGCCGTCGCATTATATACGCAGGCATAAACGGTTTTTTTTCGTTTATCATTCGGAGTGCGCGCTCGTACGACGCCGTACTGTGGACTATCAAAAACCACCGACCGCGACCGTACATTGCTTCTTTCGGTGCGCGACGACATCATAACCTCACGCAAAGATTGTCGTTAGTGCATATTCTATACACACGCGCTCCTCGCTGCAGTGCCTCAACAAGTAGCAGCGGGAAAGGAGCCCAGTACTGAAAGCAAACATGTAATGAAGAGGAGAGTCGCTATTACACAAACGGCGATAAAGTCTCCTTTGTATGGCTACCGCATGAGGGACAGAGATTCCCGCGGGAAGGGCGAGAGAGGCGGAGAACTACTACATCAGGGGAGGCATAGTAGTGCGCGCGCGGGAGTGAGAAACAAAAGGAGAGGAAAGGGAAAACAAAAGCGCGAGAGCTAGAGCGCGAGGCTGACATGCCGATGATAACGTCAACCTTGACGTCTCGAAAAGCAGACAGCGGCAACAGCAGCAGCGGCGGCATCGAGTTTTAATTTTATCCGCGCCGCAGCCGCAGCGCGTATTACATACATACATATATACCCAGCATACGTAAACTATATACACCTATATACTCGGATACTCCGCAGCGCGCTCTCGCTCCCTCGAAAAAAAAAGACAGAGACGGAGAAAGCGCCGCGCGCTGCAGCACACAGGCCATCCCGTCGCGTCGTATGTCGTCTATGTGACTGTGCGCGCGTTTGTGTGCGCGCAGCGCAGGTTTGTATCACTGCTGTGCTGCCACTGCGCGGACTGCGCCTGAGCAAAATAATAATAACGCGGACGGCGAGCGAGCGCGCGAGAGACGATCGCTCGTATACCGCTCGCTCTAGCTCCCTGCCTGGCTGCCTGCTGGTGTCTTGTGTATGCCAGTGTATAGGTGCGCGCGCGCGTGCACATGCGCTTTTCCGGGCTGCAGCGTCGATATAGCGAAAACAGCAGCAGCAGTAGCACCAGCAGCAGTAGCAGCAGTGGCCCCCCTCGGGACAGAGAGTGCTATAGTAGCGAGTGCGCGAAAGAGAGGAGCGGCCGCGGCGAGCGAGCGCGCGCGCCAGTGAATCGCGTATATCACAATATCTATCTCCGTGTGCTGCGCGCTAGCAGTGAGCCTCGCCTCTCCGAAGAGCAGCAGCCGCAGCGATTCGCCGCCGCCCCCCGCGATAACATGGGAAAATGGTCGTCGTCGGCCGAGGAGGAGCTGGACTGACGGTGGTAGCCGCCGTAGCAGCAGCAGCAACAGCGCCGAGCAAGTTGTACAACACCAGCCGACAGAGACGGGCCTCCAATCGGTATGTATTGTACACACACACACACACACACACACACACACAAACACACACACACACACACACACACACACACACACACACACACACACACACACACACACACACACACACACACACACACACACACACACACACACACACACACACACACACACACACACACACACACACACACACACACACACACACACACACACACACACACACACACACACACACACACACAGAGTCCTACGTATGTGCGTAGGCACGCATACATTGTAATGTGCACGTCCTCCTCCTGGCTCTGTCTCTGTCCCTCGCCTCCTCCGTATATATTATGACAGCTCTTCCGTCGTCTTTTATATGCAAGTATACGCGTACGTGTACACGAGGGAGAAATGTATGTACTTATACGCACGTTGATTTCGTAAATATCGCGCGACCCGAGGAAGAGAGCCAGCCAGTAAGAGAAAGAGGAGGAGACGGAAGAAAGAAGGCGCGCGCGAGAGAGACGGAGATATAGAGTCAGAGGGAGAGCGGGACAGAGACAGGGAGTCTCTTAGGAGGCTCTCTACCCGATATGTATATCGATTGGCGTGCGCGCTTTTTTTCCACTGCCTCACGTACATAATACTATACGCTTCTCGGCTCTCGGAGTCTCTTATTTCTGCCCTCCTCGCTGCTGTGCTACTGCCGTCTTGTCGTGATTGACTCGCGACGGCGGTGGTGGTGCGCGCGCGCGCGAGGTATCTGCGTGTATTGTAGGTGCGGAAATTAGTGGAGCGACGCCAAAAAACTTGCCCGAGTGTGACGCAGTTTTGCTGAAGCTTTTCGACCGCCGCCCGTCCGTCCGCTTTACCGCGCGGCTGGCCTCGGCACCCTCTCTCTGGACTGATTAGGAGGAGAATCTCTCAGCAGTCGGCCAAGAGGATCCAGGAAGAACTGTCTACGCTTCGGCCGTTTGTGACTGCTTCCTGAAAGGAGGAAGGGAGCGGTACCAGCAAGGCTTGGTCTTTTGGAGCAATTTTGCCAAGTGCTGAGGTGCGTCAGCCAACTTTGACAAGATGCCAGGTCTTATCGCTGTGAGTGATTTTATCGATGAGACCAGAGGTGATTACAATTCGCCCACTACGTCCACATTTGTCTCCAGGATGCCACAGTGCAGACAGACCATTGCAGCACTGGAGGAGGTGAGTCTCTCTGCTTAAGTGGTTCAAGTTCAAAATGGTGCTTGTGCAGTTTTTATTCGCTTAGTGAATAAGGCAATTGATATTTAATGAAAAGGTATCTGTGAATATATTGAGCTAATTCAAGTGTAATGAAAATAATACTACAATGATGTTTTTATACTGCATACATAAATGTAAATACTGAAAACAGTAGAGGCTTTTATTTTGTATCAAAGTAATATCCATTAGCAGATTAAATTGTTAAATTCAAATTAATGTACCTATTTTGTAAATGGGACATTGAAATTTCAATGACAAATAGAGATACACCCACTTTTTTATATGCACAGGTTCTTCGCATTAATTTGAATTTGAAAAAATATCAGTTTTTCTTTGATAAGTACATACTTGATTTATTTGTTTTTTTCACACTTATGTTTATTGCACAACTCTAATTTAATACATCTGTATCAAGGTTAAAGGTTATACAATTAACAGTGATTCATATATTTCCAAAACAAGCAACAAATTATGTCTCATTATTCATATGCTCATGTCATTTGCACACACTTATGTTCATAGAATATATAAATAATTTGTTGATTAATTGACACCACATCTAGTAAGTGACTATTAAAAGTCTCAAATGATAATAAAAATAGTGACAATAATAATGATAAAAATATGAAACAAAAGTTTGATGTCTGTCTTATTATGTGTATACTATTAGATAATGAAATATTTTTTGTCAATACTTTATTTGAGCTAAGAAAAAGTGTTACTATGTAACTTTTAACGTTTTTAATAGATTATGGATGAGTGATTCATATGAATATTCAGCATAAAACTGTCGTATTATGTAAAATTAAAACAACAAATCATTGATATACAACTAATATTGTTTATAATATTAGTGTATTTAATGATAAGGTAAAATTTGTAATACAATAACAGATATCCTTTAACCTTCATTCAATGTTATCATATTTTATTGATTTTGACTCATTCTATTTCTGCTTAATATTGGAAACATACAATAAGTTTTGATTGAATTATTTATTTTTTATTATGATTTCTATTACAATTATTATTATTTCAAAGGATTTTTTAATAATGTAACAAATTTAACAATTATTTGAACATTCTAATTAAAAATATCTTTTAGGTAATATTGATTATAAAAAGTCAGTAAAAATGGTATTCTTTGATTTCAAAACTTTTACAATTATTTTCTTGATTAGATTAATGACATTTGAACTTTGGCCAATTATCAAATTAGTATATAACACACTTTTATTCCTATAGGTACTTAATTATTAGTGAGATTTAAATTTGGTTCTTGATTTAAAAAAAAAAGAATCAATAACTTTCTTTGCTTTAAGTTTACATAATTGTATACTTTATAATTGAACAATATTTTTCTATAATCAATGATTTGCATCTTAAGTATTTGATTTAACATATTACTTAAATTCATCTAAGCAGATACTGGTGAATACTCTCATTATATATTGAATCACATCTTTTTATAGACACTTGATTTCGATCGAGATGGACTCACTAAGCTTAAGAAAGCAATCAAGGCAATCTACAACTCAGGAAATGGTCAGTATTAGTTTTGGCAATTCACAGGTTAATACCTTTATAATATTAGAATAATTTCTATATTGTATAATGTACTGTTTCAGCCCATGTTGACAATGAAATGTACTTGGGAAGAGCATTAGAAAGATTAGGTGATGCTGCACTCAAAGAACAAGAGCCAGATATTGGTGCAGCTTTTCTTAAATTTGCTGTTGTTACCAAAGAATTAAGTGCATTGATGAAAACATTGGTATGTTTGCAATTTTAAAATATGTAAAAAACAACTTTAATAGCAAGATTGTAAACAATAAATAAAATTTAATACAATTATTGTTTTAGATGCAAAATATTAGTAACATTGTAATGTTTCCCTTGGATTCAGTGTTAAAAGGAGACTTAAAAGGTGTCAAAGGTGATCTTAAAAGACCATTTGATAAAGCCTGGAAAGATTATGAAGCTAAATATGCTAAAATTGAAAAAGAAAAGAAACAACATGCAAAAGAGGCTGGCCTCATTCGTACAGAAATTACAGCAGCAGAAGTTGCTGATGAAATGGAAAAAGAAAGGCGACTGTTTCAGTTACAAATGTGTGAAGTAAGATTAATTTAATGTGATAATAGTTTATTCATTTAGTATTTATTGTATATACTTATATAATATATTTTTTAGTATTTAATTAAAGTTAATGAAATCAAGACTAAAAAAGGCATAGAACTTCTTCAACATTTAGTTGAATACTATCACGCACAAACAAAGTAAATAATTTTTTTAAATAATTCGTTAGCATATTCATTTAAAATGTTTTACACTTTTCATTTATTTTTAGCTATTTTCAAGATGGACTGAAAACTATTGAACACTTTGGTTCTTATGTCGTGGACCTAAGTATGAAACTCCAAAAAATTAGACAAGCCCAAGATGAAGAAAGAAGGCGCCTAATGGAACTCAGAAGTCTGTTAAGAAGTTCTGGATGTGATAAAGAGGTATCTTTTGTTTAGTACTAATAATTAATTTGTATGAATATTATAAAAAATAATAATTTTTTTCCATTTAAATAGTTAAACACAAATGCAAGCAGTGGATACTCACTTCATCAATTACAAGGTGATAAACAGCATGGAGTAACCCGTACTGGCCATCTCTTAAAGAAGAGTGAAGGAAAAATGAGAAGAGTTTGGCAAAAACGAAGATGTTCTGTGCAGGCAGAGGGATATCTGGATATTTGTCACGCTGACGAGAGCAAACCTCCCACAAGGGTGAATTTACTAACGTGCCAAATTAAACTGGTACCTGATGATAAAAGGAGCTTTGACCTTATAAGTTGTAAGTTTTCTGATTTCAACAACACTGCTATCACATTACCCCCGATTTTTATAACATTATTAAATCACGATCGTTCTAAATTTTCAGATAATAGAACTTATCACTTTCAAGCAGAGGACGAAGCGGATCAGCGGGCATGGATGTCCGTCCTAGTCAACTGCAAAGAGCGTGCTTTATTAAGAGCTTTTGATGCTAGTGGCAAACCCGAGGCGAATCATGGTAATCCTAGTTTAGTTGAGCTTCAACAAGCTGTAATAAGGTGTGTCATGAGGTTACCCGGTAATGATAAGTGCTGTGACTGTTCTTCACAAAACGGTAAGTAACCCCTTTATTAGTAAAATTTTTATTAACATTTCATCAAGAATTGCGATAGTATACTCAATTTCTATTGTAACTTCAATGAAAAAAATGAGTTATTATTCTTACTTCAACATAAATGAATGTTTTGCTTTCAATTCTAGATGCAACTTGGCTGTCAACAAACTTTGGAATAATTGTGTGCATAGAATGTAGTGGTATACACAGGGATTTAGGTGTGCATATATCTAGAATACAATCTTTAACTCTTGATAATATAGGTACATCCCAATTATTGTTAGCAAGATACATGACAAATCAAGCTTTCAATGAAATTATGGAAGCAATGTTACGTCATAATTTTAAACCTTCTCCTACCTCTACAATGTGAGTTGATGATTTAAATCATATAAATACTCATTTCAACAGAGATTAGATTTTTCTTATTAGTTGATTTACTTTTAGGGAGGAAAGGTACGAATTCATTAGAGCCAAATATGTAGATAAAAAATATATCACGAGAACTTGTGTTAACGAGCAAGATCTGCTATCAGATCTTGAGCATGCTGTAAATAATCGTGATTTACATCACCTGTTACAAGTTTATGCAGAAAATGTAGATTTATCGTCTAGTTTACCAACTTCGGTATGTTATTTGTTAAAATTCGATTTGATATTGTAATTGATTGACCGATAATTATTACGTTATCAATAACTTTTACAAAATTTTATTACAGGATCTTTGCGAAACTGCTCTACACTTAGCGATTTTAAGAGAAATGGGAAATAGTTTACACATAGTAGACTTCCTGATTCAGAACACGCCAACAGGCACTATAGACAAAACCACAACGGAAGGAGATACGGCTTTGCATCTCTCCGCTAAGCATGATAAAGCGGAAGCCATGAAACTACTGCTGAAAGCAGGCGCCGATCCAACACTTCGAAATAAACAAGGAAAGACTCCACTGGATATTGCACAAGAAGTGGGACATCATACATGTCAAGAATTAGTGAGTTATAAATAATTTTCTTCTTTTTCACTCATTTTGCAAATAATAAATAATATTTTTAAACCTGTTAATTATAATATTCCTTTTAATAGTTGAATCACGCACTTCAGCGTCAAAAAACATTATTTGATAATGTAAATATTGACTGGAACCTTTCACATGATGAAGCATCAACCGATTTTTCCGATGATGAAACTATCATTGAAGAAAGAGTGAGTATTTTTAAATAATTTCAAATAATTAATTACATAATATTAGTTAATAACAACTTACTAATGATTTCTGTTTCTAAATTATTTTAGTGTAACCATGACTAAAACAATTAACAGAGTGAAAAATTGTTAAACGGCCTTTTTAAAATATAATCATAAATTGAATTGTTTATAGAATGGTTGTTCAACACCGGAAAAGAAATTACGTAGTAGACCTCCATCATATGCTGGAGGGACAGACACAGGAGTAACAGACTCACCAGTGACATTACGCAGTAGGAGTAGTACTTGTGATAGCTTGCAGAGTGGATTATCACCAGGTTTCTGTACTAGTAAGGAGCAAATGCCACCACCCCCACCTCCACAAATGAAAAAACCAGTCATAGGTATGTTCACAGAATATAAATGTATAACACCCTTTTTTTTAGTTATTAGCTAAATAATTATTTGAAACCCATGAAATTTCAGGATGTATCATTCAAGTTGATAAAAGGATTTAGAAAAGTTTTATTGTTGACTTGTAATATTTAAAAAAACAACATGTTTATTTGAAAGTTCATGGGTTGTTGCTATATCAATGTTCTAGTCTTAGTGCATAAAAAACATAGAATGTTTATTAAATGTTTTTAATTATTATTAATATTGCTTCTGCTAGTTAATAAAGCTTTTTAAAAATTATAATTGCTTTGATTTTTATTATTGAGCAATTGACTTTGAGAAAATTTACGTTTTTATATTTTAAAACAAAGTAATGTAAATTTTCAAGTTGGTTACTAATATAAGTCTGTTTATACTATATACGTATCAGTGGCCAAGCTCGACACATTTATTTGACATTATTAATTTTGCAACGTTAACAAAACAACTAATTTTAAGTGCATCTTGTTGTTGGCCTATTAATGATTTTGACTATGCGACATTGGTCGTAAAGCAATGACACGCTTGTTTGTAGTCCCGACGCCGGTGGTGCCGGACGTCTCGATAAACTTTCACGGATCGCTGAAGAAGCGCGTGGCGCCGCCGCCGCCCGCGGGCCTCGACACAGGTGGTGGTGGTGTTATTGGTGGTGGTCTTGGCATGGCCGGCGGCAGCATCCTCTCGCCCCACTATGGCACCCTGCCCACGGCCTCGCACAGCCGGACGACAAGTGAGCCTATTTTGACTAGTCACACTACCATTCAAACTCTACCACACGCATTGCGAACCCTGAACACTACTCAGAATCACAAAAGATCGCCGAGCGGCGATTCATCAACGGGACATGGCCCCGATGAATTGCGTAAGTGCAAGAAAAGCAAGCAACAGATTTCGCTTTTTTGTTCTCTCTCTCTCTCTCTCTCTCTCTCTCTCTCTCTCTCTCTCTCTCTCTCTCTCTCTCTCTCTCTCTCTCTCTCTCTCTCTCTCTCTCTCTCTCTCTCTCTCTCTCTCTCTCTCTCTCTCTCTCTCTCTCTCTCTCTCTCTCTCTCTCTCTCTCTCTCTCTCTCTCTCTCTCTCTCTCTCTCTCTCTCTCTCTCTCTCTCTCTCTCTCTTTATTTGCCTTCCCACGCTTTGAAAGCTGCCACTCCCTGTATGAGAGGCTTCCTTTAAGCGCTTTAAGGGGATGCGTCAAATGTGTAATGTCGACAATCGCAATATTCGCTTCGCAAGTGGATTGGCCGTTACGTTATAATTTCCGTTCGGAATTATCCCATTTTGACGTTAGAAAATCAATAGCAGTTAATTAAAACTATTTCAAAGGATTACTGTGCCAACGTGACTGAGTTTTTTCATTTATAAAAATTTTTAAACAAAGTAGCAGTAAAATTGCGATGTTAAAATATATTCTGATTGTCGATATTATAGTATTGGCGTTTTTGTTCAAAGGTAGGCTGTATTGACATTTTTGGCAGTTTGTTTTTTCTTTCTACTGCATAATTGAGCTAAAATTCGATTGTTATTGCCCTGTCACCAATTTTCACTGAAATATAATCATTGTACGAAAAGATAAAAATACATAGTCTTCTAAAATGAGATGCACATTTAAAAATGCTCCAAAGATCAACAGTATAAGTACTTCCTGCAATAAAATTTATTTTGAAGAATGTTGACATAACATGATCAGAATAATCTTACATCTGGGTGACTGTGTAATAATAACTAACGAATTAGAATTTGGTAGAGAGCCAATAATGAATGAATTACACAAAAGTGGCTATATGAAATAATAAAATATTTTTTTCGCATTATGAACCTTATTTTAACCAAACGACATTTTTTTCTTGTTTATTTATTTATTTATTTATTTATTTCATCATTAAACGGGCATATGCCCTCTTACAACTTATTATTTATGTACAATATTATATACAAGGTATATAATTATTTTTACTTTGAATCCAATACCAAGCAAGATATTTATTGAGATTTCACGTATATGCAAGGATCTCTTGTGATTCATCAACGCACAATAGAAAACTGTATCAATAATTTAGACTCCACTGACATTTCCAACCAACTCTTATCACTCGTAAACTTTGGAAATTCAGTCCTGCATAATGCAGCCCGTAAGTAACAAAAGAAACAAATGTCTTTGTTCGGCTCACCGCGACAGAGACCCAAATCAATAAAACTCATGATGTGCGCGACAACTAACTATATGTGCACATATGTACGCGTCTGACGACAACTCATTGATATGTGTACGTGTGTGTGTGGGCGCATTTCCGGCAGGTATCGACAAAATTGGCATGAACACGTCGACGCTGCAGAGGCCGCGGAATCCGCCACCGCCGGCGCCGCCGTCCATATGCGCAACGACGACGTTGTCGTCATCGGGGACGTCGAGGCTGCAAGACGACCAGGGCAATGAATCCCTGAGCGCCGCGTGTCCCGAGGCCGGGCTGGGAAATCCCCTGCCGCCACCCAGAAAGGTATTGTATTCATGATGACTCTTGCTTTATATTATGTCACCTCAGCTAGATGTCCCGATTACAGCTGACTTTTTTCATTCGGACGTTCGATATTAAGCTTTAGATAAATATTATGATTAATGCGGCTCATAAATTATTCAAAGGGTTTAAATCGATTATTTCTTCAGACCGAGAAAAGGTCAAAGTATACAAGATATTAACTTCCCAAACTTAAGAGAATTTAATAATAATTACAGTAATCGTGATATCTAATCTAATATTTGATGCTATGGCGCGCTCATTTATTATATCTATATTATATGTATAAATAATGCTCTTACTAGTTTTTAAAAATCGGCAGTTTAAGAAAAAACTGTGTGCGACATTGCAAGTTGGGTAAAAAGATTGCGTATCGTGCGTATGTGCGTACTACGATCAATTTTCAAACGATTATTTCAAGATAAAGATTAATGAAAAAAAGAGGTAATTCTGTTTGTATGTAAACTATTTTTACGTGATTTGAAAATGAGTGGCTTCATATTAATGTGAATTCCAAATACCGTTTAATATGTGCTTAAAAAATTGTTTAGAAATATTAGTAAAATTCCTTTAGATAAGAATTGAAGTTTTCCAACAATCCGGTAAAGTCATTCTTATTTCTGAAATATTAGTGTAGTTAAGGTTTACGTATCACTAAACTACGATATCCACTGTTGGAATATGTATTGAAATGTTGAAATATATATTTGTTAGTTTTAATATAAATGTCAAAAAACTAGATTAGTATGGATGCAATTTTTTTTGTTTAACACTATTAAATCGGTAAGTTTTTATAAAATTGTTGGCACATAATTTACTAACAGTTTTATTTCGTTATTATAAAAATAAATTAGCTGCAACGATTAATGTGGCTCTATTAATGCCAAAAATAATATATTTGAAACATAACTAAAAATAAGAAACATTCTGTGAATACGTAAAGCCTTCTTGCATGTCGACGAAAATCAATATTTTCATTATTCTATAGCCTGCATCTAAAGTAGATCGAAATAGTACATAAACATAATAGGTTTCTGTTACCGGCATGTTTAAGGTATAGGGAGAGCTTTAAATACAAAACGTGTCGCGCATACAAAATGCACTTCCAGCACGAACTTTAGATGTAGATTGTCGGATAAACATTGATTTTTGCAAAGCTGGATGTAAACTCCCACGATTCGCTCCAAGGTCTTTTTCTCGACAAACACTGCTCATATATTGCAATCACGACGCAGAGCGAAGCTTTTTTTAACTTCAATGAAATCGAATTTGAAACAATAGATAATTTACTGGGCATACTATTATTGCTTGTTTACAAACTAACCCGTGGATAAATTGCTATGAATTCTCGATAGTTTGTCATTAGAATCGGTTTAAAAAATCATTCCGTCATTAAATCATTGACTAGTTAGACTGATTCGTAGCAAACAAGCGCTTGTTACGTGTGGATGTATTGGGATCATTTCATTTACAAATCTATGCCTTGTCCATTCACATTCTATTATTAAAATAATACTACGTTAATGTATATGAGGAAATCCACAATTTGTCTACACTTAGAGGGTTCAAAAATACAAAAAAAAAATTTGAAGGCACACCTTCGCGACAAGTTTCTTCTCATTCTATAGGTCATAAAATACACGAAAAAACTCATGAACATTAGAAAACAGTCTTGTGACACCGTTTTCTAATGTTCACAAGTTTTTTCGTATGTAATGAGAAGAAACTTGTCGCGAAGGTGTGCCTTCAATTTTTTTTTTTTTTTTTTTGAACCCTCTAAGTGTGGACAAATTGTGGATTTCCTCATATATAAATAATTCATTTTGCACCCATTTCAATTACATGTGTTCTATGCTTGAATGGACGACAATGAACAGTAAATTGGCACCTCACGAGCTTAATCATCAAAATAAAAAAGAACGACCATTTATGCGAAATTTTCTAACGTTTTTTGAATATTCCAAAAGATGCGGGAAAGGAGGAAGACGAGGCGTCTCGGAAAGGTCCTGACGCGAATGACGAACGTATGCAATGTTTTCAGCCACCGGCGTCGACGGCAGGTTTCAGCGGGCTGCGCCGCTGCAGGGCACTCTACGACTGCGAGGCGGACAACGAGGACGAGCTCTCGTTCCACGAGGGCGACGTCATCGTCGTGACGAACGAGCACACAGACGACGACAATTGGATGGAGGGCTTCCTCGAGCGGGCACCCGAGCGCAGGGGCATGATTCCTATTAGCTTTGTGCACATGCTGCAGGATTGAAATTCGGTGATTCCCGGCGACCCGTCGCCGCGACGTGACAGACCGAGAGAGAGCGGGGCACGATCGATGAGGATGAGAAAAGAAAAAATAAAACAATAGGTTTCTCGATTACACACCTTGTACACACATACATACACGTGTATACACACATCTTGTCACGCGTACACGCGATACTCGTAATGACACCTAGACACCTACACTTGGTTACACACCTTTAAGATACACATATACACTCGGCTATTGTCTATAATGCTGCCAGTATTACTAGTTTTGTCGATTAGCATTGAGGAGACTCGTTTGTTAAGTGAAACGTATAGAAAAAACGGGGAAAAAAAGAAAATTTAATATTGACACTATTGAGAGAAAATTATTGTCGCGTCCGTTCGGGTTGGGACACAAGCGTTCGTCATTTTTTGCCGATGACTGTAACTGCGGATCCACCGCTTGATTGATGTGTCGTTCGTTACACACACACATACACACGGTGTAAGTAGTAATTATACTTGCGATTACGGTACTTGCTTAGAGCGGGAGGAAAGGGAGTAAAAAAAAGAGATACAAATAAGTCGCCAAACACGCATTGCGGTTGGTGAAATTTCAGAGAACGATACAGAGTATTAAGTCCCTGAAAAAAATCGGTTGTTTACGAAAAAAAATAAGCTATTTTCTTTTCCATAGCAGTGCCATTATTGAAAAACAATTTATTTTTTTTCTTCGATCAAGGTGTCGTACTTGCTGACAATGAAGTAGCCTTAGTATATCGATGCTAGTGATTTTTATAATTAATTTATTATATAAATATATATATTATATATATGTATATGTTTTTGTTATGTTCATACATCACGTGTAACAAATATTGTAATTTTTTCCAGATATATTTATTATCGAAAATACTATTTAAATTAGATCGCCAGTTGTATACAATTTATTCTTTTAATGTAAATGTGAAGGTGTACTATTAATTACGTTTATTCGATAATGATTTACTTGTACTTTAAAGATACGTCCTCAAATGGGAAGACTACACTTTTTAAAAGTAATTTTAAAAGATTTAGCGCACTCCTTTAGGCATGTCATATGCTGATAATGTTTTTTAAGAATGCTTAGGTAATCTACTTACGATTTCACAATGCATGAATCAGCAATCTAAAATTTTTTACGAATTTTTTTACCAGTATTAAAATAAAAATTTTAGATATTTTTCTCTTTATTGTAATAAAAATTATGTTCTTATTTATTTATTAAGAGATGTTAAGTATATTTCAGTAATAAATACCAAAAATTGCATACTTAAAATGAAGTTTTTATTCTCCTTCCTTGTATACTTACCTTCCTACACCAATCAATTGAAAGTATAAAATTGATAATTGCTTTTATAAACTATTCTTTTATCAATTTTGTTTAATGTTACTTAAACGAAAATGTAAATATTATTTTTCATTTTAAAAAATAAGCAGTTCTTTGTATGATAAAGAAAATTTCAATGTGATCAGATTTATAAAAGAAATAAATTCCTTTTTAGACAGTAACGAAAATCCGTTTGACAAGAATGAATTATTCCTGTAATAATTAAAAAGCTTCTTTAAACTTTTTACACTGACTTGATTACTTATAAATGATTAAATAAAAGATTTTTTTTATTTTTGTTGTTAACATAAAAATATACAATATCAAATGAAACTATACTCCATAACTTTACTATAATTGTCACCAACGATCTTTTCAAACAATTAAATGTTGTTATTTCCGTGACATTCTGGCGAAACACAGTATTTTCAAAACCACGCCGATACTTTTTATCTCGACGCTCGAAACAAGAAAATCCCCGTGTTACGGGAGCACGCGATGTGCACCGCGTTACGAGTATATTGTTTACTCGGGAGGCTGATAGCCGTAGCATCGGAAGTAGACGGCGCGCGAAAAAGCGAGTCGAGCTGCTCATGCGAGATATAGGAGAGGAGGCGGCTGCGGAGGTGCGGTTAGTCATGCATGCCGGGGGAATCGAGCCTCGCTAGATCGCTTTTCCGCGTGTCTGATTTTTTAACTTTTTTCCCCTCCATCAAAGCCCCGCGCTGCGCTTTACACGCACGAGGAGCCACCGAAATGTAAAAATAAAATTACCTGCCCGTACAGAGGAGAAAAGGCTCGCGCTGTTTCGATTTTAAGAGTTATTTTGATAATGGGAAAACGATGATGTTATTTTTTTAAATATTAATGACATGAATAATCTATCTCTGTGATTGATGGAAAATAAATAAAATAATGTTCTTGAGAACAAATAATTTTTTTAAGAATACAAAATAGTATTCGTATAAATAAAGATAATTCTGTAATAAAGGAAATCTCGCGTGTAAACGCAGATTTACTTTACCAGAAACTGAGAAAATGAGTTCAACGTTAATGAAGTGGAAAAACTATTATAGTCTTGCCATATCGGGTCATATCTACTGAACCCTGGTTATATCGTAGACTCCAAGCCAGTGACTTGAATCTGGTATTTGTATTTATAACTATAATTGAGAACTAATACATAATAGAATAATAATTAGAACAGTATAATAAGGAAAATATAATTTAAATTAAATGAATTCAAGTTACGTAAAAGTAACACTGATAAAAGACCTTTTATCAATTCTTATCGGATATTATTCATGAAAGTAAATTGGGTTCTCAACGATTACTAAATAATGATAAAAACTCACATTGTTCTTTTTTTTACATCGCTCCATTTTTATTCATTTATATAGCGAAAATCAGCCCACATAATGTACTTAATAGTTTTTTCTTAAGGAATTTAGACATTCTGCGTATGTGTAACGTGTTAATTTCCATTCCCGTGTGTATCTCTCAAACTGTGTTCGTTACAAGTGTATTACAAGTACGTGTGTTTCACAATAGTGTGTTTTCACATCTTTCGATGGATTAATTCTATGTTGCTCTTTACGTTGTCGACATCATACACTTATGTGATATAACTGCTACGGTTTTACTTACTTTTTTTTTAATCCTTTTTTTCAGTATATCTAAAATATTTTTATCGTTTAGTTTCTGTCCATGTGTGTGTTTTCGCACGTGTCGTTCCTTCGACCAGAATCGCCGTATAGCCGGCAATGAAGCTCGATATTTATATATATATATATATATGTATATACTCACCGCGATCGAATACAAGTGAAACGAACTGCAAAAATGCTCTCATAATATACGTTGCAATTGTTGTAATTTAAGGACGGTTTAACGGGCATCGCATGCCTTTTAGTTTTTTAAAAACCCAACAATGCAGTGTCTACATTATTGCGAAGTAATTAACGTTGGAAAAACTACGAGAAATGAAAAGTCGCTATAGAACGAGAGTAACGCGCAAAGTTTGTAATAGAAACGCAATATACATCTATATAATAATGAAGCTAGAAGTTGCGATTCTGGTCAAAGTGCATAATTTTCTAATACGTCATATCCGATCATATACAAATATATAAGCATTGAACGTTAAATATATAATATATATTACCATGATCGTCACAATGTATAATATAATGTATAATAATTATACTTTTACGATAGTTATTGTATGAACAGTTCCGAACCGAACAAATATTCGCTCTAACATTCCTCGCTTCTTTTCTCTTTCATATACGTATAACTTCATTATTTCTCTCTCTCTCTCTCTCTCTCTCTCTCTCTCTCTCTCTCTCTCTCTCTCTCTCTCTCTCTCTCACTTTCTTGGCTCGCTAGCACTTTTACGCGCTTTTCTCGGCCGCACATCCTTAAGCTTTCCCATAATAATTTTCGCTCGCTCGCTCGCTTGCGGCGCTCTCGTTTCTCTCTCTCTCCCTCCCTCCCTCTCTTTCTTTTTATTACTCTAACTGGAAAAACACGTACGTCGAGAGAGGTATATTTTCGTGTCTGCGTATCGCGTGTGTGTGTAGGTGTGGGTGTGTGCGTGATACGCGTGCATACAAAGTATGTGTTTGTGTGTGTGTGTGTATATATATGTTTGCGCTCACAATCCAAATAGGTCCATCTTCGGCTTGTTCCTCTTATTCGATCGCTTCGGCGTGGCCTTACGCCGGCCTCGTTTATTCCTCTCTTCTGCGTCACCCGCGCCTCTTTGCAAATATAATAACATTTTCATTTGCGCTCGTGTCGCCTTGACTTTTAGCACTCTGCGAAGCTCCTCGTATTCGTATGTATACGCGTGTGTATATGATAGCACATTGCAAACAGATGGAATTCAATTTATCGAGTGAAATTTATTTCGCTAGTATATTAAATTCATGTCGCTTCGAATTGAGGTGATGGACATTTGCCGGCTTGATTTTATTGAAATCAATATGCATATATACTCGTCATTGGGTGTATAGCGATGGCATCAAATTTATGCACGAGATTCAGCGCAGTTGTACGCCGTACACATTGATCACTTGATCCTGCTAAGCGACACTTACTCTGGCATTCAATGACGGTAATTTCGACAGCGTCCGTGCCGTAAATGTTCATTTCCAAGGAGCTCCGTGAGAATTTATGCTTCCCGTCTTTATTGCTCGTTTCCCCGCGCAGAAAATCGCTACGCGACCGAGCAAAGCCGAACAAAGCCACCGAACATTTTCCAGCTGGTTTAACGATAGGTACATATACATATAATGTGACAGTTTTTGTTTTTATTACATATAATATACCTCGGTAAAACAATGACTTATGCTCTTATACGCGATACTCTTACAATTTTTTTTTCTTAGTAAAAATGGCCACACGAGGCCGGCCCACTGCTCGCTGTATATACGTGGAATGTTTCCGGTGTTGCGTTTATTTATTTTTTTATTATAATTGTCGCGTATTGCGGAAACCAGCAGTACTCTGCAGCACACACACACACACTTGCGTGTGCGTCGTTATTGTTTCGCTCTTGCTCATTTTCGCTCGTCATTACTTTTTTTTCACCTTTTTTCGAATTTTTTTTCGTCTGTATTGTGAGATTTTAAGCTTGGCGCTTTTCTCCTATAAATGAGGCCGTAAATGTTGCGCTCCCAGCTTTTTTAGAGCAGAGATATAAAGTTTTTAAATCTGGTAAGTCATATAAAGGTTGAAAGAAAAAAGTTACATTTGAATTATATATTTTTCTGAGTGTAATTTAAGTGATAGTGGAAAGATCAGCGCTTTATATCTCTCGCTAATAACAATAAAAGCATATTTATGAACTTGATTATCTTCGTTTAATTTTTACCAGTAAATATTTCATTATTATATAATTTGCACGCGCGCTGATACTCCTTTTATTTCCTAAAAAGTTGGAGTTTGGCCTGATAGTCGCTTCATTTTAATATGTTTATTTACCGTTCCTCATGCAATCGGACGTTACACACTATTAAGATCTCCGTTTATAATTTTACGTAGTTACTTTTCGTCGTTTTCGGATGCACCGTAATATTTCGTTTGAATTTGCTTTTTACATATTTTTATAATTGATATTGGGTTATGTATATTATTGATTAGTCATAAAGTAACTCGATTTAAAATGATGCTCGTGCAAGTGCGGAATAGTTTCATAACAGTGCCGCAATTCATTGATATATCGTTCGACAAAACGTGAAATTATGATGATCTCGAAAGCGACGATTTCCCAGCGCCTTTATGCGTGTTTTGCTGGATATCGCAAGCATAAAGCCTTTTCCTTAAAAATCGTAAACGAAGGTACATCATTAAAACGTCGAGAACAGGATACAGTAATAATCGAGAATTTATCTTGGACATTCGGCGATGGATATCTACGTTTAATTTACATGCTTTACAATCAGTGTTTCCTTGCAAATAAAACAACTGGTAGACCACTGACACAATGAGACTTCTAAGAGGGTCAAATCAGAAGAAAAACAAATTTCATGTAACACTAAACGTAATGTTAATTGTTGCGCGTTTTTCAAGATTAAACTAAGTTTTCTTCTTTATTGTATAGTCTTAGAATTAGATAGATAAAGTGAGTTTTTTCATCGATATGTTACACGTTAATCTGGAAAAATTGTCATTTTTGAGTAAGATAAATATGTATTAGATATATTCAGATCAACGAGAAATGACAAAATTAATTTAATTGTATATTTAAATACAATGCATAACAAATTTATGACTAATTATATACTTTTTCAATTTTTAAGAGAAATAATGTAATTATCTATGTTATCAAAGAAAAGATTATATTTGATTTACCCTAAACACATTAAAAGTATCAAATTAAAAATATGTCTTTAACACTTATAAAATAACGTTATTAATAAAAAAAAAATCATTGGGCACGAACATTATGTGATGATGGAATATATATATATACTTGCATTTTCTATAGCCTCAAGTGAACAATACACAGTTATATAAGATTATACAAGAATAATAATTGATTGTTTGCATACAAGCCGTTGGTTTCTGTAAATAGAAAGTTTTGTGTGAAACTCAAACATTTTTCTATACAAAACCATCAAAGAATAGTTTAAGTTTCACACAAATTTTGATTAAATCAACGACTTTCATACACGAGGCTCCATTTGTTCACATTAACGTGAAATCATTACACTTTGTATTACTATTATAATACACTCAAACGTGTCAATCAAGTTTTTACAATTAAACATAGCTCCGTTAAATATTGCGAAAGGATTGTACCTTATTGAAGGGAAGCTGCGAATGGTATTTCGTGTTCCTTATACTATTATAAAATCTTACACAGCTAAAGGTTCCTCCTCTTTCCATTCGCACTACATAAAAGAAATCCATATCACAAATATGACCAAAACAATTTGCTTTTCTTTAAATAATAATATTGTACGATTTTTACTCATTTTTCCTTTTCTCTCTTCTTATCCCAAGTAGTATGACATAATTACACACACGTATGATGCACAAGAAGTTAAATACTTTGGTTGTGTGGAACCAAAGTGGGTACTTTATATAGCTTTTTCAGGATTTTCGATTACGAAATTTATTCGTACTTCGAGCAGCAATTTCGGCTGACAGATGTAGTTTTTATTGTTATATAACAATATAACATTCTCTAACATCAAATTTCATATCAATCTACGAAAAGAGTATCTTTTTTTTAATTTTATTTTCAGTTTTTCACGGATCAAAGTCTTTCTAAACATTTAACATCGTTCACCAGGTGTATAAACTTTCTTACGTTTTTTTTTTGTTTTATCTTAAAAGGAAAACTACAGAAGGATGTAATACGAATAGAATTCTTCAATTTTAACGCAACTTTTTACAGTGAGAAATATCTAAAGGGGATCGGGGCTTTTCCTAGCTGTTAACTGTCTCTTTATGAGTCGTCGTCGTCAATTTTATTAGAAGCAACATTGGTTATTATTTCTGCACGTATCTTCAAGCTTTTCTTCTTAATTTATAAAATCTCTCTCGTGAAAGGTATCATTTTTCCATTCTAATAACTTAAACCTTCTCACATTATTTTGAATTTAAATAAAAACTAGTTTTTACCATCATCCGCGAAAGTTTTGGTATTCAGAAATTGGAACATATAAGAACAAAGTAATTTGGATAATCACGGGAAGAAGTTTCTAAATATTTGTAGGGTTCCGATGAAACATCGCCTAGGAATATATGGTACACACGCAACGTTCCTGTTAAAAAATCATGTCGACAAGATAGATTGGTTTGTTTTACAAGGAACCATCTTGTTTTTATTCTTTTATTTTTCGTAAATATAACTTGTCTAAAGAATGAACTATAGGACAGCGGGCAACAACAAACGAAAACGAGTCTTGGTCCCAACTGTACAAATTAACATCTACTGGACAGTGAATCCTAGGGATTCGCCGGATGGATTGAGTGCGTATTTTGTGATATATAAGTATTACATTGCCGTTTAGTATTGCCCTTTTCTATAATCTTGCGCAAATGGAGCCGGAACATGTTTCTGTTGTTCCTATCTTCTAAAGCTCTTTTCAATGTCAAGCTTGTAAGGAAAAATTAAAAAGATTATAAGTACAATCACATGCAACGGTTAAATATATTTTTCGACAGAACACGTGCACTGCAAACATTAAAAATATTTGTTATTGTTAATAATGTTAAAATGTTTGTCTTGTATTGGAGTAAAATGAATGTGGATTGTAATAAATTTTACAAAAGAGAAATATTAAAAATGATAAAATAGTAATAAAGAAAAAAACGGTTTTATAATTATTCGTTAGAATTTGTCGTAATAAAAGAACTACGAAAACCTGGAAATAAAAGACCTATGATTGTACAATAAACGAAACATAAGAGAACATAATCAATCATCGACGCCACAAAAGCCACGTCGAGCCGGGATTTTCGCACGCGTACATCATTGCGCGCGCGCACGGCACACACTATCGCGTTCGTCGTCCGCATTAATCGTCTCCCTATGTACGCCTCTGGTATTTGCTTACGCGCTCGTAAATAATGAAACCAAGGCCCGTCCCTGTGTGTGCGTATGTGTACATTTGCGTGTGATGCGGTCGCGCTATAGTGAGCGTGTAAAAATTCCCTCCTCGTCGCCCGATAACTGTCCTATTCAGTGTCTCGCACACAAAGGTATCACATATATACGTTCGAGCGTGGGCAGCGCTAATTTTACTTCGGGACGCGCGGCAGCAAGTAGGAAGGATCTTTTTAATTTTGTGCACCACTCGCTTTATTGACGAGCAAGAGATGCGCCGCGTTACTTCCGTCTGGCTTTTATTAATGAGTTTCGATTATGAGTAAAAATAGACGTTTTATTGTCACGCGATTGTTCATTGATTTGATTATTCATTTGTGGACGTGATTAATCATTGACGAGCCAATATATTCTAGACGGTAGCTGTCGTTTTGTGGGCTCCGAAATAAGTTAGCGCTGTTCATTCTCGACTTTGTCGTGTGGAGTGCTGGCGAACAATTTGTTGTGTACTTTTTCATGTAATTTAGAAGGGAAATAAATTAATGAAAGGTAGTATATATAGTTCCGCTATAAGAGAAAATGTATTGTTTGTGAGTGTAAAGGAGTACATTTTCATGTGTATTTTAGTTTAAAAAGAAGGAACACATTTAAAAGAAGTAGCACAATCAAACATTCTCTTAATACAAAATAAAACGGTTAAAACTGATCATTTGATAAAATAAAGAAAGAAATGATAGACAAGACCAATTTGTTGGTAAACATATTTATTAAAAGTCTTAAGCAAAATCCAAACTAGTGAACTAAATGTATATTACTATTTTCGAATTTTACAGTTTGCCATAACACTGTTTATATTGCACTTTTCATACAAAAATAAAAAGAAAAAAGCCTGGATTCTGAGACCACATGCACTTTATACGAATTATTATTAGACTCTTTTGTTGGTAATCGTAATAAATAATTAATGAACAGTAAATACCTAATGTAATAGTAAATCAGAATACCAAATAATCATTAATAAATAAACAGTCAATCAGTAATGATTTATAAATAACTAATTATAATGTTTAAAATAAATAAAAATCCTAATGCTAAACAATCTTAAAATAAACAATTGGAATGTTTTCGCAATAAAACTTACAATGACAATAATCAATACACTAAGTTCCAAAGACTAATGTAAAGAAGTTATACAAAAAATGATAGAGAGCACATCCGACATACTCTATGACAAATGTTTTACACTTAAAAATTATTCATGTATTGTTTATAATTACTCTTAACCTCGGTAATAATTAATTATTAGTGTTTTCATAGTATTAATTAATATCGTTATTAGTGTTTATCAATATCATTTGTGTGTACTACAAAAAACTATATATGAGACTCATTGGTGCGCACTATTGAAAACCAATGCACTCCGCGCCAAGTTCTTCAATCTTTTCTTCTCGTAATTTCGTGCATTACGGGCACCGAAAAAAATCCATCCTCACTTGCCAATGCAATATCCCCATACTCGAATGCTGTCGTTCGCTGTTGCGTCAAGTGTCGCATCGGCAAACAATATGCGCTCTTCCGAAAACAAAAAAAAAAGTTTTCTCGGTGCCCGGAGCGCGTACATCCACGGTACTCGACGTGTGTGTAACAAAATATTCTCGTGTGAGTGCTCTACAAGACTAAAATCCATCTCAATCGTGAAAATCGAAAGCTCGTATAGCGAAGCTCGATTAAAGCCTCTGTCGCGTCATGTCTTTTCTCTTTTCTACAATTGTGTATCGTGAAAAAATCGGCTGTAGCATCGTCGGAGAAACAACGTTATACTTTACGATATATATATTTACGAGTGGTCGGCGTGTTTATCGGAAAACATGTTTAGCTTTGTTTTTTCCGGCTCTCTTTTCTTTTCTGACGCAATGTTTACTTTGCACACCATACAGGGTATCTATTCGATTGGACTCTTCATTTTCGTCTTATTCAGGTCCCAACGTATTACACTTAGCGACTCGTACTTTTTCTTTAAACAAGTGTCAATGCATTTGGAAAAACTTTTAGTTCACAATTAACTAAACTAGTTTTGCAATGGTTATGGATACTTTTTTTTTCTTTTTAATTAAGCTGGATCAACTATATCTTTAGTTGCCGTGATAATAAATTATAATTTATCAAGTAAATTTATATTTACGTCACATTTTAATTATATATATAAAGTTGACTTTTAAGCATATTAACTCATTAGTTATTCATTTAACGCACTGTTACTAAGATATAGTTGATCAGTTTTCTACTTAGTTTGTTCTTTACAATCATTCAGCGTGCCAATAACATTACTTTTTTTCCTTAATATCGGGACCATATGTTTACATTTAAATGTTATTGCTTTCAATGGTGCGCAAATTCAATCGACTAACAAAATTACATATTTATCTGTGTTAATCAAGAGTATCTGGAATTCAAATTGATAGTGTCTGCACAATATTTAATCTCAAGGTACAAAGGTTTTTCTTTCGTTAGGGTAACTGTATCATTTTATTTAGTTTACGTTATTAATCGTACTTTTTTTACTCGTTTTTTTTTGTTGCTCTTCAGTTTTTAATTCTTATATGCACTGATAAAAATTTTCACGAATTCTAAAAATCTCTACACCAAATAGTATTTACATTTAATAGTAAATAGCCATCCATTTAAATTTATTTATAATACCTTAGAAGATTACAATTTTATATAAATAAGCTTTTAATGAACTAGATTAAATTGGGATAGTAATAATTGATCAATTGTTGCGACATTTTAGTACAGGTATAATATAATAAACGTGTATTTTAGAAAACTCATACATTTATATATACTTGAAAGGGAAAGAATATATCGCTTTCTCGAATTGCTTCAATTTTTTCTCAGTGCACGTTATTACCTCCCATACGCACGCTGCGTGTCTGCGCGCATCGCACATCGCCTTTGTTAAAGCTACACGAGATCCGTCATGGGATCTTTTAACAGGAACTGCGCTAAATACCATCAAGTACCGCGACATGCATCATTTCTACTTCTTCTTTTTTTCTCATTTTACTTTTCTGCATACACCAATAATACTTTAAGAAGTGAAACAGAGGCTATAATAATAGCAATGATAAACATAATAATAATAATAATTATCATCGTCGTCACCAGATCGCAGAAGAAATAAATAAAAAAAACAACGCGTGCCGTCGACGAGAACCAAAGGATCAAGTATACACCGGAAACGTCGCTATACTACGCCACCTGTCCGTCCATCCGTCTGTTCGTTCGTCTACGTCGCGAGAGAGGAAAAAGGATGTGTCCCACTGGCCGCGCGCGCAAGAGCTTCATTATAATATAATATAATATATATGTATACGTATTATAATATACTTGTTCGGTGCGCGGCGCTCGCAAAGAAATGACATTTATATAGAGGAGAGAGTAATGAGCGCGTGGCTAGGCGAAACGAAGCTTTATATGCGCTATTCTTTTTTTTTTTTATGCTGATAACTGTGTCTTATACGCGTATAGTATTATATTCATTTCCAAGCAGAGGCTGCGCGGCTTCCCCCATCCTCCTTCTCTCCCGCGGAACGTTATATATCCTCTTTTCCCTCGCGCGCGCACACTCGCCGATCCTCCGCGCCACTACACACCGTCGTGCCCCGAAATATGCGAGTAATTTTATATATTATATACTTTTACAAAAAGCGTCACAGACACACACACGCACACGCGCACACACACGCATATATATAATTATAATATATACCGTGATTGATTCCCGGGTTAGTCGGAGAATCGGTGAGCGCGCGATACCTAATATTATACGTCTCTCGCATTCTGTCTGTGATGATGTGTGTATACACTCGCGGCGCCCGTCGCACGGCCCCCTACAAATATATAAAAACTTATCGTCGACTAGATTATTGAATCTGCGAGACCTGCAGATACAGTCGATGCTCGATGCTCTACTCTCAAGCTTTAATCGTCGTCATCGGTTATCGTTATATCGTATCGTTTTCGTCACCGTCGTCGCCGTCGTCTTCGTTACTAACACTTATATAAACGCGGTCTCGCAGGATATGCGTAATCAGGGTTCGTCACATCTTCCATTCTTTCCTCCTTTTCTTTTTTTTGCTGCTCTCTTTCAGCGTGGACCTTTGTTTTATTATTTTTTTCTTTTTTGTTGCTCCGTCTCCCCCTTCGCGTGTATTATACCAACGCAAAAATTTCGCGGACGAGGAAAAAACCATATAGCGGCGGGATAAGATGGGGTACAAGGGGAGGATCAAACTCATATATACCTCTATATACGACGGTGGCGGGATTTCTTTTCGGATAATATACCTATGTATACTCAACCGAGGGAAGAGTATGTATTACAATGCAATCAGGGTAGTATACTTCGCGCGTAACTCGAATCGGAAAGTAAACGACCAACACCGAAGAATTCTAATAGGTTGTACACAACACAGCTTCTTTTTTTTGTATAAGTATATCTTTTACTCTTGTTTGTCTTGTTTGTTTGTTTTTTCATTTTCTTTCGTTTGGTTGCCCCTTGTTGCTGCGAAAAACCCATTATGGCATACACTCACACACACTCACATCCACACATGCACACGAGAGAGGGGGTTTTCTCATCGCCGCCGCGCGCGCGCACGGGGTGGACGCTTATTCCTTGACCTCGAAGTACTTGTAGGTCGGGTTCTCGTAGCCGTTGATCTGCATGTTGGCCACGTGTCGCTCCTCGGGCGTTGCCGCCTGGTCCACCTCGATGAAGCCCTGCCGAGGAGAATAAATGTCAGAATAAGGCTGTCGGAAATAATTATGACTTTTGTAGTTTTATTGCTGGGTTATTGGATTGATGAAAAGTGCGCCGCTTTTTGGGCTGTATTACAATTATTGAATGGTGCACTTTTGCAATCGATGTATACGATTTACTCAGTCATGTTGTGTTTACGGTTATTGACTGCAGTGCACCTTGACACGTTGGCAAACAACATTGCAATGTTGGAAATGGGTGTACGTATTGTTGAAAAGCTTTTAAAAATATTGGCGTAAATTGTACGGTACCGCTCGGAAAAGAAAGAATTATACTGTGGTTATTGCGTTATATGTATTTTGTTGTTATAAGCTTACAAGAAGCTTTTAGTTAGGTTTTAAAAATGTTGAAAGAAGACTTTAATTATATACTATCTAAAAAAACTGACGCATAATGAAACATAATGAATACTTAAAATATTAACGCACGTTATAACGTAACGGGAAATTAATAGGAGCGTACTAATGATGCATCGTAATGAAAAAAAAAAAAAAAAAAAATCATGCCCCAACTTTCTGTCCCGCATTACAGCAGTATCAGCAAGAGAACCTCGAGACGGGCTGATAACGCGCGCGCGGCCAGACTGTGGCAGGGACCATTAATTCTAACTTTACGTTCGTAAGTAAGTGACAAGGGTCGCCCTCGTTGCCGCGCGCGCGCTGCACGTAACGAAAGAAAGATTGCGCTCAATAGATTATCATTTCGCGATTATATAAAAGCGGAAACGTACGTTACTGATGACGTAAAATGCTTGAATAATAAAAAAATGAAAAAAAAAAAAAAAACAAAATATATACGGTGGCGACGACAATGTACACGCGCGCGATGGTCGTAACCATAAAGGTGCACTTTAACGGCGGACGGTGCGGGCAGTTAGCCTCGCTCCGCGCACAATTACTCGCGGGTCGCGATGAAATTTCAAAAATTTTAATAACGCTTAAATTTACGTACGTGGGTGAGTGTGTTAGTGTGTCTATAGATATACCTGGCTGTGAGGACTTCGTGCGCTGCGTCGTTTGAATACCGCAACGCCGACGATGGTGGCTGCCATGAGCGCGATGCCAGCGAATGCCAGAGTGAAGTAGATTGACCTGCTCTCCCGGTGGTAGACGTCGCGCCTCACCGAATAACTCTGGTAACAGGAAGAGAGGGAGAGCCAGAGTCAGGGTATTGGCGTTTTAAAGACGTCGAAGCTTATATTATATAGTTTCTCAACATTGTTGGAAACTGCTCCGGTATATATTGCTTTATAAATGAAGTATGTATACGTGAATATTCTTAGCTGATCGCTATATGCATACACTTGGTATGGGAGATATTTCATTTAGTTTGGGAAATTATTAATATAATGATTTAATAAATGCGTAGTATTATTCGGTCGTATCGTCATTGTTTTACTTTAATCGCCTTAACGTTCATATTTATGTCTTAATGGGTACGGCGAGTATGTACATGAATATTTATAGAATTTATCATTACTCGCATTATACACCGTTTTATATAATGAATATTATCGGATGACAATTATTGGGTGAAAATTTTTTTTTGGGAAAGGAAAGCTTTCACGCGAATTGGATTTTTAATAAACATTGACCCGTAAATTTTTCGCGTAATCCCATTAATTCTGTCCATATTGGATCTCTGGATAATAATACTGAAAAAGCCTATAGATATTTTGAAATTGTATTAATGAAATGAAGCTGACCAATCCTTTTTTGGAACGAGAAAAAGGTAAAAGGATAATGATTTTAAAAAAGTTATTTTGACGAAATAAAATATAATATATAGTCGTAACAGAAAAAGTTGTTTAAAAAGTATGTAGTTAAAAAAAATATCAAACCAAAGCTTTTTATTACATTGGAACATTAATTAGAAAAATGATTCAAACGTTACAGGCTTAATATCGTTAATTAAACCCCGATTACTACGGCTCTTTGCGTAACGCGATATATGTTATGCCAATGAGAAAAAATTATGTAAAACTCATTTTTGGAAAATATTAATATCAAAGGAAAATTTTTTTAAATTAGATTTTATGTAGGTATGTTAAATTATTTCTCATTAGGATAAAGTTTTATATTTGATGTAAATTGAAGGGTGCTTATTGCATAATCTCTGTAATATAAAATTTCATATATTCAAAATGCTTAGGCTCAAAATGCTCCAATTATTATTATATTCATCGCACATCCAAATTATTCTATGCCCAGCAAAAAATATTTACCTTCACGCTACTTATAAAGTATGATAACACTTTTGCAACCCGTATTACCAGAATGCAGTTTCTGCTTTTCCCAAGCTCTTCAAATTGAAAGCAAACAAAATTTAAGGCAAGTAAACTAGGCGTTTCTGATGCGAATGTTACAGAAACCCGATTGAAAGTTGAAAATTCACAAATTAAATTTCCAATATTGCAAATGGTTCTGTACATAAAGAGAAAAATATGGATGTACTATGATAACACGCCAATAATTTCAATTTTTAAGAGTATTTGATAATTGTTCCTCTCGTAGTATGATAGTTTAATATTATAACGCTATTGATTATCGAACATCAATTATACTCCGGAAATGCATGTCTAAACGATAATATTGATGATTTGCCTGCCATTAGCAGTAAGAGATATTCATGTTTGGTTATCCATTATTACTAATTCTAAAAAGCAGTCATTCTGAAATACGTTTTATTTAATCGATTATTAACATTATTTTACCTAGTTACATAGAATTGTATAACATCTTTCTACGAAAATGATATAACTTTATAAATTAAATTTAATTAACTTATTTAACTGTTTGACTTCCGTAAACATAAACGACAGTATATATTGCAGCAAGTGCGGAAAATAGGGTTTCACCGCCTACTCGAGCCCGGCGATCACTTATACTCCTACGGGAATCATCAGTACAAGTTACATACGATATTTCCTGCAATAGTATATGGAAAATCGTATGTTCCGCATCGCTGCAAATGCTATTTCCTACACATTACTACGAAAAAGTCTAATGAAAATACGTTTATAAGATAGTAGGCATTCCATAAGAAAAAGACCAATCTAAAAATATGCACAAATCGTCACAACTGACACCCCCAACAATACACCGACCCCCACCGTCAATCGATAAAACTCACCGGCTCGGAGTGTGAGACATCGTGGGTCATGCTGTGCGCCGCGCGGATCAGTGCCTCGTTGTGCTTGACGGCCGTGGAGGCCTGGGCGGACGGCTGGTCGTGCTGCGGCTGGTCGTGTTGCGGCTGGTCGTGCTGTGGCTGATCGTGCTGCTGCTGCTGCTCGTGAACCTCATGCTGTGGCTGCTGAACCTGAGCCTGAGCCTGCGGCTGAGGCTGATCCTTCTTCTGTTTGATCGAGCTGGAGCCGGCAACTTGCGCGGCTGCAGCCGTAGCCGTCGCCTCTTTCTTCTCGGGGCCTGCAGTCTCAGCGGCGCTGCTCTCCTTCAGCTGCTCCTGCTCGGTCCTCAGCTCGCCCCGCTCGGCCTTGCGCTGCTCCTTGCGCTCGCGCTCCAGCTGCTTCTGGTGTTCCTTCTCTGCGTCGGGTTCGCGAGCGTAAGGGAAGAAAGAGAGAAGGCTGGCTTATTATTGTCCGCGATCTCATTTGAATTTATATCGAAGAGGAGGGGGTGGAGGAGGAGGAGATAAATGAGTTTTCGAGTGCCCGCGCGCTGCTGTCTGGTCGGCTGCGTTCGATTTCTTTACGGGAAGAGATGCGGAGTAGGGGAGAGAGGGGATGCGGACGACGATCGTTTGTTATGGAGAGGGAGACAGAGAGAGAGAGAGAGAGAGAGTAGTTTTGAGATCCTTCCCAGGCAGCAGTCAGATGCAGGATCATCGACGGGAATTGGATTTCCGATTGCGTTTGTCATCCCGGCGCTAAAAAATCTATATCGTATAGTGTATAGCCGCCCGTTATATGTATATTGACTGTAAATACAGCAACATGCGCGATCGCTGCTGTTGGTTTTTTTTTTTGTACCGCCTTTTATTTAACGTTTTTGTTTTTTCGAAAAATTGTAAGTGCTCCGAAGGTAAACAAAACGACCATATAGGCGCACGCGAGCGTTTGTTATTTAATCCCCCCCCCCCCCCCCCCGTTTTATACTTTGATTGACGGTGTACATGCGCAGCAAAAATGGGTATTATTTTTATTTTAAATTTTGCAAATCCCTCGCGTATCATATAAATACCATTATTTATTTGCCGCACATGCCTTCCGCCCTCCTATCACCGCAAACACCGCCTCGTTAAGTCCAAAAAAGCGGGCTATCTTAACGCTACCTCGGTCGCTCGCTCCTCCTCCGCAGACACTCGTCCTTGCGCTACCTCCGGGGAGGGCGAGATCAATAAGAATTTCACAGACCGCCCGACGCGCGCGATAGCGAGAATAAAAGAAAGGCGGGAAGTAGATAGGGAGAGAGGGAGGGAGATGGGGGATATAGAGAGAAGTTTGATATATAAGAAACCTTGCTGCTTGCTGGCGACGTCGGCTTGGAATTTGTCCAGGATGGCGGCTTCTGCCTCGCGAGTCATTGCCAAGAGCAGGCCCGGCGTCTCATCCTTGCTGCGCAGCGCCAGCACGTAATCCTCCATCAGCTTACCGATCTTGCTGCTCAGCACCGGGTAGCTGCATTAAGCGTACACCCCCACACACACATACGTATAGAAGTGAAAAGTGAATTATGGACTCTTGCAGACCACCACTCGTCGCGCTTATATTCGTTTTATCTTATTTTTCGAGTGCTCTATATATGAATGCGACCGCGCGTGCACTTCCATTAACTCATATCGCGAAATGCATTGTAAAAGGTGGCAAAAAAAATTAAAAACGGGAATTTTAAGCATTATCGCATAAATATATAATGGAAGAATAGAAGAGATAAATGCGTCGTAATCAATTTCTAGCTTCAATATTCATCGCGGTTAAATTTTGAATTTTCCCCCCTCATACCCTCCCTGAACTCTTGCGCGCGCGCGCGTCCATTTAAAATTTTCTCGGCCGAGGATCGATGAGCGAATATTGAGTACCCGGGGTATAGAGCTAATGAAATTGAACGGCGCGTGCAGGAGGGTGAAAATAAAAAAGACTTTCTGTACGCCGCCACGTGTATAACTATATATACCTACGCGAGCCTTTTGGAAATGAATTATCGATGTGCGCCGTGGTGCGATTTTAAATAATTCATCAACAAATCAAGCCTTCCATCATATGTCCGCCGTATATATAGCACACTTCTTAATCTCCGGATGGAAATTTCGATTATACCGAGCGACTCGTATATACATAGATACACATGCACAAACAAGCGACTCGCGTGTATTACAAAATTCACGGCAATTAATCCCCGCGCTCGCGCGTGCGCGCTTGTATATATAACACACACTCCAATTTCCGCTTAAGGAAACCGTACGGATAATTGATGGGAGCCACGGGCGTATACGCGCATCGATTACCGATTCTTCCTCTCCCCATCTCTCGCGGCGCCAAAATCAAAACGAAAATTATTACGGAATAGCCGCGTTCACTCGCGCTCGTCCGTGGAATTCGATAATTCAATTCCCGAGACCTTTCGAGAGGACGCGGACGCGCGGCCTCTCGAAATCCAATTTCAATCCCGCGCCTCCGCGTATATATACATGCGAGGGAAAGAGAGAGAGAGAATGAATGCACGAATGAATGGAAAAAAGGAGCGAAAAAAATAATAATAATAAAAAGAACGTACCGTTCGAGCATCAAGAGGCTCTGATTCGTTATGCGGTCGATGTCGGCTAGGTGCTCGAGCGTCGCTGGCTTCTCGCGCTGCGCCTGCTCGAGGCTGCTGTCCAGCAGATGCTTGTAATGGGCGATCGTGTGGTGTCGGTCCTTGTGCAGGGCGCGCAGCAACTTCTGCAGGCATTTCTGGATGCGATGTTCCTGGAGGGGGAGAAAAAAAAAGTCAGAAACGCGTTGGCACGTTTTCTACATATATACTCTTTCCGGTTTATTTTTATTTTGCGTGACGTGGGTTCTTTCGTGACTTGGAAAAGAGAGAGGAAGAGGAAAGGATTGACTTCTGCGTCGAAAGGAAATTACCGGGAGGAATGGAGTTTCCGGGCTAGGTGGGTCGGCAAACCGTGTTTCGAGTAGACATACAGGCTTTTGGAAGTGAGTTTAAATCTCGTTTTTGTTGTTTTGTGGTAGGTTTGTAGAGAGGCAAATGTTGCTCTACGAGCGTCAGTCCAGTTGCTGAGTTTGTGAAAAATAAAATATTGTTTTTTTAGAAAGTAGTGGGTATAGGAATTCTATATGTAAATAATAATAGCACTAATTTTTGCGTACCGGGGAACATAAAAAATATGTTGTGCTAATAGTAATTGTCATATATTATATTTTGTGGTTCTCTTTTAACAAATGCGACACATTTTTGAAATCTGATCATGTTTTTGAATTTCGCCCTTGCTTGAATATGAATAAAATTTTATCAATGGTGAGTGGCGAAGAGATTTATCGCCATTTTTACTTGTGAAGTGTGAAAGCTTGCATAACGCTTTTGATTTATAACTCAGTTTTTGAAAAAGATAAATTTATTTAGTACTCCATGCTGACATGATTTTATGGTACGAAAATATAACGTTATTTTTCACACTAAAAAGCACGCTACTCTCTTTCTTTCTATCGATATACCGTCAAAATAAAATATGACTTTAATAGAAGTTTGGAAATTGGAGCAAATAGAACAAGTCAATATTAGTCGGACGAATTTTTGCCCTGGAAAATGAATGGCAAAAACTAAAACAAGAAACTAAAGATTATTTCGATCTATACCTGAATATACAGTGATACATTTTCAATTTTGAAATATTTGAAAGGTTTTCATTGAATTCTTTGTGCAGCGCTGAACGTGTGTCTCACAATCAATACGTATCCAATAAATGTCAAAAATAAATTCTTGTCGTAGTCGAAACTTTCTACGAGGTTTCTCCAACACTTTATACGTTATTAAATTTAAACTATAACAGACTCGATGCAAAATTGTTCGTATAATTTGCATACTTAAGTCAATTCATATACAATAGACGGTATAAATTTGGACATATACATTATTACTTCCGCAATACTCTATATCGTAAAAAATCAATATTACCGCACGTAATTAAATGAAGTTTCAGTGCATTAAGCCCTACTTACACACTCGCATTAAAGCGTATTCACGTAAAAGCATTTGCATAACGTTAACTTCATAAACCCATATAGGCACATATATATATATATATAATATCAACTCACATTGGGAGGAATTTCGTTCAGAGCAGCAGTGTAGCAAGACATGGCTTCTTCGTTCCTCTGCTTCACCGTCTCCTGCGGCAACAAATTAAGACTCAATTAGTTCTCCAAACAATCACTCCCAATAAACCCAAAGTATAGTATATCAGATTATAGAAGAAACATCCATTCGCCATTACGATCGCATCCGCAGGGAGAAATACGCGCTCCAGCTCGCAAATTAATTCGACACACACGTCACACACACACACTCGCGCGCGTATTAGCGACAGATCGAAGTTCGAAATTAGCGAAAACATCCGCTTGTTATTGGCTCGCCTCACACCTATACATATATAGCCTCTTCGAAGCTCGTAATAAACTTCGGCCCGACGGCGCGCGCTGATCGCTCTACCTATACATATCGCTCGGGGGCAGATCTTCCATAAGTCTCCGCGATAATCCAGTCGCAAGCACGGGGGGCCGGATACACCCCCATACCCCATCTCAACGCAGCGCGTAGTTGTAGGAGCCAGTGTACACACGGGCTTATCCCTGATTTAACACGGCGCTCGGGATAGACACGATGCGAGCGAGCGCGCGCGCGCGCGTGCGTGCCTGATGTACATATAACACGCACGCGGGGAAAGAAGGGCCGGCGCGTCACGTGCGGCGCGCCGTTTTCAATCAGCGCAAGGTGTACGCACGTATGTAGGCCCCGCCGTAATCCTCGGGTATATACCACGCGCGCCCGGAAGGATATATTTTTATGTGTCTGTGTGTATATGTACCTCCGGCACGTAAATTGGGTTATGAAGTTCGATTATGGGGATGTGCAACAGCGTATTGTGCTGACTATACAGCGGAATCGGCCAGAGAGTATATGTACAGCAAAAACTTTGACACAGTGCCTGCCGGGTGTATATATAGTGTAGCGGTCGAGCGCAGGGCATGTGAGACAATGTACGTAAGTATACCTATATATCGAACGAACGGCCAGGAAGGAAGGGAGGCGAGTCGACGAAAGGGCAAATAGTATAAATGAGGCCTGTCAAGAGGTGCGGCGGAGAAGGGCGGCAGCTAGCTAGCTACACAGGAGCGCAAAGCAGCTCTCCTCTCCCTCGAGGTAATCCTCACGAGTGGCTCCCAGGACGATCCTTCGAGCGCGGGCAAAGTAGGTTTGCCCAGGGACGTATATATCTATACACTAAACCGCGCTAACGCTGTGGAATTTCCGCGCGTGCGGTCTGTCTTATATATGAAGATTTTTCCCCTCCTCCCCCCCCGCCTCCTCGTAAATAACTCAAATGCGCTTATACTTACTCGCTCGCGCGCCGGGAAATGGGGTTTCGGGGATTTCCGACACGCGGGCTTCAAAAGCTATTTCCATGATTTTATCGCCAAGCGTGACTGCTGCGGTGGCGCGGCAATGTTTGACCCCACCGGCAGCGCGGAACGTTGCTCATCTCTGAACTCGCGCAACGCGCTCCGTCACGGGGAATATATGGAGCGAAATAATGTTGAGACAAGAGTTTTTTTGCTGATTCTTCTTCTCCGTCTTGTTTGTGAGCGAAACGCGTGAGCGAATGCTTTCTCCGACATTACGCGTTGTGTATTATTATAATAAAGAGTTGTTTGGTTTTTCAATGCAGGAAAATGGTTGTGGAATATATATATTTTTAACTATAAACAAAGGTTTATTACCAAGTATTTCGAAGTTTAGCGAGAACGCGCCGATAAAATAGATAAAAAAATTTTTTAAAACATAGCTCTCTTTTTTCCTTTTGCTAAATAAACATATAGGATTTATTTTTTCGACGTTTTTACAGCGTATATATAATAAAGAATATTTTTTTAAAGTTTAGATTTTATTCCCCAGAGGCAGTAAAAACGAAATACTCCAGATTTTTCGCAAAACTTATTGGAATTCCTAGTAAAAAGTATTTCACTATCATTCAAATTTAGCCGATGTAAAATACCACGAATTTTCGGGTAATACCGCGCGTATAATATGGAACAGCATTAAAATCGCATTGCCCTCTGCGTGCACTAAATAAACCCGTAAAACCAACTTTATCAACTTGCTACAACGACATTTTCGAAAAATACCCTTACAATGCAGAGCACATACACACACACACACACACACAAACACACACACACACACACACACACACATGGGCAAGAGAATGAGAAAGAGAGAGAGAGCCTTATATATTCTCAAAACAACTCCCGAAACGTTTATTGCGCCCATAAGCCGCCGCGTGCACTGGCCGCGAGCTGTGTACCCACACACACACACACACACACACATATATATACACTACACGCATGCAGTACCGAGCGCGTCATAAAGAACGTCGGCCAAAAGCTCTCCCTCTCTCTCTCTCTCTCTCTCTTTCTTTCTCTCGGCGCATTATGCGGGGAAAAACTGCACCGACCGTCTAGACGTTCGTGCGCAGCATGCACATATATACACCGGGCGCACAATGGTTATATACACACACACACACAGATACACGTACCTGTACGCGCTGTTGGTGCATGGCGCTGAGATGGTGCTTCTCAGCTGCGCCGCTCGCCTCGAGGGCAGCCACTGTCTGCTGGAAGCGCACGGTCATCCAGCGCTTGAACGCGTCCGCGGCTACGGGGTCGCGCGCCCTGATGTCCTGATAGCGCTCCTCGAGGTCGCTCCAGTCCTTCATCACCTGGAAGCGTTGCCGCACACAGATTTCGCGGCGTGAACTCGTCGTCACATCACACATTCCCACACCCCCCTACCTATAACTCTCTAGCTTTATTCTATCCTCTCGACACTCTACTTTCGGTTCGCATATAATGCGCGATGGCGCGCGCGAACGAGAGGCGAAGATCTTATCGCTATGAGGCAGGAGTTTACCCTGGGAGTTTGAAAACCTTCTGTTTTCTTTGTGGCGAGGATTTTTCTATCTTTTTGGGACGTTTTGGTGCTAGAGCAGCTGCTTTACAGAGCTGTTTTGACGCGCAAAAGTGCAATATTAATACGAGTTTAGGGGAAGTTGTGAAAAGTTGTTTCGTAAGTAGTGGCGTCGAGTGATTACCAAAATGGATTGCTGAGTAATAAGTTGTGCCACTAACACCTTAAGAAGTGGGACAACTTTTCCCGTCCCCTCCAAATCCATTAGTTTGCATTACTCATTATTATCCGCGTCCAATACTGTTCATTTTTGCGCTTCAAAAGACTTCTAAGGTCTCTTAATAACGCAATATTATCAAAGTTGAGCGAGCGGCCTGAGATATTAATGAATATTTTATGCTGATTTAATGCAGGGTTATTAATAACTGATGCTAAAGGATGCAATGTCCATGTATTTATATAGATTAACTTTAATACAATTGACAATGCGAATAATATATTATCAATTTAACGATATTATACGCGGATATTAATAATAATGTTGTATATTGTTATTAAAATTTTAATGTATTTCAAAAAACAATTGCAAGTGATGAAACGTACTTTGCAAGTGAACTTTTAACTTTAACAATAACAGAGCGATGAACTTATAATACAATTCTTGAAACAAGTGGCGCTTCTTCATAGCGCTCCTCAAGTCCAAATGTTATCTTATAAAAGTCCTTCGGAAAGATTAAGCTCGCTACTTGCTTTTTAGCGACGCTACTAAACAAAGTTCTGAAGCACCCGAGGGTCTTTTGAAGATGCAAATAAAAAGGACTAGTGAGTGTGGCGTGAAAATAAAAATAAAAATAAAAATCTTTGCGCAATGAAGGTATTTATATGCATAAGAAAAACCCGGAAAAATAAAAAGAAACTGCGGATTTGGATGGAATAACTAACCCGCTTATACTTGAGAGGGGATTAAATTTCTGTCTCAATGCGGGCTTTTTCGTGCTTTGTATATAACATGAATATCGCATAAATACAGAGGTCGCAATTTTGGCGACGCTTTTAATCAAATGAAAACATTCTTTGAGTATAATACCGGAAAAATGATACGGCGTTACTTTCAAAAGTGGTGTTCTTTACAATTTTTTTTAATATTATTTTTAAGTTTTGGATGGACTTATGTCAATTAATATTTTTTGTTAAAAACGTTGTATTTATTGATAAAAGATTTATAACTAGAAGTCACTACAGTAAACGAAATATCAACTACGTATCATATTCAGTAAAATATAGTCTAAATACGTAAAACATATAATGAATTGTTTATTTTCTTTTTATTCTTCCGTAAATATTTATAACGTAATAAGTATTTGTGTAAAATAGAACGGAGTGAATTGCTTTACAAAACGTGCAAGTTAAAATTAAAGATTCAAGAGCCAATTTTCCTTATTTGTTGATGTAAGTTAAGTGTTTTCTTACGTAAATCTTATATGAAACGATTGCTGTAGGGGTTTTATTGATGTTGATTACGTATTTACGAGATCACAACCGAAAACAGATCATATTTATAATAAACATGCAGAAAATTAAATATAAAAAAAAAATGAATATATTCAAACTCTAATTTCTTTTACAGTTGTTTGGGAAAATATTTTATTGATTTTCAAGTTATTGCAACCGTATACGTAAATATTGATAAGATCAATGAAAAAACGTACTGTTCAATGATAAATTTTGTGAATAAACTATTATTAAAAAATATTGTAAACAAATTTCTATGTGTTATGCTTTTATAATATATAATTCATTACTATAAAGTACTTGCAGTAGCCTTCAAACTTTCTATATACGTATCTAATTAAGTTTTCATTAATTTAAACAAAAAATATCGAACAAAGACCTTTTATATCATTGAATCGACGAGTTATTTATAGAAAATTCAAAGCCCCAAGTGTCTATACCATCCAACTGCTTTTACAACAATGAAATCAGCAAATGGCTTTGATTTTACAATCGCTTATATATACCAGCAGCTCGACAATAACACCCACCCGTAACGTTTATTTAATTACGAGCAATCAGAGCGCGTCACCTAATTCCCTTTACATCCAATATTATCATTGTCTGAAGCGAGCTCGCTGGAGAATCAATTAAATCTCCATCTCCCTCGCGCTAAGCATCCCAAAAATACGCAGTCATCCATATAGTACATAATACCCGCAAGAAATCCACCTTCGTAACCACTCTCCTTCTTCCCGTCTCATTCATCAATCAGCCTTCGCAATCAAGAAAGTCCCAGCTCACTCCCTCGTGCAAGATGTTCCTCCCTCTCTCTCTGTCTCTCTCTCTCTCTCTCTCTCTCTCTCTCTCTCTCTCTCTCTCTCTCACTCTCTCTCTCTCCTTCTTTCTCTCACTCTCTTTCTCTGTCTGTCTCTCTCTCTTTCTCTCTCTCTTTCTCTCTCTCCTGGCCGTCCGCGTGACCCCACCCTCGCGAAAATCGATCATCCTCTCCCTCAGCCTCTCGCGCGCGGGCGGGCGGCCGACGGGCGTTATACAAACGAAACAATGCAGAAGCTGCTGCTCCTACGTATCAGCGCCTATGATCATCGTATCGGCAGTTCGTACACCCACTGTATATACACCTATCTCTACCTTTCTATATATACTATATATCCATCCCCTTATCCTAGAGATGGCGAGGCGCTGATATTTACACTCACCTTGGTGACCTCCTCCTTGTGAATCTCCTCGAGCCTCATTTGCGCCTGTTTGTAGCTCTGGTGCTCCGATCGCGGATCGAAGTGGGTCAAGTAGGGATCGGGTGTGCCGTGCGGCAGGAAAGCCGCCGCTGCAGCAGCAGCAGCGGCCGCCCCGGATCCGCTGCTCGAGGTACTAGCCGGTGTGCTGCTGCTGCCGCCGCCTCCGCTGCTGGTTCCCAATGCCACGCCGCCACTGCCCGTCTCCTTTATTTTCTCCGCCGCAGTGCTACTCACCGGCGGTGCTATAGACGACGAAGGTCTGGAAGAAAAAGAGGAGGAAAAACGGTTTTATATGATGCTGGTTGGCCGTATTCTAAATCTCGTTTTGGGATAGCGGTTTCGCATTTGTGTGTGTGTATGTATAGAGCTGCGCTGTGTGCAAGGAAGGCGACCCGGTGGTTGCGGCTGGTTTTCTTTTTTGCGCCGTGAGAGGTGGGAGTTGAGTGGGCGGTGGGTTTTCGAGGTAAGGTTTAAAGAGCGGGAATTGAAAGGAGAGGGAGTGTATATGCGTAAACCGCGGCATTGCCGCGTTAATGACGCCGCGCGCGCGCCGTTGCGATCGTGAGCCGGTGGAAAAAAAAAGATTACCGCGCGGGGAGTGAACTCTCGGCAGTGCGGTTATGGGCGGGGAGAAATGTATATGCGATGCTTTCATTAATTCGATTTTTCAGGGGAGACTTTCTTAGCATGGATTGACGTTTTAAAAGTCTATTTGAATTTGACAGTTTGAAAAAGGACAAACGAAGTTTAATGGCCGTAAAAATATCGAGTGTGTGTGTGTGTGTGTGTGTGTGTGTGTGTGTGTGTGTGTGTGTGTCTGTGTGTGTGTGTGTGTGTGTGTGTGTGTGTGTGTGTGTGTGTGTGTGTGTGTGTGTGTGTGTGTGTGTGTGTGTGTGTGTGTGTGTGTGTGTGTGTGTGTGTGTGTGTGTGTGTGTGTGTGTGTGTGTGTGTGTGTGTGTAAGTGGATAGTTTATTGCTGGAAACTATAACGACTTTAAATGAGGAAGGCAGTAAATTTCAAACCATTTTTTCCTCTCTCTTCCCGGAGTTTAAAGCGCAAATATTATATTCTCGGGCCGAATGAGATTATCAACTTTAATGGAATTTAGCGGAAATGCAAAGTCCTTGAAATAACCGTCAATTTTTATGCAAATATGAAAAATTCGATTGGACAAGGGTATATAGTGAGGAGTCGGCGCGAGTAGAGTGCACCGACGTGATTGGACTGCTTTTTCTCGGAGTGGATGGGTGTGTATAGGGCTTCGTCAATTTCTACGACTAAATTATATTTCAATGGTTCTTTTGATTGGCAAATCGAATCGCCAAGACTGGAAGTATTACAAATAAATAGCAGCACCATCATGCACCTGCGCTGCGGTAAATCGATTGATTAAACCGTGACGCAATTATCAGATTAATTGCTTTATAAACTGGAAATGTTGTCTATTATATTATATTTCAATAATCATTCAGTTATACCGAATTTCCGTTAAGCTGTTTATTTGAAATACATATTTGTGCATTTTCCACAAATCACATATTTATATTTTACTTGAATATACAAAAATATTGAATTTATTCCAATTTATTCCTATTTATTATTACATTACATTTAAAGAATTTTAAACGAAAATTATGGATGCTTATGAAAACTTTTTTTTTTTTATCAAGAAAGATAGGTTTTCAGCAATTTTACAGAATGAAACGTAATTTTATATCAAACTTTTGCATAAATTTTCGTGTAATATGAATTTTTAATAAAGTATAATCAATATGCATGGAAAATATTATATCTTTCTAACGCGCAATCATGAAAGTTAAATTGATCAGAATCATGATTGTGAGGTCAAAAGTTGAACAATTCCATTCCAAAACTTTATTCAATTTTAATTATTCTGAGCATAATTATCTCCATACAAATAAGGTTGAAATCGTTATTCAAAGGCATTGATGGATTCTTTCTTTTCGCGTAACACCAAATTTTTTTTTTTTTTTATAAATGTGAACAAAGTTCGTGTAGTAACTTTTATAAAGAAAAAACTTGTTTCTCACTCCCCAAAACATAAACAATATGCGGCGAAAAGAAAATTTAATCGCCTCGCTTTTCTCTTTGAAGCAAAGTTTGATCGTAAAAGGCTTGACAGGCATAGAATATTTTTTGCAGTGTATTTGAACTTTACGTAAAATTGATACGCGACGGAATTTAATTTCTTTCTCGATGCCCACGTACCGTCCACAATGAAATGCCATGGTTATCGTTTCATTGCAAAAAATAATCTTCTAATTCAATAGTGAAAAATTCGATTAGGCCAGGGGATGGAAGGGAATCCGACGATGTCTTCTTAAGCCACTAGTGAGTCATCGCTCTTAAACCATTACGGGAATTTCCTCAGTACAGTCTCATCCCTAAGTTACTTGCGCGTTATTAGTAATTGCAAATGTTGAGAGAAACTAATTTTCCGACATTATCCATAATTTTATCTAACTTGTCAGGTAATTCTTATATAAATACGACAACATTTTGTAATTCGATCAAGCAACTGTAACGACGTAAAACAAATGTACTTTTTCGTTGAATAATTCAAATTACAATTACAGCAGTTACATAAAGGTAACAAAATAGTAACGAGATTAAAACAGAATTTTTAAATTGCAATCGAACGGATTTTTTTAACGTAGACAAATTTAATACTCACTAATATTCAATTATAAAAACAAGTTTTCATGAATAAATGAAACAAGTAAAATATTATTCAATACTCGAATAATCCGATAACAGTACTTGATGAATTGTAAACAAATGTTTTCACAAACTAATCTTTTGGAATCAAGTTAATACACATTATTATTCAGCATAACGAACGAATCTCGTGCGAACTTTAAAAACATCGAAACCCATCAAAACCTCAATACTGTACAATGTCTCACTTTACCGCGAAATGAAAAGCAATCCTTACCTAGTAGTCGCCTCGTAATCCTCGAAGTACTCCTCGTTGCTGTCGTCGTCGTCCGGCTGGTCGCCGAGTACGTCGTCGAGGTTCTCATACGAGTCCGAGTCGTCGTCTGCCTCGTCGTCCTCGTCGTTCTGGTCGTTGACGTTCTCGTCCTCCTCCTCGAAGTCGTCCTCCACACCCTTCGGCACGTGCATTTCGAAGTGCTTCTTCAGCTTCATGTTCTCTGCGCGCGTTAAAGCCAAGGTCTCCCATGTAATTTCTTAAAAAGCTCTCGCGCTTCTCCCTTCACTCCCTCTCTCTCTCTCTCTCTCTCTCTCTCTCTCTCTCTCTCTCTCTCTCTCTCTCTCACTCACACACCCGGTATTCCAGCTCGCGCACAAGCTCGAGCGCGCGTAACTTTACTCTTAAACTTTTAATTAATGCGTACGAGCGCGCGCAACGCCTGCTCTACGTAAGTATACGTATACACGTATACAGTATGCGTGTATACACGGCTGCAGCGACGTGTTACTCTCTTCCCAGCGCGTTTTTTGCGCGCTCCTTTTTTTTCATGCGGCATTCTCATTTAAATTGATTGTTTTGCCTCGCGCGCGCACATGGGGTGGCTTTTTTTTAATTTTAATTGGATTTTCGAATTCGCCAATTCTTTTAATTGGAATGAGAATATTGAGATGAGGTAAGTACATGATTTAAAATTCATGCGCATATGGACCGTTATTACGAGCATAGTTTGTGATTCGTGTTGTCTAATTAAAAATTTTATCGCGGTGAATATTAACTACTACGCTACTCGAAATATTCTAGAAAGGATTAATTTTCAATACATTCAATTAGAAACTAAATTAATTTTTTATCAGACCGCTTATGCTCGTGATTTTAAAATTTTTTTTTCCTCGAAATTTGACTTTATCGTTATGAATTTCACGATAATTTTTCATAATGAAAAATTCTTCAAAGCGTAATAGTATTTCAACATTTTCTATAATGATGCGAACCCCCATTTAGAATGATTTCTCGCATTAATTCATTTTTTCGTCGTAGAGAGAGAGTTCTCAAATTTCCATGTTCTCCAAATGCTGCTGCTCGCTGCAGCTTTTTCGACCATCATACATATACCTTCCACCTCTTGAAATAGCTGAGACCGCGAATTCCCACCCCCCTAACTCAATTTCGCCGTCAGCGCGTCCCTCTCCGCACCCCAAATGCTTCCAAGCCGCTTAGTTCCCCAGAGTTTTACAATTCTTCGAACAACCCACTTGCCTCTCCCGCCCCGCCGAAAATTTTATTATTATTTCAACGTCGATTAAGCAAACGAGCCAACCCCCGGAACGACGTAGCAGCAACGTCTTATATACATATACGTCGTCATACTCTTGCCAACCTCTCCCACCCAAGCCTGCCGTATAGTCATTATAACAATTCCGGAAGACCGAGAGAGCACAGTAGTGCAGTGCGCGCGCGCGCGAGAGAGAGAGCCCAGTTTGTACACCGCGCCCAGCGAAATACCTTTCAAGTGTTTCGGGCAGCAGACAAACTCGACCCCGGCGAAGAGGGAGATGCCACAGGGGAGCAGCATGGCGAAAGTTCGTAGATTCATGTTGCGCTCCCGGCAGGTATCAGCGGCCGTTGAATTCCATCTGAAATAATTAATTTTCATCTTTAATGCGCGCTGAGAGAGACAGTACCGAACGCCTTCGCCTAGAGTAGACGGCAGCGCTCGAGCTAGAACGTGTTCAAGTCGCCGAGGGACTTTTGTCGTATTATCGATTTGCTGTTTCGTAGTTCGTCGTCGGTTTAATTAAAACGTGTCGAGAGAGAAAATAAGTGGGGGCGGAGAAGCACACAGCCTGGCAAGATAGAACGCCGAACTGTAAAAGTTTTGCCGCGCGATGGAGAGACTGGCATTTTTCGGCAAGTTGAAAATAAGGCGCAGTAGTGAAGGAGTATAACAACGGACGCGATGAAATTGAACGCGATCTTCCGGTAAAGTTTCTCTGGTTGTGTTATAACGGACATAGTTAGCGATGAAATTAACCGTGTCCTATATAATTGAATTCTTAATTTGTTTTTGCAACTTAATTTATATAAGCGAGACGAGCGTTAAAACGAACGACGAAGAGAATGGCGACGACGCTATAATACAACAGGGTATCGATAGCTTCGTGTACATAAATAAATGATTCTGAAGTCGTTTACCTGTAAGATTCCCAGCACTTGGTCTCGTTATGTAGGTGGTCGAACAAGCAGCCTTCTGGTACCAGCAATGCGTCGCTTTGGAATGGACCCTCTGTTTAAAAGAGAAGTTTTACCATGTATTGAAGCTTTGTTAAAATTATTACACGAAACGGTTCTTCGATTATTACATAAAAGAGTTGTTTGTCTCCATAGGTGGCTGTTAAAGTCAAGGATTTTAATAACAAAACGAGTACTTAAACGAGTCTCTATTAAATTATTGATGAATATTCCAGTTAAATGTCTGAATAGAAGTGAAGATCGATGTTTCCATTTAGACGTCTTCGTCGTGCTATTGTTTCAAAGAGCATCGTTTGATATTTGATTTGATTTTCGATTTTCAATGCGCGCGTGCGCGGGGCTCTGAATAATGTATGCCATACTAGTTTCTGGAACGCGAGTTTGTATATCTTCCAATAAAGGGCGCGTCATTTTGCAGCGCATTCAGAGTCAGAGATGGATTTCAATTGAAAATTCAGGCATATCGCAGGCATTGTAACTCATGCTTGCTCGTTAGGGACGAAAAATGAAAAGGCTTATACAAATAAACATCTCGAATAACGTTACTGAAAATTTTGCGTTCAAGTATTGTTAGAGAGATAATTGAAGGATCTGTATAATTATTCTATAGGAAAATCTAGAAAATTATGGACAATACTGGATCAATTCGTAATTTATAATTGGGATTTTGAGTGTTTTTTCTTTTTGCGCACCGAAAGTTTCACCGTTATATCGTGTGACGTATAATGCCGCGTCTATTGAATATTCCGAACTCGTTATAGATTCCATTTGTGTCTGAAAAGTTTATAGAAGCTTCTATTTGAAACATCGACACGTGCAAGAGATGCTTGTTACAATTGAATTCCATCACTGCGTATCTCTCGCGTTCCGCAGTTGCATTAGAAAACGAATTTCGTATTCTACTGTCGAACTTGTCGTTGTTAGTGCATTTCAAGGTGACTTTACCGATCCTGATAAATTAGAACTTATATTGACATTATTCGCCCTTCGCGACGTAATAACATTTTTCAAACGACGCACCGAAGAAAAGTATATAGTAGCATAAGTGAAAGAAATCATATTGGCTTTTACCAAATGGCTTATACTTGTAAGAAAAAGACTAAAAGTGCTTTTCGCCATTTGTTACATACATATGAGATACTTTATGAAAAATCTAATGTTATTTTTGTAATATTTAGAATATTTAATATTTTTTGATGAAAATATTTTTACGTTAGTGGTAATAATCAATAATTTACTATGCTCAAAATATGGTATTTGTAAATAGATTGTTCTGCCTTTATTTTACTTTATTTATATATGATACATATATATTAATAATCAAAATGAGCATAAAAAAATTAGGCAATTACAATTTCGCAATTTCCTCAAAATATGAATCCCACGCTTTTTTCCCCTCTATACTTATTATTCCCGTGAACTCGGCAGAAGGAAGTTTCACCCGAGCACACGAGCATTTCAAAGTCTTTGAGCGCAACTATATACATCTATATATGTGCGTGTGTATACAGTCGCGCTATATAGCCATTAAAAGGCGACGGTCGAAGAAACTGTGCTAGGCCGAAGATTATGTATGCGGCTCTTGAAACTCACTCTCTCGCTCAAGAGAGAGAGAGAGAGGCAGGGAGATTGTATTTCTCGAATTGCGCCGTTACCTAGACATCTGTAGGGCTTGACCCACCGCGAGAGCTTGCATTTGCTCTTGCCGGGCTTGCACCAGCCGCTGACCCGCACGTAGTGCGACGACTCGACGATGTTGGTGATGTCTCGCTTCGGGTAGGCCTGCAACAGACAAACGTACGGCATTCACATCACGTGCGTCCAGACGCCTGATATATCTATATATACATATTACACTTCCTCCTTCCTCCCGTTCGCCTCTCTGCGCCAATCGCGCAGCTGCAGCCCGCAGTGGCGCCCCGGCCCCTGCGATTTCCCAAATGTATTTTTACGTCGTCGCTGCAGCAGCGGAGGAGCTAGAGTATGATGCGAGACGCGCGCGCGCGGCTCGTTATTTAGTTTGAAAAGTAAGATAAAGTGAGCCGTCGGACGGGACGTGAAAGATGATGAGCTTTGCGATTGAAAAGAATGTAATGGAACGCGTTTGTTAACTTTATGGCATATTTTACTTTAATTCTTTGTATATGCGTATTACGACTCGGTAATAGTACATTTCGACACGGGTGGGGAAGTCGATTATTTAGCTGGTCTGACTTTTTGCACGAGCGAAGCGAGTGCGAAAAAGTCACACCACCTAAGTAATCGACTTACGCACTAGTTTCGAACGGTATTTTATACCACGAGCGCCGAAAAATCATATCAAAGTTGTGATTTTGAGGTTAGAGTGGTATAAATGACATATAAGTAAACGTGATGTATTCTGCTGATGTAAGCAAAAAACGTGTAATATAGAATAATTTTTGCCGGAGTGGTCAAGTGTGCCCCCCTATATAGTTCATCGTATGCTCGATTAGCAAAAGCTTTAATCCGCGTCGACATTTTCGATCTCGTGTGTCAAATTAGCCCATCTTTTAGCCGCAGTTTCAGCAGAATTTAATAATTGTGTCTTGCGGTCAAATCAGTGTCCGCAACCGTTCATTTCAAAGAGTACATTACACGTCCAATTATCTAATTCCGATAATCATTTCCGGAAAATACGCGGCAATCAATATAAAGATTGAAGAACTTCTTAGAAACAATTATTATACTGTTTTGCCAATCCGTTTGTCTATATAACTTTATTGATTTGATTTCTGACTCATTTAAAACTATTATTAACTATACCATTATGCATTCACGTTAGTTACAAAAATACAGCAAAGTACTACCACAAGATAACTAACAAGATTATTAAACCTATACATATAGTAACGCAAAAACTTTGCCTCACATCATTAAACTTCATTATTCGCTCTACCATCCGGAAACAATTTCCGCAAGTCCGGAAAAAAAATTTCAAAATACCACTGCAGCCTCCGCGCTCCCGCATCCGCGCCAACCCCAGCCCGATAACGAACGTCAATCTTCGCTTTTCCATTTTTCAAACCGCCCTCCTCGATATTATTGTCCGACCCCGACAACCTCCCGCATCCCCCCCTATATACGTTGGCATTTCACACACACACGCGCGGGGAGGGGGGAGACGCAAATTGCGCGGTGACAGATCATCGCCGAGGCGCCTTCGTCACTCCCCCGGATATACCAGCGCTCTCGCGTGCATCACGCAACCACCGTCATCTCCAACGCGCGTGTAACGATCCCCGGTTACCCCCGCAGTAGAACACAGAGAGAGAGAGAGAGAGGAGCAGAGAGATAGAAACATCCGCTTGCGCGCGTGCACGGCGGTCGAATTCGCGTATCAAATGCAATTATCCGCGGCTGCTGCCACTGCAGGGCGAGAGAGAGAGAGAGAGAGAGAGAGAGGGAGTAGACGAGGGTCCGTCGGAAATTCGATCCATTGTTTGACCGGATCATTAAAACGCAGAGATCGCGTTACCCGCAGTCAGCGCGCGCGCGAGTTACACTACGCTTGCGCCCCGATGACGCGCGTCGTGTTCTGCTGAAAGGCTCTCGAATTCTACGGGACTTGCGTGTATGTAGGTACGTATATGTACGTATATGTACATACATCACACGAGAGTGAAAACGCTTGTACGTATGTGCGTATATATATGTATACATATACATACGTTTCAAGTTCGAGAGCTGTGATGTTACTCGCGCGGTAATTACGCGCGCGAACGGTAATCACGGCTTTCGCGCTGCTGAGGGAAACGAATCGGCGCGAGCTGTAAATAACGGGCGTGCGCGCATGCAGGGGCTGAAAGGAGCAGCTTTAGGTGCAGTGACTTTTAGAAGATCCCTCGAAATCGCCCGTCGTCCGCGTGCTTTTTCATTTATCAGAGACCGTAATGACGCGAAAGCTTTTCCGTTCTTTTACTATACCGCCATCATATGTATAATACACACGAGAGGGAGAATATTTTTTATTTTCTCCTTTTCGAGTAAGAGTAGCGAGAATCGTTATTACATATACGTATATTACGTGGAGGAACTCGAGATAGTAGTAGCGACGTATATATCCTTTAGTTAATATTTTTCATAAAAGAACGTGCACGCGCGTTTGCGCAAATGAGGGGAGGGAGAGAGAGAGAGAGAGAGAGAGAGAGAGGGAGAGATATATATATATATATAAATGTGTAGCAGCGTAGGACGCGCCGAGCTCGGTAATGAGCAGAAAATTAAAGACTACTTTAGGAGGGTAAGACTCAAACGTATATAACAAAAGGGCATAATTTAAAAATGTCTGTCATTGTGCGCGATACGTCCTTGCATCGAGGGAAATTTAAAGCTTGCATTATAATAGTTTCTATATATATACGCGCGCGCGTTCTGCACTTTTGTACGGGCGACTACATCTTCAGCCCGCGTTCTTTTGGATTTTCCCCGCGAGTATAAGTAGATGTACTTTGTGTAAATTCACGAGAAAAACTTTAGCTGACAGAAACATTTGAACGAAAGATTTTTACACATGCCGCTCGCTCGTCCTGGAAATATATTTCAAATGTAGGTAAAATATTCATCGCGGCACCGACGGCGAGAGAAAATTGCGCTCCTTTGTCGCGTATTCCGCGGCACGAGAAGTTACAATTATACAACCGCGCGCCATCGCGATAATAATCGCGAGTGGTAGATATAGTAGTGCGCGCTCGGGCATAATTCCATATTGCTTCTATTAGTGCACTACAGGGATTCGACGTGCCATGTGTACATGTATAAATGTATAACTTGTATATTCGTGACCTCGGGCGAAATGTAGGTTTCCCAAGGACCGCGATGGCGCGCATTTTTTTTTTTTTTTTTTCATAAATGAAAACGTGCGAGAGTGTTGCGGGTAGCGCGAGCGACAGACTCGTAATCGGGGACGCCTTAATTGATATTTTCCAATCGGCGATATCGACGAGGGATGTGTGTATGTGTAGCCTTCTGCGGTGGCACAGTCGAAAGTATTAGTCGCGGAGGCGCGCTGAACTTTATGCTTACTCGGCCGTGCAGGTCGTCGTCGCTGCGGGTACAAGCGAAAATTGAATTTGATGGTTTTTTGGCTTTTGTGAGTCGGTGCCAAGAGATTTATTGATCGTTATCGTCGGTTGTGTTCTTTTTTTCGTTATGAAAGTTGTTTGAGATAAAATTTAATATTTTCAAGCTGGAAATTCCTATATCGGAATTTGCAAGCATCCCTTTTCGGTGTCCCGGAGATTGTGGAAAATGTTTTTATACCTTTGGGACATGATTTTGCTCGTACCTTGTATCTTCATTATTTTAATTATACCTTATGTACACAAGAATAATTTTGTACCAGCGGAAAAGCTCTGTTAGACAGTTTTTTTTAACATTAACGTTATTGTAAAAAATGTTCACAAGAGCCTCAACGTCAAACGTGATTCTTCATTTAGCAAAAGTAGTTCATAAACTTTGAAAAACAAAATATAACAAAAAATAACGATCTTTCATCTACTTTCTGGGAATTAAAAAAATGTTGATTCATGCCAAAGTTACGGTATTTCAAAGTTAAGCATCAAAATACACCAACAAATAACGAAAATTCGTAAAGCTCAATTTGCATGATATTTTGTGTATTTTGATGCTTAACTTCAAACTAGCGGGATTTCAGGATAAATCTACAGTTTGTAATTCCGAAAATGCAAGTTCAAAACTCGATTATCTTGTTTTATTTTCTTTTTCGGAACTGACTGAATAATTCAGGTTTGAGATAAAGCTTTTTTCGAACATAGTTTACAATAAAGTTAATAGTTAAAAGACTGGTATCAAAGTATTTCTTATGGTTAGACATTATTCTCGTAAACTTTAAGGTGTGTACGAAAAAAAAGGAGAAATAAGTTCTAATAAGATGTGCCTTGAAAAAGAATTTCAACAGTTTTGGAGACACTAGAACGAGACATTTTTCGCATGTGTCATATATAGGACTTAACATTTGTCTACGTTATGGCAGCATACAAAATAAATAAACTCAACAAACCATGGGTCCTTGGCGATTGTTTTTATTATTGTATCACTTGCCAAGTGGGTTAACGACGAAACGCTTCAGAAATTTGATTTAATAAAATACTGTTTAAAAATATCTTTCGAAATAAAGAATAATTTTATAATATGCCAAATAAATTTTCGTACAATTTTTACGAAAATTTCACTTATATTATTATATGCCAAATAGAGGATTATGAAAATTTGAATGTTTGAAACAAACTACTTAATTCGATTCTGCTTGATTCTAAATTTAGATAGAACGAAGAACTTCTATTATATTTTTAAGGTAGTTCTTTAATATATCAAAAAGTGGGTTTCGAAAGTAACAAAATTCTAGCGTGTTGAGTTAAATATGAATATTGCTCTCCAATTGTTTATTTGAAATATAATGGATCGATCCGAAGGAGGCAGGTAAAAAGAAAAAACAAGTTTTTACTTTAAATTTGTGCAACGTTTCGTTGGCATGTTCCGCCAACCTCTTCAGGCTAGGTAAAATAAGCCTGAAGAGGTTGGTGGAACATGCCAACGAAATGTTGTACAAATTTAAAGTAAAAACTTGTTTTTTCTTTTTACCTGCCTCCTTCGGATCGATCCATTATATTTCAAATAAAATTCTAGCGTGTTCTTTAAAATCTAAATAATGTTTCTTTATTTTTTAAAATATAGGTTGCCGACCTATTTTTCAAGAAAAAAATTATTGAAAATCGTTACTTTTACATTGAGAGTAAATGACGCCACATAACGCATAACAGGAAGTAATAGTATTAGTTGATAAAAAAGTGGGTTTTCAAAAAGAAAAACATAGCTTAAGAAAGATGAAATTCAGCTCTTTCTTTTAAGTTTATCAAATATGTGTCAAGCCGACCTTTCTAAAAAGATATGAATGATTATAAACACAAATAGCAGACGACATGCATGAGTGCCAGAGAGATAGAACGACGCGTATCGCATGCGTATGGTATAGTTTGTGCTCTCGCTGACCGCACAAACTATAACGCGTTAGAGAACTACCTTAAGTTGTTTATTAACAGTTGAGTAGCGATGTAGTGAATCGTGTAGATATAGCAATAGGTACTTATACGAAATTGTTTTGTTTGATAATCAATGGTAGTACTTAACGAGAGGTAGTTAGGTAAATCAGCAACTCCGAAAGTATTAATTATTATTATTGCAATTTTAATAATTCTCTGCTTACAATTCTGCTTATTGTTGAAAGGTGGACTCTTTTAAAAATAGAAGAATCATATGAAAAAATCGAAGATTTTACATTAATAACATCCGTATACATATTAGATTTATATACGACACAGAAATATAAGGTTCCATTTTATAAGAGAGCCAGATTTAATAATCACGACGGATGTATACAGTGACAGCGTGGAATTAAATAATCCATTCATCTTTCATCAGGTACGGATATACATAACCTAATTAATCATTCATATTTTATACTACGAATGACGATTTATCGTTCAAAAAACCTTCATAACCGATCAAAACTCCAGTGTAACGATTCGACTAAGAAACACATGACCCACAGTGTAACGTTATACTTTATACCCAATGAAATATACTTAATTAAATGAATTTTATAGCAAAAGTTAAGGCTAGATAAACGACCCGAGCTTACAGCATCAGCAGTTTAACCTATTTCGCAAGTGCAAACTCAGTCAAAGAGCTTAATCTCTCTCTCTCTCTCTAGCTGGAAGTAACGTTAACGCCACTTCAACAAAATCCCCCTCTCCCCCCCCCCCCCCCCTTCAAACAAAGCGTCCGCATCCCGCGCGCCGATACATAGGCCGAAATTCCGCCAAAGTCGAAACAAAAATATTTTACCTCTCGCGCCGGCCAATTAGCTAACACACACACACACACACACACACACACACACACACACACACACACACGTGCACGGAAAAAGCCATTTCCCACGCGCCATCCGCAAAGTCGCTGCTGCACGCGACGTACGTATATATACGCGCGTCCTTTCGATACCCTCGACACGTCCCTATGTGTGCTCTTCCCGCATCCTTTGCACTTGCATCGCGCGCATCCGGTGTGTACCGAGAGTACACACGGGCGTCCGCACACACACACATATGTACGCGTGCTTCGATACACGTGCATGATGCGCTTTCAATGCCGCGGCGAATTTCCCTCGCCTGACGAAAGTCGGCCGCACTGCAAGAGGCGTGCTATATATAGCGTCGAGGCTGTAGGTGGAAGGAGGATTTCCATCGACAATAAGATGACAAATCCTTGGTATTACACCCGCGGAGTTCGCATATAATACGTATAATGTATATAAATAAGAGCGCGCGTGTGTAAGGAGACGTACCTTTTTGCAGTACTGCAGAATTTCCAGCTTGTCGATCATGCAGCTCTTCGTGTCGGTGGATGATATCCATCGTCCTTGCTCGCCCATATGCTGAGCCAGGTACACTTCGCCGCCTTCGCAGAGCGTCGCCACCTTTCGGCATAAAGAGAATATTCGTCTTAGCTTTGTGCGATATGCGTATATATTATATGTGCTCTTTTATTAAACGCTGGTATACTCATGCCTTATTCGCTTCGACAAAGGACTTTTATATATATATATATGTGCGCGTATACGCGTGTCTTTATACGCGCAAAATTTAATATTGTCAAGGGGGAATCTGAGATAAAAGTCGACAAATATTTTAAGATTACACAATAGTGCCGAAGCCTACTATGAAATAAACTTGAATAAGTATTTGTGTCTGTGTAATAATATATACGTTTTATCGAGATTAATATGACGCAGGATAAGTTTATTTAAATATATTATTAATGATCGTAAACACGGTTTTTACGCAGTCAATACTTTATATTTTATAAGCTATCAATAATGATATATAGACATTGAGCATGATGTATATGCTTTTATTTATCTCTGCGAAAATATATTGATTAAACACGCGCCTATTTTAATAATACATTATGTATTGTAACACTTTTTATGTGTAATAGCTAGTGAGCCGTGTATTTTTAAAGCCAACGCGCGATCTTTGTTCCCTTCGCCACTCTATTATTCTTATATAAAACTTAATAAATGTTTATTTATATTTGAAATTGATTCCAGAATAATTGAAGAACATAAATATTGAAAAGTTTGCTTTCAAAGATTGTTGAAATATTTATTGATAGATTGAGAAGAACAGTCGTAGTGGTAAAAATAAATAATTCGAAATTCTAATTGAACAATTATAAAATAACATTATTACCATCAGAAGCTGGTCGCATTTCTTAAATAAAGTTGTTCAACTACGTTTTACAATCGCTGTACAAGACCGCACTTGTAACTTCAATTAATTATTATTTTAAATCTTGTATTTTAAATTAATTTATTTATTAATCCTCCATTTCAAACAATAATTTTACATTGTAACAAGTTAGCCCACAATGATAAGCTTAAAATATACCGTGAAGTACAGTGTTTTCAATAATATAACTTAATTATAATAATGCACTTCGAAGAATAATAATTATAACCGGGGAGATTACATTATATTCCGTGCCAAATTAATTTTAATTGCGAGCGCGCGAAAATAACCCGAGCGCGGAAATTTCAAAAATACGTCCGTCGTAATACATTATATACACAAATGAATTATACCAAGCGACTAAATTCAAAAGGCCATTGTAAAATATGAGCATCGATAGCCCTGGGGGATGCCGCACGTGTCGCAATACTCAGCGCCGAAGACTTGACACTAATTTAACTATGGGGAAAACACAATTAAGAAATCTCGTTTTCCATCAGAACCGCGCGCAGCGTCGCGGCGTATATATACTCATACATGTACACGTGTGAGCGTGGCGGATTCATCGAATGAACTTCTCCATTTCGTAACAAAGTGACCCGGGAGTTGGTTAGTTCAATTTACCGGCTCCCCGTGCCCCTATACCACGCCTGCGCGCGACCGTATAATCGACTTATATAGTGTATATATATTTTTTTTTTAAAAGTTCCACACGCGGACAGCAGTATAGTGTATTATACGTGCAAGCCAGGATGTTTACAGGCGTGGCAACTTTTCGCAAAGGTAGAAAACAATGATAATTCGAGGCAAAAGTGTGAGCGACGAAATGAAATCGCCATTGGAAGCCTATATTTTTCGACGTAGTCAAGTCAATATCGACCGCGGCGCATGTCAGACGCGAGCGCGCGAGCGTACTTACACGCGGAAATGCCATTTAAAGAGATATGTCGACCGGTATGCCGTGGCAGCAGCGCCACCCGAGCTTTATGGAAATATTTATGCGCACGCGCGCGCTTACGAGGCGACCGCGCAGGAAATGTTCCACGGCGTTTTCCGCGAAAAGGAAGAGAGAAAAAGAAATTTAACACAAGAGAATTTTCACTGCGCGGAATTCGTTTGCGGGGCTCACTCTCTCTTTTTCTCTCAGCGTGCGTTGGAGTGTGTAAAATATTGTTTAGAATTTCCAAATGAAGTTATGCCGCTAAATGAAATGTATCCAGTATGGTATTTTCCGTGTTTTATATTGTGATCGTGTATATAGTAAACGAATATACATCAACAAAGTTTTTTAAATACCAGAGACGCTTGATAAATTTTCCGATTGAGTATTTTGTGACTGACAGGTAACCGTAGAGTATATGCATGTAATGCGTTCACATCGTGTGAAGGAAAAAATGATAAATGAAGAAAAAAGAGCTCGAGTCTCGCGTGAACTCGATGAAAGTTTTATGCGAAATAAACTGTAATTGAAAGCAATAGAAAATTCAATCCTCATTCGCTGAGGGTTTATCAAGTACAGTACGCTCATTAAGGTTAACGAATAATTAGCCTTGCATATATATCAAATTCGCGTTCATTGTTACCGAAATTAAAGTTTATCTGTTTAAAATTGAACGAAGTCTTTTCTTTTGAATTTATTGAAATTATGGAAATGGAAAACATATATTCTTGAATGTTAACTATATAGTGAAAATATACAAAAACAAATATATGCCTTCTATAGAAATGAAAAAAACATTAATCAAACGGAATATTCAATACAAAACGTGAACTATTGCGCCGATTGATATCGGAGCAAAAATTTAATACCCGCGCGCTGCAGATATCGCGAAAAGTTTGCGCGGGAGAAAAATTAACGGGTATTTTTCAAACAAAATTCTATGGAAAAGTTAAATTAAAGGTATTCAAACTGATTAATCTGAAATCTAATATCGAGCGGGATGTTAAACGAATATACGAACGTTCTTTTCAACAAAACGACATACAATATCCTTTCACGATACAAAATGGCAACAGAGCACATTTCCAGCGCTTCTCTCAATTATCACGACACGTAACGTTATAACCTGCTGCTGCTGCTACTGCTGCTTTTGTGTGTCTGTGTGTAAATCTCATTATTTGCAGCAATCACTCGACCCCATCGATCTTTATTTTAGACGCCGACAATACGTCGAATTGCTCGCGCTCCTTATCTATCTTACGGAAAAGCGAAAGAATAAAAAAAAGCAACGAAAGAACAGCTCAGTTGAACTCGCTCCAATTTTCGAAAAAAGCGTTTTTTTCCCTCCCCCCTCTCAGCACGGTCTCGCGCTAGTGCTTTCCGCAATTACCGCTTCATTTACACCGCTGTACCTTACCCTACACACATACACACACAACAGCATCAGCAACGGCGGCGGGGGTGCGATGAAAAAGGCCCGAACACAGCCCTCGCCGATCCATAAATCAAAGAGCGCTGCGGAGCGGGCGGTTCATTATGGCCTCTCTCTCTTTCTCTCGCTTGCGCGAGAGCGCGTCAACAATTGGCGCACCCGCGCGCGCGCGCGAGCGAGAGAGCAGAACGTAAGGGTGCGAAATTGAATGTTTCAAGGGCCATTAAAGCCCGGTACTATACGTGTATAAACGTGAGAGAGCGGTGCGAGGTAATGTATATATATAGCGCTGTACAAGACGTCGGGCCAAAGACACACTCACCTGTGGCTCGCTCCTGCTGCCTGCGGGGGCCAGCTCCAGCCTCTCCGAGACCGCCTGTCGACAGAAAATGCAGCGTAAAATTATTATACGTGTATATATAGATATATATATATATATGGTAACGTGGGGTGAAGGTAAAGAAGGTGTGCGAGCGAGAAATTCATTTAGCCAAAATAATTGGTAATCCCATTTGCGAAGAGGGGCCCCGGCGACGACACGACGGCGTCGTTTAATGTGCGAGTCACACCTTTCTCGCGAAGCTCGGTGGTGGTAGTAGTAGTAGGCGGCTCTGCTCTACACGAGGGATTCTTTTAAAGCGCCCGCGCGCGCGCACCCCCGACATTTCACTTACTGCACTCCATTTTTAAGGCCTCGTTCTCCACGCCCTCGTCCTGTCGTGCGTTCCTCTCTTTCACGGTTCCCTTCATGCAGAGAGAGAGAGAGAGAGAGAGAGAGAGAGAGAGAGAGAGAGAGAGAGCCGTCAATCGCGATTGCGCGCGCAGAGCTAAGTAACGCGCGCGATCGCAGATTTTCCCTTTTTTATACGCCCTCGCGGGGGAGGAGGACTTTCGGTTTTTACGGCCCGCCTGGGAGAGATCATCATTGATTTTATCGGGGCTTGTCGTGCACGCGCGCGTAAAAAGCGCGTGCGCCTTTGTTGCCATAAGTTTTATCTGAAAAAGAGGAAGAAGTTTCCCCGGTTGATATACGGCCGGGAGTTTAGTTAGAGAGAGATATATATAAAAGCCTGTGTAGAGGTTGGCTTTTTGTGTATATATATTTGTCGGCGACGCATGAATATTCATTATTTTTATAAGCGGTGAAGGAAGATGAATAATTTTAATCTACCGCATATAAGTGCCCTCGGTGATGCTTTATATATATATTATGAGGGCTAGAGAAAGAGGGCGGAGAAGGAGTGGGAGGATCCGGGAATATTAAATCCCGTATAGAAATTGCCTTTTCAAATTGTTTTATCACTTTTTTTTTCAGCCGCGGAGGGAGGCTGCTTACTTAATGAGCTATAAGGAGGATTTTACGATATATGTAAGTGTGTACTTTTTTTGGCGTATCTATTGCGCATTAAAACCGGTACAGAATGCCCTCTTCTTCGCTCAGTCGGCTATGGCATTTAACGGGTTTTTTTATGGTACTTCGGGCACGTTATTATGGTCGCTCGCTCGCTCAATTATAAAAATGTTCTCGTGCATAATGGGCGACGTGTAACGAACGCTATTGCACACGCTGCAGACCTACTGAGGTCATTTAGCGCCCTCTTCAACTTGGTCATCTGTGCTGATTATAGTCTCCAAATTTATAAATAAAGAGTAGTTGATTTTTTCAAATTAAAAATTTACGTGTATGCTATATAGAAGCTATTAGAGTTTTCAACAGACTGAGTAAAGATCTGAAAATTCTGTCATCAAACAAAGCTATACCCACATAGTACGTTACGTTTTGGAAACATTTTTTAAACGTTTCTTTAGGAACCTATAAACGTTTCACTAAAAATATAGAAACGTAACAGAAACGTTTCAGAAACGTAGAAATGTCCTAAATCTGAAAAAATTTTTATAAAAATCGTAAACATGTTTAAATCGTCTCAAAAGCGTTTCTAAAACAGAATTCAAACGTTTATACAAAGTTTTGGAAACGTCTCTGAAACGTACGTAATCGATTCGACAAAAAACTTACTGGACAATTATTCACGTTCCAGATTTGTCTCAAAAATGTTTCCAAAACTAATTGGAAACGTTTCAGATAAGTTTCTGAAACGTTTCTAAAACATAGCACGAAACGTTTGAGAAACGTTTCTACAATGAAATTAAAATAATTTACATTGTCAGTTTTTAACACTGATATTACTTCAAACAGTATTCGGTACGCTTTGCTAGAGTAGACGTTCCTTACATATCCTGGAAATGTCCTTTTTTATGGACGGAACTACGCCATCTATCGACGGGTCGGATATCGAATACTTTACAACCTTAATGTTTTGTATATAGGTCACAAACATTTCTAAGACGTTCTTACAACGTAACCTTGCACTTCTGAAACGGCATAGAAACGTTTCCGGCTCAATCAGAAACGTCGCTGAGACGAATCTGGAACGTGAATAATTGTCCGCCCAAAAATGATTTCGTGGCCCACATATTTGCAACAGTATGGGCAGTATGTTGTCAATATATGGGCCACACTGCCCACATTAGAGCAATATATGGGCAATATGTGCCTCCGGCGCCTAAGCCGAATATTGGCCATACTGTTTCCCATATCATGTCCACATTAGTCCCATATTTTTTTTCTTCAAGTGTGGGATACATATAAGTATTATGTGGGAAAACTATGGCCCATATTCGGCTGAGGCGCCGGAGCCTCATATGGCCCATACATTGCCCACAAATTTTTTTTTACGCGGGTGTCCAGTAAGTTTTTTGTCGAATCGATTATTTACGTTTCAGAGACGTTTCCAAAACTTTGTAAAAACGTTTGAGTTCTGTTTCAGAAACGTTTCTGAGACGATTTAAACATGTTTACGATTTTCATAAAAATTTTTTCAGATTTAGGACATTTCTACATTTTTGAAACGTTTCTGTTACGTTTATACATTTTTAGGGAAACGTTTATAGGTTCCTAAAGAAACGTTTCAAAAACTTTTTAAAAACGTAACGTGCTATGTGGGTAATTAAGAAAAAATTAAAAACTTTTATATCGGAATAGTATATAAAAAATGTTATATTTGTTTACATTAAATCTCTATGAAATGTTACATTTATTAAGCGAGAATTTTATGCCATATTCTTCATAGTTTTAAGGTTAGTTTTTAAGTTTTTTTTTTTTATGTTATATATACCAGACCTACGCACAGGCAATGATATATTTGCCTCGGTAGGACTTACTTTTTGTAAATTTACTATGTAAATTTGAAACTATGTAAGTTTTTTTTCTGGTTAATAAATACTAAATACTAAGCTTTTGTGATTGGCAGCATGGCTTTTTATATTATAGTTTTTATAAAATACAATTTTATAAAAAAAACGTCTTATTAGATCTAACGATTTCAGTTCAGCTCCCATAACAAAAAGGTATAAATTTCGCGCACACAAGGGCTCATTATTTTACAGCTCTTTCAAAAGCGTATATTATGTATAAAGCAGCGGAGTGAATTTTATTCGCGATCTTGAGCACTTTATATCAAAGAGCGGCGGCGGCGCCGGCATACAATATTGAACGCACGCGTAACACGTGTAATATTTTCCAAGAAGCAGAACGCGCGCGCCTATATTTACCATCGGGCTCAAGATTTATTCAAAGTGATCTGCTTTTTAATAGCACAGTTGCTTTACTGCACAATAAATTGTAAAAATAAGGTCGTAAACCAGGACGGGATTTCATTATACGCTCTCGGCAAAATTTATTCATAACCTTTAATACGTAATTTTGGGAATCGTTCCGGTATTTATCATTAACGCATATATATAATATTCGCGCGTAATAGCCTATGTATAAGCTCGAGCAACGACATTAGGTGACAAACAAAGAAAGGAGTAACTTGTTACTCATGGCACTTAGTATTTGCATCAAGTGCAGGAAATTTCGTTACAATTTAATTTTAATTATCGCGGTATAGCTCTCAATCTCTCACTCTCGCTCGGCGTATTAAATTTTCAAACAGAGTTTGCACGGAGCGCCTCGCAGCTGAATATTAAATTTCCTTTTTTTTTCGCCCAGAAAATGTTAAAACTCTATTGACTCTACGCGCGCCGGGGTACACAAACACCTTTTGCAAATTTAATAACAGCGCTGATTGAGTTTGCAGTACACTTTTGAATCAACCTGAAACTTTATTAAAAAGAATAACCTGCATCGCGCGCGTACATATACTCCGAACGGAATTTCCATCCACGTATAGACTTTATCGAGTAGCTGCGTATATCGTCGCGCGGTACGAAGAAAAGCCAGTTTCTTAACTCGGACGAAGAAAAGCCAGTTTCGCGCGAAAAAAGCCATAGTATGGGCTCATTTTTGGCTTTTTTCGGGCGATACTGGCTTTTTTTCGTCCAAGTTAAGAAACTGGCTTTTCTTCGTACCGCGCGACGACATAATCTGCGCGTCCATCGCAATACACAAATTGAATTCGAAAGCCTCTCACAAGATTTCCTCCTAAACGACCCCCCCCCCCTCCGCATACAAGAGGAAAGAATGCATCATCAGTGGCCATAAACATCGAGATAAGCGATCCCCTTTCCCTCCCCCTATACCGCTTGCTTATTACATTAACCCCGTAAACCAAATTTACCGTGCTGCAAATTTACATACACACATTTATACGTCGCCCCATAAACTCGGAAATCCCCGCAATAAATATCCCACGCCCCTTCTGAACACGCACACGCAGCATGCGTGCGTACGCACATATATATACATGCACAGCTCCGAAGAAAAAAAAAGCGAAGCACTCGAGAGAAAGGGCAAAAAACACATGAGCTCTACTGTGCGTGAGCTAAACAGGCCTCTCATGCGCGCAGTATACCGCGTCGTCGCTGTACATAGTATGAGGATCATGCGTCAAGCAGTCGAGTCCCTTATCTGCCACCCCCGATCAACACACGCCACCCTCGCACTCCACTCGCGCGCGGGCAGGAGTCACGCCAGCTAGTTACTACGTCGTCTTCTCGCGGCGGTAGACGGCGCCCTCTGAGAGACCCGAAAACTTTCCTCCTCGACAGCCTTCGTCGCTTGTAAGTCTTGCACGCACCACCCCTACTTATACGGATGACGAAAAAGAAACGTAGGTGCCTATTGGTACGACGGCCGAGACGTTGCCTGAATATTCCATGAACACGCGTATTCGTATATACGGACGTATAGTAGGAGAAGGAGAGAAAAGAGAGACGATGACAAGGGAAAGACGCGCGGTAAGGAAAAAAATCGCGTCATCGACACGTCGCGGGCGGGCGGGCAAGTAGCTACCTACTATACACGCTCATCGCGCGAAATATCGATTTTGCCCGGTTGACGCTGTCTCTCTCTCTCTTACTCTCCCCGCAGGCGCTAGCCCGCGCGCGCACGGCCCCACGAGAGTGTACAAGTGCGCAGCACCGTAGATGTGTATATGTATGCGCGCGGGGGGTGATACACCGACAAGCAAGTATGTCTCTGTGTGGGTGTGTGTGCAGACAAGGGCGCGGGTGTTCGTTTCTTTTCTCTCCGTCGCCCGTGTGTGTGTGTGTGTATCTCTTACCGGGTGTTCTCTCTCTCTCTCTCTTGAATAAAAGGAGAGAAAGAGCCGGAGAGCGCTAAATCGCCGGAAAAGCCGATTTTTCGCGCAGAAAGGCTTGCCGCTGTCGCCTCTCCGCTGCGCACCGCTGCTGCTGCGGGCGATCGATTTCGGATGCTGATGAAGTTGCGCGCGGAGGAATGGGAGCGCAGTCGGGCTGTTTTTTTGCCCTTATATAAAACCTTTTCGAGTAGGTCAGATGGAGGGTTTGAGAGAACGAGTATATATGTGTACGGATTTGCATTTGTTTGCCACGGAATTTACATGATTATGCGCGGATTTATCGCGCGAATAATCGTGTTTGTATACTTATATGATCTCGCGATTATATTGTAGTTGATTGCCGGGGAGAAATGAGTAAACACACTTGCGACTCAATTACTTGAGTGCTCCGGCAATATTTGATGTCTTTTCCCATATCGTGGGAGTTTTTTCCGGTTTCAGTTTTTTGTAAATAAAGAAAAGAGAAGTAAAATATTGAGGCAATTGGTTGGCTTTTTTTCGCAACGTTCATGGTGGGAAAAAAATTCGCTTTATCGAGTTTCCAGATTATTGATTAACTTACGGGTTTGCGTTAAAAAAAATAAAAGACAACAATTTTATTCCTTTTATTGGCATTCTTTCATCAAAAATACGATACCAACAAACTTTTTATTTGATAAAGGAGTATATAAGGTTAAATACTTTTGTTCGGTGAGCTTTTATTGGATACTATACTTTTTAACTGTGCGGTAACATGATTATTTTGTTCGATATAATTAGTATTGCTTGAGAATTGTTGTTGGGAGTCCTTTTTACAGTGGCCACTTATACCGGTAATTATTTCCGTGACGAACGATAAAATAGAAACAAATACGCTTAAAAGTGAAATGAATATTCTAGTTGGGTATAAACGCAATTATAAGCGCTATAAAAGCGGCATGAAACTTTTTAAAATCAGTTTAGCCTCCCTTTGAACCCGGCATTATGGCCATTGTGAGCCTCTTAAGGTGTTAGTATTGCTATTAAAATGGCGCTTTTTCAAGATATAAAATCATTATAAGTATTTCACTACGATTAATTTTACAATTTATTTATACAAGATTATTGTTTGGTATTTTTAAACATTGCAACATTTTATAAAAAAAAAGTAACTTTTCACAGTTTTACTACAGTCTCGCTATACGACAAAACGTATTTAATCACTCAGACTAAACAATGCCTTGGAACTTCTTTTATGTTGTTGTATCTCTGGAAAAGTTGATTAAACAACGGAATGGAAAATCGATACGCCTTCTCTCTATTTTTCAGTAAACATTTATCCGACAGAACTATTTTATTTGCCCTGAGTGCTGCGATATCGGATTTTCCGATCAAGTTAATTCCGCGCGTCGGGGTGCGCTCGCTCCCTCGCTCGCTCTTTCACCGAATAAGAGGATATTTTCGAGGATCGAAGTTCATTACGTGTGAATTCTAAATGTAGCAAAAATGCGACGACACTCCACTTCCGCTTCATCTTTTAAATCTTTCATTCACCGTCTTTGTACCTTCGTTCTTTCAAACTTTCATTAAGGGTGAGGGGGATGAGCATTTGCATTGATCGGGAAACGAATCTCGTTGGGGAATTGTAAATTTTAATTAGCGAATTAAAGCGCTTCGAACGTATAAATATGTTAACGCGAAGTTTATTTCTAACGTGATGCATTTATTATTTATATAAGAAAGAATTGTGAAATATCAAAGTATCTTTTTACAAATGCTTTTATGTAACATCACATGTTGAATCTTCTCATGTCTTTATTGTTTACAGTTTATGCTATTTCTGAATAGTAATTTCTGATAGATGATAAAAATTATCTATATATGTGAGTAATATAAAATAATGTTAATGTATTTAATCAAATAAATGACTTTTATATCATATATTACATGATTTATCAAAGGTACATATGGGAGCGTCCAGCAGAAACGGGCCACCGAGCGCGCGCGGTGCCTTTTTTCGCGTAAAAGGCGCTCTGTTTAACTCGCTCATAATCGTATGCTGCGTCTTTGAAAAAAAAACCAAGGACCTATATCGATAGATTTTTTCCTGCTCTTTCCAATGGTGCCATTGTTTTTATTGCGAAAGCCATTTTTCTTAAAGTATATCATGTTTTTTTTCAAAATAAACTACACCATTGGAAAGTACAACTCTTAAGCTTCAAAACCCTATCTTGGAGAAGTTGGAGAAATAAAGGGTTTAAAAGTAACAACATGAAAAAGACAGCGCCGAGGGTCCGCGCGAGCCCCTCGCGCCCATGCGTACGGCATGTTTAAGTGCACGCTCTATTCAATTCGCTAATAATCGTGTACCAAGTCTCTGAAAAAAGAACTAAGGACATATATCGATAGATTCTTTCCTGCTCTTTCCAATGGTGCTATTATTTTTATTCCGAAATGCTTCCGAAAGGTAATATTGTTATGCCAGATTAAACAATCTATAAGGTTATTTTAAATTTCTGTTTCACTGCTTTCAGTGCGTTCATGGATATTTTTATGTTTAATATATTATGTTTTTCAAATTTTGTTATATAAATGAACAAAGTTCATTGTAATATTATATTAACTGTTACAACTAGATCCACAAAATTATGTCCACGCATTGGCATTGTAAGTTACAAAACATTTTATATTTACAAAAAAGAAAGGGCGAAATAGCACATCGCGTGTATTAATCCGCCCTTGAGCATAGAGTAAAAAGTTCCGGCAGCCGCTGTCTTTTTGATCTTACTATTTTTGAACTTTTCATGTTTCAACTTAAAAATATAATATTTTATAGTTTAAGACTTGTACTTTTGAAGAATATAATTCATTTTGAAGAAAAGACTGATATTTTATTGAAAAAATAGAGTTTAAACATGCAAATGGAATTTTCAACTAGAAGGAAGCATTTCGGAATAAAAATAATAGCACCATTGGAAAGAGCAGGAAAAAATCTATCGATATATGTCCTTAGTTCTTTTTTCAGAGACTTGGTACACGATTATTAGCGAATTGAATAGAGCGTGCACTTAAACGTGCCGTACGGACGGGCGCGAGGGGCTCGCGCGGACCCTCGGCGCTGTCTTTTTCATGTTGTTACTTTTAAACCCTTTATTTATCCAACTTCTCCAAGATAGGGTATTGAAGCTTAAGCGTTGTACTTTCCAATGGTGTAGTTTATTTTGAAAAAAAACATGATATACTTTGAGAAAAATGGCTTTCAATATTCAACTCGAGTTTTCGTCCGGAAGAACGCGTTTCGCAATAAAAATAATGGCGCAATTGGAAAGAGCAGAAAAAAATCTATCGATATAGGTCCTTGGTTTTTTTTCAAAGACGCAGCATACGATTATGAGCGAGTTAAACAGAGAGCCTTTTACGCGAAAAAAGGCACCGCGCGCGCTCGGTGGCCCGTTTCTGCTGGACGCTCCCATATATTCAGTAGTGGATGAGACCGCAAACAATTTCATTCGAATGGACTGATGAATCACAAATAAGTCATAAACCGCAATGTCAGTTGGGGGATTCCTTTGGTGCTTAAATAGACAAGCATATATATTCTGTGGAAAGGTATGGAATTCATAATTCTTTTACCCCATAGAAATTATGTTAAAATATTATTTTATTAAATAAAGGTTGTTTATATTAATATTATAAAATATTGTAGAAAGTTCATAGCAGAGTAGAAAAATAAATTTTTTTTAACGGAGTGTACGAAACTCGCCTTCTCGTGCTTGTTTTGCATGCGCGAAGTAGCTGTTTTACACACGGCGTGCGCGAAAGTCGCGCATGCGCAGATCAATTTACTTTTGCGAACGCCGTGCGAGAAACAGCTACTTCGCGCACGCAAAACAAACAAGGCTAGTTTCACACACTCCGTTAAAAAAAATAGAGTTCAATACACGTGACCGAAAAGGGTCATCATTGCACGGGTGTAGTTTGTCGCCCGAGCGGACGAGAATGACCCACTTCGCACACTTGTATCGAAAATAACTATATATAGTCAAGTTATTAATGTACTTTAGTAGTTTCAAAAACTGACTTGATCATTTACGTTCTAGACAATATCAATTTTTATCAGCATCTGCTATAAATAAAATGAAGTACTTTAATCGGGTTATAATTTAGTCCACATGATCGGTTGTAAATATTTATTTGCAGGAAAATTTGTGCCAGAATTTTTCCACTATTATATACCATTTACTCAATAAAGTTTTTAATACACTTCTTTATTAATGTCGATGGTAAGCCATCCCACTTCAGAATAATGGAGTATTATTTTTTATTTTATAAAAGTCTATGCAATTCTCTTTGATGTTATTAATAAATAATTGAAGATGATTACAAAAGCTCGCAAACTCGGCATCAATTTTTATGAAGTAATATTTCAACGCAGCAACGTAATTTTAATGAAAAACGTAATATAAACTGAGTTTTATCAAAATTTCATCGCTATTTCAAAGCAACTTTTATAATTAAAAAAATACCGACTACACATATAACAGACATACACCGTGGACGCAAAAACCTTTTTTTAAAACTGCACCCCATTATTTCAATTGCCGCAAACAAAAGCCCGTCCCTCTCCACTGACCGAGATCCCTACAATTTCATCAAATTGAATCAAATATTTAAAAACGGCCATCATCGACCAGCCACTTTTCAATGCAAACACTCCTATCTATCTCGATATCGGTCTCTCCGCGTCGCACCATTATTATTATCATTTTCATTGTCGTGTAATTCCCATTATCCGAGCGGCTGGGCGAACGCTCCCTTTCACGCTTGACCTATCGAACTGATTTCCCCGAAATCAACCTTGCGAGAATATCCCCCGTCGGCCTCTCTCCTCCCATTTGCGGTCGATGCCCCTTTATTTCCCGATTAGGCGCGCGCCTGAAAACCCCCCCTCCCTCCCTTCTAACTACGTAAGTTGCGCCCCGCGTGTGCGTGCGCGCCTTCTTTATTAGAATAACTTTGCGATTACCGGAGGGTCGAAAGCGCGGGGCGCGCGTGTATATATAGGGACATATAGTCTTATGTACGGGCTTACCGAAGAGTCATTCTTCTCGGGTTTCGAGGAAACTCGAGGCCGCTCCGAGAGGATTTCTTTGGTGTGATTATGTCGTTCGTTTCTTTCAGGCTGATTTATCGTATAGTGTCATTCGACTTTTAGGTGCGGGTATTCTTTCTTTGGGTTCTCACATCAGATTGAATTATAAAGGATGTGTTGGGTAAAATAGAAACACGGTTAATTTGGCGTAGGAAGCGTCTTATTTTTTAATTTCAAGTTGTCAAAGAAGAGATTATATTTTGTGCAACATCGTACAGCAAAAAGTTTCATCTCGTAATAATTTAGTGATCACATGCGCTTAAGTAAACTCGCGCAGCATTCCAATTATGCACGATTACAACTGCTATCACAACTAAGTCCCTTATTATTATGGAAATTTATATCCCCGCAATGTATATTATTTCAATTCTATGAACAATTTACTTACACGACATAACATACCTACACCCCACGCTTGATATTCCGCACGAGCGATAAATATCGTGGCGCGCGCGCGTGCGTGGACATCACGCTATATGTGTGTGTGTATATATACACACACAGACACGCGAGGACCCCGGCTCTATAATATTGATGAACGAAGGGCCTTCGCAAAAGTAAAACCATTTATCCAGATTCGCGTGCGCATGCACAGGCTCGTATTATTTAAACAACGCGAAATTATTTATCACCCGGCAAATATTCCGTCGCATCTCTCTCTCTCGCTCTCTCTGCCAGTGATAAATGGCCCGCACGAGCGGCGAATATTCATATACATCCCCCGCCGCCGGCTCCAAACATAGACCCTTTTATAAATTCCCTCGCTAAACGCGTATATCCTTCGGCACGTATACCTACAACATTCTCCGAAACCAAATCGAAAAAGCTTCTGCACCCACCCGCCGCGCGCTCTTTAAAAATGAAAAGGAGCATATCTGCGGGGCGGCGCTCGCGCACGTCGGCTGGTGAGCCTGGCTCGATTGAAAAAACAGAGAGCTAGCGAGCGAAGCCCGTCGCCACCGCCAGAGTAACGATTTTCCTCACTCGCTCTCCCCGTAGAGCCCCCCCCCCCCCTCCCCCCGTAAAACATTAACGAGCCTCGGCAGCGACGACGGGGCGGGCCGCTCCGCGCTCATTTTTCTAAGTCCGCGCTGCAGCGTCGAACGGAAATTTCAGCGCGTGGATATCGCCCTGGCCTGCGCGCATACCTATACTCTCTATCCCTTTGCCTCGCGGCGGCGGCGTGGCTGGAGAACAAAAGAAAGGTGGAAGAAGGGGTGCTGCTGCTGCTGCTGCTGCCGGCAGCGGAAAAAGGCCAGCAAGAAAAACTCGGCAGTGGTGGTGGCAACGTTGCGCCTCTGCACCGCTGCTGCTGCTGCTGCTCTAGCACCACCCGCGCGTACATAATTAGAGGCTTTAGCGCCGAGGCGCGCAGTTCGCGCCTCGCAAAGCAGCCGGCGAATTCCGACGACAGACTGACGCACCGAGAGGGAAACCGTCAGAGGGTGCGGGGGAGTGGTTTTAATTAATTTATACCTGCCTAATTACTCAGATTTTCTTTTATAACTTTCGCATTGTATCTTGTCGTATATTTTTGTCCCCCTTTCTCTCTCTCGCACTCCGTGCCGCCGCCCTGTCTATCTATCTTTCGCCTTTTCTCTCTTTAATTAACAATGCCAGGCTTGTTCAGCCGTGCTATTATGAACGCGAGTGTGCCGTCTTTTTTCTTTTCATTGGGTTGAACGGTCGTTTCGTTCCCGACTGCAGCACTATAATAAGGCAAAAGCGTACTGGTATTACTATACATTATATATACATGTATAAATGCACGTGTATAGAGATAGGAAATAAGTTGAACGGTGAATCTGCATCGCACGGCTGACTACACCTCGCGCCTTTCTACTGATTTAAAATGCTCGCCGGTCCCCGGGGAAATTTTTCTTTTAAAAGTCATTTACTTTTACGCGCTTTTAAACTGCGTAATTAGAGAATGTTACGCCGAGGATCGCCGGCAGGGTACAATAAAAACACAGAGCTGTTTCTGCGCAATGTTTCTGCATTTTTGTTTTTTTTTAATTGTTAATGTTATGAACTTGGCGAGAATGTAGAGCATATTTTGTGAAAAAAAAGGGCTGTATTTGTAAGAATGTTACAGAAAAATACGCGCAGAGAGACGCGTGTTTTCTCACGTAATAAAAACGAACTTTATTTGTGCTTTTTTATTTCTATTTGAAGGGTGTATCTAGAATAGCAGCGAAATACCATTTGCGCTTCGCTGTTTTTATGCTCTCGTTAGTGTCTATTTGCTAAAAATCCGTTTGTTAGCTAATTAAGAGGAAATTATCCTCTCCTATTTTTATCTAGTATACTTTGACGTTTCATTCTGGGTATTTGTTACTGAAAAACATGTTTATCATCTTTATTGCTGTAACAATCTTCTCTCTATATGTAGAATAACATATCGAAATATTCTATGTAGAAATCTGCCTCTATCTTTTTAAAAACTAAAATGGCAGAGATATCTTGGAACAACGTAAAATCGCGAAGTTAATTAAAAGTAATTCGAAAGCTCGACTAATTTCTAACTATATAATATCATTTGTATTATTTTTGTTCACTCCACGAAAATTAAAATTTAAAATTCCAAGATCACGATAGCACGAGTCACGTACCGTTTTATCTGCTTCTATTTAGAAAATATTCGCAAGAGGGAAGAACTTGATCAGAATCTGTAACGCGGAGGCTGGCGCGTGCGCGCGCCCTCATTGTAAACTCTAATTTTCGAGGTATCTGTTCATTTGGGGCACACGTTTACGCTAATTAAATTTCCTCTGATCAGACTTTAAAACACGTGCTGCGCACGTTTAAACCAACCTTTACATTGGAACTATTAACTCTGCCCTGAAACTTCTGCGAATCTCTTGTTCATTTATAAATTATTATCTGCAAAAAGCTAAGTATGACAAAAGTTGTATATATTATGTTTTTCTTTTCGTTAAATATATTGGCACGAAAAATTTTGTTCCTTATTCTGCGGTAAATAATAATAAAAAAATCTTTTCATTAAATATAAAATAATACTTTATAAATTTAGGAGGCAGGGAAATAATTTATTGATATTTTAAATGACATTTTTCATATTATACGTGCTTTTCATTTGCACCATGAAAACATGAAAAAATCAAAAGGTGCTCGAAACCATTTTAAAACATTATAGAATGTGTCCCATTCAAATGGGTAGGTACTTTGCTGAACTTTGGGGATTCGTATCATACGAAACCTTGAGTTTTTAACTGGATAAACTTCTCTGAATAGCATTCCGAATATAACACACGAGGAGATTTTATATCAAATTCTTTCACGAAGCATATTCAAAAGATAAAAAACATCAAAAACTTAGTTTCTTTGTAAAGCGTTATTTTTAGTTAAAAAAAAAAACGTACGAATTTTTGTATCAAAATCCAAATTAATGTTACAAAATTCTTTATTATAATCTGACACTGATTACGATTTAATTGCAAAATTTCAGCGATCCATCGTAACACAATTGATTGAAATTTCTCGCGTTAATTGCATTATCTTAATCCTCTTTAAATTCCTTTGTGTGCAATTTCACTGACGTGGATATCGTTAAACCGCAGCCACTCAGTAGCGTCGTTTTTCACTTAATTTGATGTAAATTTGCACTTGTCTTAAGGGTTGAATGTCCGCGCGCTCGTGCTCTATACGTTTTTACAAAGATTTACTTTGAATTAAAGGAAGCCCCGTTACACAAAGGCGCCGTCGCTCTATAATAACTATATTTACGCCTCCGTGATTTGCGTCACTCGTAAAAACGATATTACAGCCATTATTACATCGAAATGATACGTTCACATTGATATATACTTTGAATGCTATCCGACGTGTTTATACTCCGGCATTAATTAAACTAAACAGATTACATTTTATCGATCCGTGTGTGCATATACACGTACACCCACAGTATAGAAGCAGCCTATTGTAGTTAAAAGCGCGCGAGTACATGCGAAATATTCATCATCGGTGACGCAATCACAAGCCAATACCTCGGGCCTCAATCACCAAATTAACCTCTCGTAAACGAGCGTCGCGCGGCTATATGCAAGTATAGAACTAAGTAGTTATGCGCCTCTCTCTTACTCTCTCCGGGCCAACAATCGCTCGCCCGAGCGCCTGCTACAAGTTCGTCAAAACTCAATAACTACCCCAGCAGAGGCAGTAGGTACTGCTACCCAGTCTCTCTCTCTTTCTCTCTCTGTGTGTGTATATATGTATATGTATGTGTACGTGGCGGGACAAGCAACACTGTGATCTTGACAGCAACTACTAGTCGGCTAGCCCCTACAAAGGCGTCCTCGCGAAGCCTGCAACTTCCTTCGCTAGCGCCCGCAATCCACCTGCGCGCACTGTTTCTATACCGCCGGGCTGTGTGTATGCGCGCATAAGGGAGCGAGAGAGTAAGAGAGAAGTCACTACTACCTTAGTGCAACAATCAACCTGTTCAAATTTCAAGAGGCCCGATAACCGTTTTCATCTTCGACAATGCGCCCTCCTTCAACTCTCCCCCCTCCCTGTACTCCTGTCCCGAGCACGAACAAAACACACAAACACTCACACACACACACACACGCCCACTCGCCTGTCAATATTATATACACAACGCTCTCGCGTCCACATCGATATACGGGCGCACATATATATGCATATATACCTCCTGTAGTGTATACAAGTAGATATACAGGCGACATGCTCGCGCGTACGGACGACTGCGGCTGCGGAAAATAAGGAAGGCAGAGCGAGAGAGAGAAAACGTATATTACTCGTTTGATTGTCGGCCGGCGGCAGTGGGCGGGCGTGTACGTACGTACGTACGTACAACATACAGTACATATATATACTATCGCATAGGTGAGCAGCTATATATACGTATGTGTGTTGTGTGTGTACGTATACGTATATGTGTATATACATATATACATATATAGTTAGCTCTTCAGCGATCGATATCGTTCCCTCTCGCTCTTACTCCCTCGCGCGCGACGCGCGCACGCCGAACGCAAAATCGACGAAGCGCGCGCGAACGGACGAACGAGCGGATGGACCTTCGGTTCGTGTGCACACATCACAGGAGAGTGAGGGAGGAGGAGGAGGACAGGGAGGTGGAAGAAGGGGCGAGTTATATAGCTGAAGCGAAACGGACGGACGGACGGACCGACGGACAGACGGGTGAATGGGTGGGTGGACGAGAGGGGGAGCGAACCAAAGAGAATTGCATTTGATTTATTTTTAAATGAATTATTATTCGCGTGGCCGCGTTGATAGAAAATCAAACGCAGTGGTATTAGGAGAAGGACGGTGGGTGATGTGACGATGATTTTGCAGCGGCGTCAATTTTAATGCGGGCCTGAATATTATAGGAATATGTTATATATCATGTAGATGGATTGTTTGTGTATATCTATATGTATGCACACGTTGTGGCGTAGTAGGTGATGGTTAATGACGCGCGAAGGCTGGCGGTGGGTTCGGATGAATTCGGTTTGTTTAATTTGAGATGCGGATTTAATGGGCTCTCTCGAGAGCGGTATATAATAGCTACGAGCTCTTGTTTGCGCTAGGAAAATCGTGTTATTTGTTGAAATTCTTGATGGTACGCAGCGCGCGATCGACATTTCATCGCAGTATAAATTGCGAAATATTACGTTATGAAAAGAATGGCTTTGCAATCCCGCGAAAGTTATGGATAATTTGTTATTTTAGTAATATAATGATTTTTGATGAAGCCAGCCAAGTATAAACGTGAAATGAAATACCGTTGCCTTTGTGTTTTATTTTCAACTTGTTCAATTATAGAGCGAGCTTTATGGTTCGTAAACAAATTTATTTTTGAAACGCGATCCGATTTCTATACCCTCTATAGCGTAAAAATTGATCCATTCCTGTTGAACCTTCTCGTTATCTTTCGCAGCGCTTCTACTATTCCATTACCACGTTTTCTCGCAGAAAGTTTTATAATAATTAATTATTATCATAACGGCCTGTCTTCATAGGAAAATGATGAATTACGAATGATGAATTATGCCCGATGAAAAAAATGTTGTTATCCGACGTCTACTAAATTTATAGTCACTGGTGTACCTTTGGTGTATTCTTCTTTGACCACTGACTACAAATTTAGTAGATATCGCATAACAAAATTTTTTCTATCGGGTATAATTCATCATTTATAATTCATCATTCTCCTATAAAGACAGGCCGTAAAGAAAACTAGCGATAGAATTAATTGTATTAAATGTTTTGAAGCTCAAATTAATTAATCCGTTAAACCCGAAGCCCTCTTACCTTGGCAAAAGTGACGATACCCCCCCCCCTCCCCTGCCCACAGTCTATGCAAAAATTTCGTTTTTACATATAAGGCACGGCCGCTACTACCCAGAAAAACTTTATATCTTCACCATTGCAAAAACTCTTACATCTCAAATACATTATTATAAAATATATTATTTTAATTATATAACACCGTGTTTCCAAAAACCGCTTTTGTAATCAATATTTAGGTATGAAATCAAATCATGTTGAATTATAAGCGAGAATCGACTATTTCAGATGTATTTAGGCTTTAAAAATAATTTTTTGTAACACATGCACGATTTTCGTGGTTTTCCGACCTAAAAAGAGGTTCTAAAGTGACTTTTGCGACCGATTGGATAAAATATCCATTCGCACCCGGTGGGCGCAAAAAAATCCATTTGCGCCTGCCTCGTGCGCTCAGCGGGCGTAAAAAATCCATTTTTAGCCTTGCTTTTTAGGTTCAAAAACGCCGAAAATCACATGTAATAAGTCACAAAAAATATGGTGTGAACCTAGGGCTTAGTGGGCCTTTTGACCTCGACACTCGGTCTAAAAAGGCCCACTTTGCGCAATATACACAATATACTATTATAGGTCTAGTTCGTCCCTGGTAGAAATTGTCTCTATCGGAAATGACCAGGAAAATAATAAATAGCTAGTAAAAATAGCTAATTTCTGGGTAGTGATGAAACGATTTTTCCGATCATATTCTCTATTTAATGGACATAACCCAAACTTAAAATGGTTGTACTAAATTTTCTCTGTAATCTGATCATAGATAGCAAACCAAATCGTAAACACGAATTATTGGTATTTAATTCATTTATAGTACTGTTTCAGGGGATACAAACGAAAACAATGATTTTTTCGTTCGATTCTGTCTCTCTCACTCCTCGCCATAATAGCAAGCCTCTTATTAGCTATTTCCTAACTAAAAAAATTGGCCAACTTTAATATCTTTTAAATACTCATAAATAAACTAATGTAAATTTGTGAAAAAGCTTATTCTATTATTTTATATGATCGGAAAAATCGTTTCATCGATAGATAGAAATGGCCAAGAAAACTGTCTAATTTTTGACGATTATTGAGGAAACTAGCTATTTAGCAGGTAAATAATGGAATCGATTTCCATCAGGGGTTAGGAATTGATTATGCAAAAAAATGTCCAAGGAGAAAAAGTTTTATTTTAATATTATCTATCATATTTGCATATACCATTTTTGTGTAAAATCAAATCCTGGTAAATTATAACCAAAAATCGACCATTTTAGCCCTGGTGGAAACTGACTTCATTATTTGCCTAATAAATAGTTAGTTTTAGTGGGGTATAGCCAACAACTAGCGACTTTTCTTGGATATTTTTATCTATCGATGGAACGATTTTTCCAACATTATTCGCCCATTTAAGGTGGTTCTATTAAAATTGTAAAGTCTGCATATGAAAATAATATTGAAGGACGTTATTGTTCAGGTTTTCATGAACAAATTGGTATAGTTTTAAGTGCAAGTTACCGACCAAATACTTGAAATAATATTGTTTAAAAATTTGTGTTTTAACATGGGGAAATATGGGAGCCATGCTGTTGGCATGGAAAAGTATTGAAATTGAAGTACTTAAACACTGCAGAATTATAGCAAAAAAGAGATATCGAAAAAGTAAATTTCATATTTTCTAAAGGTATTAAAAAATATACCAGTAGGCGAATAAAATAAAAAGATATTTTAGATCAAAGTCGGAAAAGTCATGGTTTGAGGTTAGATTGACGGCATTTACTAGTCAAAACAGCAAATTTTTTAACCTTTATTTAAAAAAAAAACAAAAATATTAGCTCTATCAAATATATATGAAAATTGAACAATTATTATATTAATTAATTTATCATTTCAAAATATTTCTTAAATATTGAAGAATAAAAATAATATTTTTTTAACACTCAATTGACTTCAGACTTTTTTAGTAGAACTACTTTAATAGATTGAAGATAAAAACTTTTTTTTTAAAGATTTACACAAGCTTGTTCTTAACTATTTCAAAGGTATTAAAATTGGAGAGAAAAAGAAACTGTTGGTCAGTTTTGTTAGTTAGGGAATGGCTAGTAGAAGACTGGTTCTTATGACGAGGACTGAGAGACAGAATCTAATAGAAAAATATACGTTTCAGTTAAGGCGATGTGATCTCCAAAATCAACCCGATTTCATTATTTAACAAATTAATATTCGGACGTTTATTTGGAAAAACAACTCCTAGCTGTTCATATTGCTATTTTTTTCTATCCGTTTCATAGAGTAGTATGATTATATTATTATTATTATTATTATTATTATTATTATTATTATTATTATTATTATTATTATTATTATTAGTACATGCCGTGGTGTCCTTCCCTCTAGTTTTAGAGTCCATTTTATGTATCATCAAATTTATTACATTTTGTCTGATTGTATTTTATGTATTGATAATTGATTTTATTACCTTTTATTCATTCCAGGCCCGTAATGTCGAATAAGCTAAAGTACCCAGTGCCGGGACAAACTAAAAATCTGGCCCCATAACGGGACAGCAAAAAAATGCTACTATTACTTATAATTATGAAAAAGAAATTAGTTAATTAGCATTATTTATGCTATTATCTATCTAGTCCAGTTGATATCATGTTGATTTAAGTATTTGATTTATTATAATGCAGTGGGAAAGTTTTGGAGGTTATGTTTAAATGGACGAACTCATGTCCCGACTTGCCTACACCTTCTTTACCGCATCCCGATAGCGGGGCACATTTAAAAGTGTATGTCCCGGCATTGGTTCTTAAGTTTGTTCCGTTATTGGGTCCACATTCAACATATTTTACCCTATTCTGTCCCGCTATAGCAGCATCTTGAGTATAACTTTGAACTTACTTATTTAATAAAAAAAAGTACGAAAATGAGTTCCTTTTGGTATAAAATAATAAAAAAGATCCAAAACTAATTAGTTATGTCGAAGAGACTTAAGAAATTTGACTTATTCATTTTGAAATATGCATCTGAACTTTTCCCTATGCTGTTTTTGTCCCGACACTGGGTACTTTACCTTATAAAGATCCCATTGCAGAAAAGTGGGACAAATTTTACAAGAAATTACAAGAGGAAACTGCACAATCAAAACAAATCATCAAAAATGATGAAACTGAAGAAGTTTTAACAGATTGGTCAAGATTAGCAAATTTTAGAAGACAACTAGATCAATTACTACTAGTACGAACAGTAGAGAAAAAAGCAAGAGCAAAATGATTCTTCTAGTGATGAAGAAGATTTTGATGAATTTTTCGATTGGAGAGCAAAAAACCGCTGCCAATACATTGGCACTTAGCTTCCTCAAATTTTCTCGCTCAGTAATAATTTAAAACTCTTTTTTAATGATTTGGGGTTGTACGAGTGCCGACGGAGGATTCTCTGCATTCAGGCGTTCCAATACCACTTTTCATACACTTCGATCTCTTAGCCAAAAGGCCGAAAAGTGATGCTGCTGCAACATTTGCAGACTCTTATATGCCCTGGAAAACGATTTTTAACGTGCGGGATTGTTTACGCCGCCTAGCGGTTATGAGCAGTAGACGCGAAGTCGTCCGGTACGCCTGCGCAGTGGCACTGAGCTGACCTGTGGCGCGTACGTTTAAACAGTTAGAGATCTCTCCTTAGTACCTTCTACAATATTCCGTCAAATAAATATGATATAATATAATATATTAAATATCTATTAAACTAATTAAGCATATTCACCATTTTTAATGCTTCGGTAAAAAAAATCAATATAGATAGAATTCTCTGGTGGATGAGAAAAATATGTCATATTACCTTATTGGTAATGAAATCATAATGCTCAATTGTTTATTACAAAATTATCAATAATACTATTTGCTTAGGAAGGTCACATTTATTAATTTGGTATGGATGTTTGAGAATTACACGTTCTATAGCGTAGTAACGAGTGAGAGGCGCAAAATGGGTCTAGCATTTAAACTAGTTACCTAGAAGAAAATTCAACAAAATATGACAATCATTTTGACTTTTTATCTAATTTAAATTTCAAAATGGTCATGTTTTTCCTTGTTCAATTTCAGGGGTAGTTACCACAGGAAAAATTAGAAAATTATCTAAACCTGCAAAGTTACAATCAATTGTTTATGAGAGACTTTCACATATTTATAAACAATTTTTTATAAATAATTTTTCTTGTGGAACTACCCCTGAAATTGAATGGGTCTGAAGTTTGCAACGTTGTAGTACAACGAAATAAAAAAATGTTTGATTTTACTTCATCTTTATAATAACTTATATCAATTTTGTGTGTAGATTAGATTAAGTTTCCATTGCTTAATAACTGTAATTAATTGTAAAAAATTATTTCGTTGCACTACAACGATGCAAACTTCAGACCCATGAAATTGAACAAGGAACAACATGACCGTTTTGAAATCTAAATTAGATAAAAAGTCAAAATGATTGTCATGTTTTCTTGAATTTTCTTCTAGGTGACGGTAACTAGTTTAAATAATAATTAAATTCGTTAAAAAAAATTTTTCATCATCTTAACACCTCTACCTTCAATGCATGTCGCTGCTTGTATCATGGAATATGTAAAAATCATTGTAAAAAATTCTTTAATCTGACGTCATTCAAAACCTCCGAACCTCCTTAAGGACGCTCTTTCACGACTATACAATTTGTGCGCTCAGCGAGAGCACAAACTATACCATGCACGTCGTTCTGTCTCTCTCGCTCTCGTGCAGGTCGTCTGCTATTTGTGTTCATAATCATGAATTAAAGATAATATCTCGAAATTTCCCACGGCTACGTACAATTTACAAGGTGTAGTTTGAAAGGGGAAGCCTCAATCGTTAAAGCCATATGTTTTTTACTGGTCAAAAATTTGATCCCTTTTCAGAAGTACTCGATTTAACCTATTTTTTCCCGCCGTCCCATAAGAGTACATGTAAAAAATGATAATTTCAAACGTTAATTTCTCAAAATTTTCCACGGTTATAGGGTAAAATAAACATACCACAAGATTCGGTACATCTTGAGCTATTGAAAATGTTATATCCCAGTTTACAAATTTTCATGCCAGAGCGTCCTTAAGGCGATATGAAGTCCAAAATCAACCCAATTTCATTATTTAATAAATTAATATTCGAACGTTTATTTGGAAAAACAATTTTGTCAGGCACTTCGTATATGTAAATACTATTTGCATAAGATGTACCTGTTCAAAAATTGAAAGGAGCGCTGTAAATGATTTTTTAGTCTGTGTTTATTGTTTTCATTTTAGTAAGCTATCTCTTACAATAATACTCTTGAATGTAACGTCAAGTCTATGAGTAAATTTAAATTGAATATTTTGAGGTTATGCCATTCTATTTCCAATAAATTAAATGGGCGAATAATAGGGGAAAAAGCGTTTCAGCCTAGCCATATTCTAGCTATTTACTGACTTTCTGACTATTTCGTAATAGACGAATTTCTACCAGGGAGGTACATTTCGGCATTAAAAATCGTTTTTATGGGTCTATCTCGTCAGTAATTGATTGTACAAAAAAATCTTTAATAGGAAAAAGTTTTGTTTTAATATTATCTATAACTTTTGCATTTACAGTTTTTACGTAAATCGATATCTCTACGAGTTAAGTTCGAAAAGCGTCTTTTTTTGACAAACTTGGGAGTTTTTGGCACATAACTTTGAAGGATGCTGTTGTACGGAACAAGTTACAATAGAAAAAATTTGTATTTCAATTATATCTATACCACTTTGGTTAACAACATTTGCGTGTGAAATCACATCCCTGCAATAAATTGTACTCAAAAAACGATTTTTTATGATTTTTAAATGAGCTCCCATTTGTACAATAGACGATGAATTTGTCTCCATATAAGTAGAACCACACCCTTCGTATAATGTGATAAGTAATCCATGAGAACCTGAGCTCGATCATTCAAAATCTCTTTGAGTTATCAGTGGAACTTGATTACAAACATACATCCATCCATATATACATCGCGAAAAATGCTGTGACGGGGGTTTTAACGATTCAAAACATATTTTGGCGCTATAAAATGTTGGTTTTTGAGGTCATACATTTTTCACGAAGGCTCTTCCGAGTAGCGGTCGTGCCTAAAAAGGAGAATAACCACGAATACGATCGAATGGGTAGAATTACAAAATTATTAAATTTTTATGTTTTACAGCGTTCGAAATAAAGTGGGTCCCCCAGGATCTATATACGTCTATAACGGGTCAAAAGGGTAACTATAAATATCGCAACTCTTTGGATCGTAAGGGAAGTTCGCAGAATCCGGACGTTTCGAATTTTTCGCTCCAAATTTTATTTTTCAGCAGCAGCAGCAATAATTTGATAAACCAAGCATTGAAAAAGGAAAACGCTGCGCCTCTGAATCACCGCGCGCGTCGCGCAAAAAAGCTATATACCTTCGCGCTGTCTGCTATATAACACTTTACAATTTTTTTTCTTCCCCCTTCGTTTATGCTCCTTTTATCCTATTATTCTTCGCGTGCCGGCACTACTAGACCGTATCATCATTGTCACTCAAATCAAGATATTGATCCGCTTTGGCGCTAGATTTTATTCTCGCCTCGGCGCACGGCCTTGAGCCGCAACCATTTTTCACACGTTTTTCCGCAGCGTGCTCACACACACACACACATACACATAGTGCTTATACACACTATACTCCTTCGACCGCAACGCCTCAAAAATATCGGAAAATGATAAATCGCCCGCGTCGATTTATCAACGTGTGCGCGCTCACGTTTATTCATAAACGCTCCAACTTTGTTGTGCAACTTGTCAAGTGTAACTCCGCCCACCCTTCGGCGAAACCTCAACTTTTTTCTCTCTCTCTTTCCTCTCTCTCCCCGCATCCACATAATACCGCAGCCGGGCGGCTGTGCAGGCTTTTTCCTCCCCTTTCATCTCCCCGGCCGCGAAATTTTCACCTCCGCCCCCTCCCCCAGCTCATCCCATTCATCCCGCGCACGGATACACATAAGCCCGCCTAACGCTCGCTATATATAATACTATCTAGTGCGGCCTTTGTGCCAGGCCATTTCCACGGAGCGCGAAGCCGCGGGAATCGCCGTGAATTTAGATACTCTCCGGTCTCCGTGCGCGCGTACACATATATGCATGTGTATGCATGTATGTATATTGGCGGTGGCGGCCGTCGTGGTGTGGCAGCCGAGGAATATCGGGGCCACTATATATCCCACCGATGCGCAGTATATGTGCGTGTGGCGTGGCACAACCCCCTCTATAACCTCTCTCTTTTTGCCGGAAAGCGGATTGTCCGACAACGCGATTTTTTTTTTTTTTTTTTTTTTTAATGAATCCGTATGGAGGATCCGACCGGATTTATGATGAAAAGGTGCAGCGGAGGAACGCATCACGCGTAACGCGTGCGTCGGCTATCTCTAGAATTTGCGCGAAAGTATTTTTTTTTTTTTTATACCTTTCTTAGAGAGATAGTAGAGCGCCGGATGAGCGTGAGTCACGTTCCATTAGGGGAGTACAAATTTCGTAGAAAGTGCGTAAAAGGAGAAAATCGATCGCGATGCGATGGGTCGAGCGTTGATTATTCCGGAACGAAGAGGATACGTATATCGTAGAGCTTATTATTATTATTTTTTATTTTAGATTATTTTCTCGATATTTCCTTGTGTATGTAATATTTATGCAGCTAGTAGAAAAAACTTCTAATTTATTAGTGAATATTCACTATTTCATTTAGTAGTTTTTACTAATTTAATTAGTAGTTTTTAAAAAACCACTAATGAAATAGTGAATATTCACTAATAAATTAGTAGGTTTTTCTACTAATTGAAATGGTGGAGCAATTTTCACTAATTCAACTTTAGAGAGTATATACACTGAGAAAAAAGTTTTGTAAAAATTATTATACTGTCTGATAAATCTACCATAAACTGTAAAAAACCCAAAAAATTACCATACTTTAGAGTAAATTCTACAATACTTATAGTAAATTTTCCTATCTTTCTAGCAAAATTTCTTATAAAGTTATATGGCACTCTTTTGAGTTTTTACAGTTTGTGGTGGCTTTCCCAGAAAGTATAGTAATTTTTACAAAACTATTCATAATTTTTACTAAACTTTTTTCTCACTGTACGTATATTTCGAACGTACATATATCACTCAAAAAAGTTAACATTCGTCTCTTGCGTTCATCAAACATTATCGAATTTTTATTCAACGTTTTATTTTTCGCCACTGTTTGCTCTCTCCACGCGCACAACATCGTTTTAAAATTAATTTTCCTCTGCCCCACATTTCCACAACCTAATATACCCCATATACATTTCAACTGCAACATATACCTACTCTCGTGCACGAAATATTGACTCGCGCGAGCGACCAAAAGAAAACACACGCCCACCCACACAGACAATTGTTTAACCAGCAACAACTATCGCATCCGTATCTCTCTTCCCCATTGCGATCCCATCTAAATATCTCGCTTTTGTTTGCTCCTTGAGAGGCGGGGATGATGCGGTACGCGGTACCTCTCCAGAGCACACGACCTACGCGAGCTGCTCCGACCGCTAGACTGCATGTATATTTATCGGTGCAGACTACGACGACGAGGACGACTGTATAACGCGAGCTCGCTGGTATAGTTTCGGACTCGGAATTGCCGCCGCCCGAAATGGAGTGTGGTATATATGCGGGCGCGCCGGGAGACAGTTTTACGCGGTTGTAAATTGTTGTTTAGTGAGAGAAAGCTCGCGCTCGCGACTGCCGTGCGGTAATACGCCGCGTGTATCTATATATACATAAGGACTTTGCGATAATTTTACGATTATTGAATTGAGCCGCAGCGCGGTGCCGAGGTAGACTGCAGGTAGGGTCGACCAGAGAGGTGATTGTATAGTCGTGGAAGGTTTTCAGAAATTGCGCACGAGCTGTAGAATTATTTTAGGTTTATGCACTCGCGTTTGCTGGTCTTGATCGGGGGTTATAATAATAACCTTTAAATGTTGACTGTTTGTGGGAACTGACAGTAGTGCGCGAATGTACATACATACGCGAGAGTGTGCTGAAATTATTATCGGAGATCATTAAAGCGAATCGCCGATGAGGCGCGGAGTGCCCTTAGCGCGCTGTCCGGTAATGGCGCGTATTAAGGTGATGTAAAATACCGACATAATTTCCAAACATGGATATCTCATGAAAATACCAATAGAATCGTCCAAAAAAAAATCTGAGTATAGTATTAACATATACGGAGCGCCTGACGTTCGCGTTTTTCCAAAAAAATGATAAGAATTTATTTAATTAAATAAAAACCGTATTATCGGTAAGTAGGAATCTGCAATTAAGCTACTTTTCAAACATGGATATCTCATGAAAATACCAATAGAATCACCCAAAAAAAAATCTGAATATAGTGTTTACGTGTACGGAGCGCTTGACGTTCGTCTTTTTCCAAATAAACGTTTAAATGTTGATTTAAAAAATATTGAAATTCACGGTTTCACATGGCCTTAATATGTCATTACACGCGCACATGCGCTGAAGGGGGACAGCCGCACGCGCGTTTTTACAGAATTTGCGACGCGTCAAACGCCAGGACACGCGCGGGTTTTACGCCATAAGTATACGCACAAAGTTTGATGATGTATAAATTATTATATAGTTCGTCCTGCAGCCGCTGAGTAACACATTTAACGGGGCGTCCTGTAGTAGCGCGGTAAATTGCGTAATTTTTGTCTCATTGTGCGATTGAAATGAAATGCTTGATAAACTTGACGGGAAATTACTTTTAATAATGCCTTTTGTGTATATACTCTGCGCCCGGCCTTCAGTCGGGGTTAATATCGCCACTCTCTATTATAGCGCGGCGGCGACCGCTCTTTATTGCCCTCGATATTGCTAAGATTTTTGTAAAACGCTGGTAATGATGCAATTTTATTGTGCGCGCGCCTTGTGTAATTAAATTTGCGCACGCACTTCCCCTCGTAAATACATGCGCCGGCATGCGTGCATTGCAATTAAGGAGGAACATTAGCGAACCACTTAAATTCATTCGGGTGTATCAGCTTTTTAAAGTTTAATCTTATTATATACATCGATTTCTTTCTTTTTTTTTGTTAGGGATTAAGGGGAATCTAATGAATAAGACATGTACCGAATTTATCCTGGTAGCTGTGAGAGCCATACAAAACCATCAGCTTTCAAACTTTAAAAAGAGGATTTACCCTTCGTAAGTTACAAAACTTCAACTCGCTTCGTTCTCGTCTAACCATTCAACTTCAGGATAAAGTTCAAAGAATTATCACCCGAGCCTCGCGTTCTTTTCACTTTCATTTAAGAAAAAAACTTCACTCTTCTAGAAAAACGTATATTTCATGGTTATAGCTATATTTACTCGGTAACAACATATTCTAATACGAGTATAAGCGTGTGGATATAACGTCGCAATGAATATATCGTAAATAAACGTGGCCTATTTTTAGGCCAACGGAAGTATGACGCAATTAAGGAGCATCGCGTGAAAAACGTGCCTGTAGTCTCTTTTTTTAAAAAAGAGACGTCGTCGTTGTCTAAATATACCTATTTCTGAAATGCGTCAATACACAACACACACGTATAATACGTATACATGCGCACACGTATGCGCACACACACATATGCCGTCGCTTAATATTGGCGCAGATAATAAAAAAACAAGAGCGGAAAACGGTGAAAATTACTTCACAGTAGTTGGGAAATTTGCATAGCGAGCGCGTATTTTAAAAATCCGAGCGCGCTCTCTCCTTCGGCCCGACTACTCCCTTTGGGAATTAGTTTCTTTCATTTTAAAGTCAAATTTTTCACTTTTATTTCACGGAACAAAAGAACAGTGAGGCCGCCTATCTCGCGGGCATTAATGCTTCGCTTTCGTGCCATCACTTTTATCGACAACCAGGCGACGCGACAACGCGAGTAAAAAAAAAATTATTTTTCGAAAATCCCCGCGCTGAGTTATCGACAAATTTTGTGCGCCTCCGCTCGCAACCGCTGTATATAATAAACTCGGACGTCTCGTAATTTCAGAGTTATTTATACACACACCCACACGCGAGTTATATACAGGTGGCCCGGGCAAATATTTAACGGCCCAATATATATATATATTGGAAAATTACTGGAGCAGCGCCCGGCGGCGAATCAAAAATTTCATCGTTACAAATTAAATTGGACGTCGCGTATATACAAGCGCGCGCGCGGCGTGCAGCCGCATATAGTCGCGGGGGGTAAAAAGAGAGAAACGATGCTCGCAGCTGGCTGCTACATCAATATCTATAAACTAATAATAAAAGTAATATATGAGCGCGGCGGCGGTGCGGCATAGCAGCGAGCGCCGGTCTGGTTTCATATATCGTTGCGCGCGCGCGCTCGCTCTGGTTATTAAAAAGTATTCGAAAGGCTTAAGTGCGGTTATTAAAAAGTTGAGGAAAAAGTCGTATCGACAAAAGTCCTCTCGCAATCTCCCTCCTATCCTCGGTCATATACATATACATCCGCGCTCGCGCGTGATTCGCGAAAACCCGCGAGAATCAAACGCGTATATGCGAACGAGTGTAAGAGGGAGAGAGACAAAGGGAGAGAAGAAATTTTTCAAATTTCGCTCATTTCAATTACGAATGCGGTGGGGGGAAGAAGGAGAATTTAGCCATTGTGCTCGTCACTGAATACCTATACGCGGCATATATATACATATACACGGGAAAACTGATTCGGAACAAAGTGCAGCCCCTCTCGAGGTCTCTCTCTCTCTCTCTCTCTCTCTCTCTCTCTCTCTCTCTCTCTCTCTCTCTCTCGCTCTCTCTCTCTCTCTCTCTCTCTCTCTTGTGCATTCGAAACGCGCGTATATGCATGTGCTTTCAAATGTGCCGCTCGCTCGCTCGTTCGCTCTCTGGCGTTTCTACGCGCGGAAAACTGATTCCGCGCGCGAGGGCTGAAAAGTACAAAGTGCTCGAGGCTTTCTCTAGCGCCCCCCCACGCGATACTTGAACTTTCGCTCCATGCGCGCCGCACTAACCCGAAATCGCTATAGGTTTCATCCGAGTCTACATATATATACGTGCATACGTATATATATACTATATACTATATACGCGTGTGTGTGTGTGTGTGTGTGTGTGTGTGTGTGTACGTTCTTCTCGCGAGAAGCTTAGATGCGCTACGCCACTTTGGCGGAATCCGCGAATTGGAACGGGGTTAATTTCCCTTCCCCGCTATATACCCAGATGCTAGTTTTATCGTCAAGTTTCTAACGCGCTCAGCTCCAGCGCGCGCGCGCTTTATGTTAATCATGATTTGATGCGCGCAAATACTTCAGCGGCGTAGATATACAGGTATACATAAAGCATGCAACAGCAGCCGCGCGTATATATTTAATGAAAGTGCCGAGGCTGCGGCGATGCGGTTGTTATCACGATAATCCGCGAATTTAACGAGAGAGTTTTACGCACATCACAGCCATTGAAAACGCGATACCTCGTCAAAAGTATATATATATACGATGGGGGGGTGCGGGAAGGTCCTTGAAGTCCTTAAATATGCTATGCTCTACGACAATATACAATCGGCAGAGTACAAATATACGACGGGATTTTAAGCAGGATATTGGAGCCCAGGATTATGCATTAATGCGGCGCCTTTGATTTAACGGAGTAGCCCGGAAAATTCCAATGTAAAGATGAGATTCGAAGTACTATATCCTATAGTATACTACCTACCCTCTTGTCAAATTTGAAATTGAAATTCGAAGCAGGTAATGCCTATAGATTAACTTTGTAATACGACCGAGGCGAGAGAGAAAATCCAGGCGCGCGCTCGCAAGTATCTAATAAGAGCGGGCGACAGCGGCTGTAGCAAACTTCGAGAGCCGCGCGCGCTCGCGGCGAAAAAGAAACTTGGTAAGTAAAATAGGCCAGATACTTGCTGGCGTGTTATACACTGCGGGCTAGTAGTGCTCCTTTGAGGCGATTTTACAGCGGACGAGTGAGAGAGTATATAGAGCTCACGTGACACGAGTATCGCGTATCCTCTTTTGCATTCCACGGTATCGTCGCGAGTGTAGAAAGAGAAAAAAAAAAGAACCGTCCCCTACGCAGGTTAGAATCCGTATTATACACATACGACGCACACGAGCAAACACCCCATCCGCTGGCGTTATATATGTATATTCCTCCGAAATAAAGCTCTTCCCCTTCCTCCTCCTCCTCCTACCACCCGTTAGACTATCGATTACGGCCGCGTGCGCGAACTATAAATTCACTCGCGCTTTGATAAACGATGCCCTCGAACGCGCGGCGCGGGGCTAGAAAAGTGAGAGAGAGAGAGAGAGAGAGAGAGAGAGAGAGAGAGAGAGAGAGAGAGAGAGAGAGAGAGAGAGAGAGAGAGAGAGAGAGAGAGAGAGAGAGAGAGAGAGAGAGAGTGTAAGAGCTAGCCAAAAATCACTATGCCAGCGCGCTAGCTCTACACTCCAATTCTCCACAGCTACGACGTATTTTTCGCGTGCGCCCTGCGAGAGTGCATATATATATACGTACGTACGTATGTATATATACAAGTTTTTCCGCATTACGCGCGCTCGCTGGGGGTAAGGAAAGGAAGGAAGGAGCTAGACGCCCGGTGGAAACAAAGAAACACGAGCGAGGCGCGAAAGCTCGTGTGTGTGTCTGTGTATAGAGGCTAGGTAGATATATTAGAACGAAGGCTAACCCACTCTCTCTCTCTCTCTCCACCCCCACCAAACCGAAAACGAGGAAAAAACAACGTCACACAAAAACGCGCAGTGCCTTGTGCGCGCGGGCGCGTGTACATACGACTACACACTATTACGCCGCACCTGCGAAAATCGTTTCTCGCGCGACGGCTCTCTCGAGTGCGTGCGGCGCGGGTGGCAGCAGCAGTTCCTAACCCTCCTAATTACGCCTCGTCGTCCTCTTGCTAGCTCCCCCGTTTCCCCCTTCGTCGAGGGCAAAATAGATACGATGGCTTCTTCCCTTCGTTCCACGGCGAGCGCGTCACGAAATGGATGTTGCATGCGCGCACACATACACATACCCATACGCACACACACGCGTCAAGCTCGCTCCCTTAGGTGTGCGTGACTCACACGCTTGCGCGCTCGCTCGCTCGCACAGAGCTTGCGGAAGGGAGACAGAGACAGAGGGCAAAAGAAAAATCCTTCAGAACTCACCTGGATCTGGCAGGTGCAGAGGGCGACGAGGACTAGGAGGAGCCCGAGCGCTCGTGGCGACGACATCCTCCAGGTGTCGCGTTCCTGAACGCCCAGGGTTGGAGAAAGTGTCCGCGCGCTTTCCCGCTGATGTCGGTGTGTCGAGGGCGAGCGCGCGCGTCGAGACGGCCAGAAGAAGAAGGGCCTGGGGGGTGGCTGCTCGGCAGCGAAGGTGTCGCTCCCTCTCTCACTCTCTCCTTACTTAACTGCGACGACGACGACGATGATGACGGGGTAGAGCTGTGTATATATTCGTGTGTACACGCTCTATCTTTCTCTGCGCCCCAACGCACACACCGCTGGGCGAGCCGCCGCCACTCTACCCTAGATCTCTCCTATAGGTAGCTCTCTTCTCTCTCTTTCTCTCGCTTCTAAAATATCGCGCGCAGTACAGGATATATATACACGCGCTGTGTTCAAGGACGCAACTCTGTATAACACACACAGTGCCCCCGCGCGAAAAGAGTCAAAAAAGTAGTCTCTCTCTCTCTCTCACTCTCTCTGTATATATGTGTATGCGTATATATATATAGGTATAAGCTGACGAGGACGCGGGCTCGAAAGCTCCGTATTCTCGCACGCGACGCGCGGCGATACACACACGGCGGGAGAATTTGCACTACTGGCTCTGGCTGGCTCTGGCTGCGGTGCTGCTGCTGCTGCGGTGGTGGTGATGGCAGCACGGGGTGGCCTCGCGTCTCTCTCGCGAACACGTACGTCCGCAATGGAGCGCGCGCCTGCGCTATGTTATCGCGTGCGAGAGAAAGAGAGAAGACAGCAGCGCAGGGACAGTGATGGTGGTAGTAGTGTAAGACCCCCCACCCCTGCGGGGCGGGTCGCCAGCGCGTGCGCTCCGAGGGTGGCGGCAGGGCAACATGGCGCGCGCCGGCGCACTACGGACGGCGAGAGAAAGAGAGAGAGGGAGAGAGAGAGAGCTCGGACGTGACCAAGGGGTGAGATCTATAGTCGCCAAGATTCGCCCTCTCGCTCGCTCTCGTGCATACGCGATTCGCTTCCTATAGCGAGTTCCCCTCCCCCCGCTAGGTATGTATCTCGCTCGCTCGCTCTCGTGAGCTTTCGCGGCATACTCGATATCGAGTGACTCCTGCCGGATTTTAACGCGTGCGGGAGGGAGGGAGGTGAGGAAGATTTCGGAAAATTTCTGCGGATTTTTTCGCCACGCGTCGCGCTGGTATACCTATACCCTCTACGGGCCTTTGATAGTCGCACACGCGGTCGCACAAGCTCTATCGGGTGTACACACAAGGTGTATATGTACATACTGGAGCTCTTCTATGCACATACACGTGTGTGTGTGTGTGTGTTCGCAAAGCTTTTTCTTTCAACTTATAAGAGAGCAAAGGCAGAGCCGTGACCGCGCAGGAGCGCCGAAGAAAAAAGTCTCTCGCTCGCCGGGACCCTCAAAGAGCGCGTGCTCATGCTCTTACGCTCGCTCGCGCGAGCAAGAAAAATAGGAGGGCAAATTCGGGTAGGTAGTACACGGCTCTCTCTCTCGCCGCCTCCTCTTCCTCCTCCGCGGCTTCTGTGTGCACGCGCGCACTTGTAAAACAGAAAACCGCTTTAGCGCGGTGTCGGCGCACATGAGGAGGCGAAGACTCGCGCGTATAGGACATCTTTCTCTCTCTCTCTGCCGGGCCTATATAGAATCTCTCTTGCTCCTTCTCTTCCTCTTCCTATACCGCGCACGCGTTTCTCTCGCTCTCGCGTCGGTGCGGTATCCCATTTCCTCCCACAGTCCCGTTTTTGTCGCGTGCAGAGCCCTCCTCCTCCTCCTGCTTCGGGCGCGCGCGCTCTTTATCACCGTCCTCCGGGGCTCTCTCTCTCCCTCCCTCGCCTTGGCAGGTTGTCATTCGCCCTCCTCACTCCCTCCATGCTCTCCTCGCTCTTTTTTTCGCTCCCTTCTTCCTGCGTATAGCCCCCCACCCACCCTCTCGCTCGTTTTTGTATATCGTCCTCGTGGACTTTTTCTCCTCGTTTTTTGCCGGTCAGGAAGGAGGGAGAGAAAGAGAAAAAGACTCCCGCGCGCTGTGCCTGCGACGTTTTACTTGTTTTCAACGCAGCGCTTTCGGCAGATTGCGTTACTCTAATCTCTTCCTCGCTATTCTTCGCCTCTCCGTCCCTTTCGCCGTAGCTATATAGTCCTCCTCGTCGCTCGCTCGCTTGTCGTCATCCTTCTTTAACTTCACTTGCCTGCCTTCTCCGTACACCCTACTCCGTTAATCGTTATCTGGCTCTTCTCTCTCTCTTTCTCTCTTCCGTTCCGCGTGCTCATTGTGCTCCCGCTTTCTTGCCGCTATTATGTCTGCCTCGCGGTCTTTCTTCTCTCCTCCGGCGCAGGCAGGGAGCGTCTTATTAGATTTCGCTCATTCTTCGCGAAGACTTCTCTTATATACGGCGTGCCGAGCCTATAGAAAGAGAGACAGGAAGAGAGAGAGAGAGAGAGAAAACGAGACGTTCGAAATTTTTCTTCCCGAACGTCACGCTCGCTGAAATATCAGAAGACCTCGGGTCTTTTATGTACACATCGGGAGCAGGGAATTCTCGCTCCACTTCGCGTGCAGTGCCGGCATGAACGCGCGCGCGTCCTTTCCTGCGGCGCCCCCGGGCTGAATTATCATTCAAATTAGAACGAGGATTCGCTGCGTGAGAGAGAGCGTATATAGCACTACGCCGTGGCGCGCACGAGGTATAAGGATGAAGATTCTTTCTGTGCCGAGGAAATGAAAATTTCAATTCAGAGAGCGACGCGCGCGCGCGCGCGCACAGAGTGTGTAAGGGAGCGAGGGGAAGAGCACGCCTGCTGTACATTTCTGACCGGCGCGGCATAGGACGGAATTTTCAATTGTTTTATCTCCTTCCCCACTCTCGCCCAACTTTTTAATAAAGTTTTATACATAAGTATTTTTCACGCGCGGGCGCACGTGATCCGAGGCCTTAAAATTTCACATAATTCCTTTTTCTCCCTTCTCCCCCATATAACGATGGCGTTCGATGGCTTCATTCTCGCCCTTTGACGACGGTGCGCGCGCGGGGCGCGAGAGGATGACAGCCTCGCGTCGCGGCAAAGGCGAAATGAAGTTTACACTTCACTTGAAATTAGCTCGCGACCTTTATTTTTGTTATATATACCTGCGGTTAGCCGGGCTCTCCGTATATCCCCCCTCACAGCTTTGAGCGTATTATTATTGCCTGCTGTGTATTTCATTTTACTAAGCGTGTTTTATATTTTTCCTGGGTTGTTTTTCTTTTTTGCACAATAGAAAGGAAAATGTATAACTTTTATATATCCATTGAGTCGATACAATAATCTGATTCCATTTCCAATAGGAGAATATAAAATGCCTTTCGGAGATATATATTTTTAAGTTAACAATAAAAAGCTAAAAGTAGTATCTGTACAATCTGAAATAAAATGTATACGATAAAGCTGTATAGGGAAAAAAGAACGTGAGTAAATACAAAGGTAATTTAAAAATAGCATTATAAAATTAATTTATATTTTAATTTCATTGTATACTTATATAATTAATTTATTTGTAATGAAAAATATTTCATATAGTCTTTAATTTTAAAAACGAGTATGTACAGTATTTTCGCATTAATAATTTTAATGATTTAAATGAAACGAAGAGACGGAAATGCGTTAAAGTCATTTTAATTACACAAATACAATAAGCCGCCGTTGATAAATATACGTATTTTTTCAAAATAAGTGAATAAAAAACAAAAATACTTCAGGAAACGGTATCAATATACTGCGCACAACAGCAAGTTATGTAGTTTTAGAATAGGAATCCTTCGATATTTGATGCCCATCGCATTTTCGCTGAAGAGAGAGGAAAAAAAAGCTAAAATACGCAATCAATATTCATATAAAAATAATCACGGGCGACCCGCTCCGTACATTATATGCGGGGAGGTTTTAATTACCATTCAATCTCTCGTTAATCACCGATGCAGAAATAAAAACGGCGCATCGCGGGCAGATGATTAAAAATTCGCGCATGCACCGGGAATATATAAGTTTTTACGGGACGGACGTGCGAAGCTTTAATAAAATCGAATGCATCGAGAGTGGACTGACAAAAAAAAATTATACCTGAAATAGAAAATTAAATAGTCTAACTCGTGCGAAAAGTCCAATATCGCGCTGTTAATTAAATCGAATCTGTTCCGTACGAGAGAGACACACATCACGTGTACGTATTATAGATGTGTGTGTGTGTGTGTGTGTGTGTGTGTGTGTGTGTGTGTGTGTGTGTGTGTGTGTGTGTGTGTGTGTGTGTGTGTGTGTGTGTGTGTGTGTGTGTGTGTGTGTGTGTGTGTGTGTGTGTGTGTGTGTGTGTGTGTGTGTGTGTGTGTGTGTGTGTGTGTGTGTGTGTGTGTATAGGTATACCCTACACATATAGACACAAAGCTGCCGACCCAGCGACACGAAAAATTGCGAACCGAGATTTTCAAGGATATAGAATTTCCCGCGCAAGGAGTCCGTGAAACGTGCACCTCTCTCACTCTGCAACACACACATAAAAATCGAAACCACGAATCGGCAAAAAAGAAAATCACGCGGACACAGCGTAAAGCAAAACGCGGTCAGTGGACTGCGCGAGCGAAATAGCCCGGCGTCGGCAATCGTCGCGCCAGCCGCGCGCCGTGCATATTACAAGCAGTGTAGTGTGTGTGTGTGTGTGTGTGTGTGTGTGTGTGTGTGTGTAAAAGTATATTTAAGTAGAACGAGTCGGGCACGGCGAGACGTTACGTAAACGTTCTTCGATCAGCTGCGTGTTACTGCAGCTGGACTTTTTCCTGAACGTATAGGTGCATATACATGTATATATCGATACTCTCGCTTTCCAAAAAATTCCGTCGCAATCGAGTACAAACGACTTTAAACCGAGTTTTATATACGCCTGCGAGCATCGAAAAAGGAGGCGAAAAAACACCCACCAGAAATATAGGCAAACGAAAAGCAACCGCGCATAGCCTTGAAAATCCAAACGTATATAACATAGTGTGCGCTCGCGTGGCGTAGGTGTAAGGTGTGTAGCCCGCTTCCGTGTATAAATACGCCGCAATAAAAACGCAGTCGCTTCCTCCGTCTATATACACATTTATACGGCTATATACAACAATCTCTCTCGCTCTCTGCCTTTCTCTCTCTCTATGGGCTCTTGTCTACTAGCCTCGTTCCTCGTGTGTGCCTTCAGCCGCACGCATCCTCTCTCTCCTCCCCCTCGCATACAATACAGCCGTCGTCCGCACACCCACTCCTCCCTCCCATTCCCTGGCTTTTTCGGCATCTATCTCTCTCGCTCCCCCGCAGCGTTTAAGCCGATTTTTCCGTTTCACTCCCCCGCTCTCTCTCTCTCTCTCTCTCTCTAGCTTTTCGGCATATATATATATACATATACGTACGTTATAAAGCGCGAGAGGATGAAGAGCGGAAAAAGACGGAAGAGAGGGACTCCACGCCGCGCTGCTGGCAGCTAGCGCAGCGATCGTATATGTGCATGCGCGCGATCCAGCCAGAAAAGCGAGGAAGCGAGAAAGAGAGAGAGAGGGAGAGTGAGAGAGAGGAGAGAAAGCGAGAGAGGGAGAGTGAGGAGAGAGAGCGAGAGAGGGAGAGTGAGGGAGAGAGAGAATAAGTGGCACGGTGCGAGTACTCGAGAGGGTAGTTTGCTCGCTGACATGTACATGTATATAGCGGCTGTGTGAACACGCCTGCCGCGTACATATGTATATATACTCTCTCGCTCTCCTATCCCCTTTACCCTCGCTCTCTCACCCTCCCTCTTCACCTCTTCGCCTCCTCTCTTTCTCTCTCTCTCTCTCTCTCTCTCTTTCTCTCTCTCTAGCACGCGCACACTCTCTGCGCGCCGGCCTCGCATATGTATGGGATTAGTCAATAACGCCCAGCGTCGAGGCGGTTTTGAAAATTTTCACACGCGCGCTGTACTATGGTTTGTCGTACACGGGGCTGGGTCAAATTTTTTTCTCCCCTTTTTATAGGTACGACGAGATATACGGCCGATGCAGCAGCTCGTGCGCCCAGGGTTTTTTTTTTGCGGTTGCGGAAAGGGATGGCCCCGCGCGCTTTGACGAGACTCGTAAATATATGTTCGTCGTTGTGTTGTTTTTATATATATATACACACACACACACACACACACACACACACACACACACACATATACTATGTGCGCGTTGACGACACTTGTTTGCCCGCCGCGGGAAAATCGCTGCGGCGGTGGCGGTCTCTCTCGGGCGCGCACCACATGCTCGTGAACTGTGGCGATTTTCATGCTATTCGCGTGGACGGCGAATTAAGAGATTACCATTGATTAATGCGTCGTTCGGATTGTTTGGAATGCATGGAAGGGTTCCCGCGTAAAAAAAATAAGAATTATTATTATTATTATTTTCGCCCGAGCCGAATTCGAGCCGGAATCGGGCCATAGTCTTGTCACCAGTATCCCATATAGTAATAGTTCCCATATTAGTTCTATATTTATTTTCACGAGAACCAATAGCAAAGAAAAGCAAAAAAAAATAAGCGTAAAAACAATCCTATTGGGCATCTACTGTGACTGTAAAATAAAAAAAAAAAAAAAAAATTGTCGATGGATTCGAACCTTGAACCTTTGAATTACTACAGACTTGCTCGCTACCGACTTCGTTATGTTTATATTAAACGATCAATTGGAGGTTAGATGCTGTAATCTAAAACGAATGATCATGTCCTTCAAGTATTAACCTCCATTTAATCCTTTGATATAAACATAACTAAATAACTCAGTTAGGTAACGAGCAAGTCTAGTAATTCAAAGGTTCGAGGTTCGAATCCACTCAGATTTTTTTTTTCTTTATGTTTTACAGTCACAGTACATGCCCAATAGGAATGTTTTTAACGCTTATTCTTTTTGTTATTTTTCTTTTTGTTAAGGGGGTGTAGTACTCATGCACTCTGTTTTACCGGCAGAACTCGGCAAATTCTATATTATTAAAATAAATATGTCGAATTACATCTTATAAAGAGATAGTTGTCCTGTGCAATGTAATGTAATAATCTACCAGCCTGCGCAGTTTTGAGCCCAAATATCAACGGCACCCTAAAAAATTTTGCGAACGAAATTTCGGTTATTTTTGTTCGCAAAATTTTTTAGGGTGCCGTTGACATTTGAGCTCAAAACTGCGTAGGCTGGTAGATTATTACATTGCGCAGGGCAACTATCTCTTTATAAGATGTAATTCGATATATTTATTTTAATAATATAGAATTTACCGTGTTCTGCCGGTAAAATAGAGTACATGAGTACCGCACCCTCTTAATGGTTCTCATGAAAATAAATATGAGAGTAATATGAGAACTATATAGGATACTGATGGGAAGCTCGATTCCGGCCCGAATTCGGCTCAGGCGCCAGAGCGATATTGCGCTCTAATGTGGCTTGCAATGGACCATATATTGCCCATACTTGTCCAACACTGTGGGCAATATTTAATATTTTACATTATAAGTATGGTTTCTTATTATTGTGCAGTACAGAACCAGAAGTATAATTACTGTATCTGGCTTTTACATTAAAAATTGTGCTTGATGTGTTTGATTTGCTTGCATTTCATGAAATTTCGGTTATTTTTCGGAAAATTCGATATATTTATTTTGATAATATAGAATTTACCGTGTTCTGTCGGTAAAACAGAGTACTACACCCCCTTAATTGAAAAAACGATAAAAATTCATAAAAATACATAAAAATAAGAAAAAAAGTAGTTTTTTTAATTTTAAAATAAAATTTGGAGTGTTCGAAGCGTAAATATTTTTCATTAAAGGAAAGTCACTTTAACTTTTTATGAAAAGTTTTAGTTTTTATCCGATTCTAACGGGATAGAGCTCATTGTCTTCCTTGTGCACTTTCAGGTAGAGGTTACGGGAAAATTATTCAGAAATTTGGTGTGATACAATAAATTATTATCATAAAAAATAAAAATTAACAAATGGCCAATAGGGTGACTACACCAGTATGGAAACAGTCACCATTGAATGAACATTTTGATATAATATTTAAAATTGTAATGTTTGTACATTTTGTGCATCAAATATAATCATGATTTTGAAATCTTTGCGAAATTTCCTTTCATTTTTTATATTGTACATGCTTTCATATACATACAACATAATATAATTTAACTCTAAATAAATCACGTTACTTTGTGATAAGATCTGATGTAAGTTTAATTTTTGCAATTAAAGTCATAATCAAAGAGTACAAAGACATTTGAATCCGGAAACTCACAATATACAATTTTTAGCAAATTCCGATAAAATTTCAAATTTTGGCAGCCATCTTAGGTCAACTATTTTGAATTTTCAAAATCTGAGTTCAGATTCGTAATCAGTGAATCCAGAAATTCCGTACATACATTTTTCAGCAAGATCCAGTAATAGTTCAATATTTGGCCGCCATCATCGATCCGTCATATTGAATTTTCATAATCTGAATTCAGATTCCTAATCAGCGAATCCAGTAAAACCCTATATACAATTTTCAACAAAATCCAGTAATATTTCAATATTTGGCAGGCATGTTCGATCCGTCATATTGAATTTCCATAATCTAAATTCAGATTCGTCATCATGCGAATCCAGAAATCCCCAATATACAATTGCAAAATTCAGTAATATTTCAATATTTGGCCGCCATTTTGATTTGGCAAAATATGAGTTCAGATTCGTAATCAGCGAATCCAGAAACTCCGTATGTAAAATTTTCAGCAAATTCCAGTAATATCCCTACCTAAAAAGCTCAGCTGGTTATCAGCTGATAATCAGGTGAAAATCAGGTGAAAATCACGCCAAAACGTCATCCGATTATCAGCTGATTTTCACCTGAAAATCGGGTTGATATTTGCATTTATTATTAATTATTATTATTTATTATTATAAATTATTATCATCTAAATAAACTTGAATCTACAATTAATTAGGTCTTGGTTAGAGGGCGTGAATGTGAGTGCACGTGCGCGAGACAGCTCTAGCTAAATTTTGCGATTTTAGTAGGTAAAAGCAAGTAAAAAAAGGAAGTAAGTATAGAAATAGGCAAAAGAGAGGATAAAGTTTATTAGGAAGTGAAAGTTTGTTCGAAAGATAAGAAGGTGGATAAGTATAGCGAGGTTAACAGTAGCGAGAGATTTTAAGGTTAGTTTGCGAATCTGAGAAGGCGGGAAGGTGAGGCGAGGAGAGGAAGGGCACCGAGGACATGGATACAAGAAATTCGATACTGAAAGGAAAAGGCGAGAAGTCCGAGAAACCAAAGAACGAAGAAAGAAAGCAAAGGATTCTAGAGGAGACTATGAACAAAACGGTGAAATTTAAGACGGACGATAGGAAAGAAAGGAGGGAGAAGGACGAAGAGGAAAGGCGACGGGAAAGTGAGGACTTAAAGGCGAGATTGTTAGAAGAGGTAAGAAAGATAAGAGCGGAAAAAGTAGAAATAGAAAGGTTATGATAGATTTAAATGAGGCAATAAGAGAGGTAAATGAAAGACTAGAAAAGCTAGAAATAAAATTCCAGGAATTGAAGGAGAAAGATAGAGAATGGGAGCAGCAATCGGTAACAGCGAGATCAGGCTTAGGGAGCGCGGCGTCAGATGGCGACATTAGATCGGTGGGTAGCGGGAAAAGCGGGATGACGGGAGTAAGCGGACGGAGCTATGTATCGCTATCGGACAGAGACGTGGTAAGAATTAAAAGGTTAATGGATAAGCAGGATAGAAATGAGAGAAAGAGGAATATAGTAATTAGAGGGATAGAACAGATAGGTGGCAACATTAAGGAAGAGGTGGAAGCTTTCTTGAGAGAAAAATTGGAAGTCCAGGTGAGTGTAGGCTATGCAAGAGTCAGTGGCAGGGTTATTGTAGTAAAAATAGAGGGAGAAGGAAAAAGTGAGGTGATGAAGAATAAAAGTAAACTGAAAGGGACAAGAATTTACATAGAAAATGATCTGAGCCTAGATGATAGAAAAATACAGGAGGAGATACATAGATGGGTTAAACAAAAAAAAGAGGAGGGTTGGAATCTAAAATCAGGTACAGGAAGAGTATGGTTCAAGGGAGTTTGGAGGAGGTGGGAGGAGAAAGAGAGTTTAGAGAAGGAAATGGAAAGGATAATATCTGGAAGGAGGGATGATAAGGAGGCAGGAAAAAATACAGAAAAGTTAGAAAGTAATGAAGCTGAGGGAGCGGTAGGGGGAGAGGGTAAGGAAAATTCGAAGCTGAATTTTTAAAGATCCAGAAATGGAAAGAAAAGACTTTAGGTAGGCGTATAAGTGTGGAAGTCAAAGAAGTAGATGAGAAGAGGAAAAAGTCAAATGGTGAGAATAAAAATATAAATAGAGAGGCAAATAATAATAACAAAAACAAAAACAAATACAGTGTGGAGAGGGAAACAGCAAATAGTGAGGAAAGCATAACAGTAATTAAAGAGGGATACAAAATAGATAACAGCGAGGTATGGGAAAGGGTAAATAGCGAAGAAAGGGAGGAAAATGAAATAGAAATTAGTGAGGATAAGCTTAGAGAGGAAAATTGCAGGAAAAGTATAATCTTTTGGAATACAGCAAGGCTATGGAATAAGGACAGGGAGGTATGGGATTTCATAGAGCAAGGTGATTTCGTGAGCCTATCGGAGACGTGGTTGGAAGAAAAAGATAGGAAGTAAGTGGAAAATAATTTATCAAAAAATTTTGTGTGGGAAGTGATACCAGCTAAAAAAGAGGCAAAAAAAGGGAGAGCCAAGGGAGGTTTTTTAGTAGGGATAAAAAAAGATTGGGTTAAGGAAGGAAAGCTAGTTACACAAGAAATAGAGGAAGGACTAATAGAAACAGTGTTAGAGAAGGGGGGAGTGAGGACAGTATTTTGGTCAGTGTACAATTCAGGAAAGATAGATAAATACTATAAGTACTGGGAGGAGCAGAACAGGGAACAAGAGATACAAATAATAGTAGGGGGTGATTTCAATATTAGAATAGGGGGCGAAGGCAGTCTAATAGGGACACAAGGTAAAGCTCTGGAAAAGGAAAGCAGATCTAGTAAGGACAAAATAATAAGTAATGGTGGCAGTAAATTGATAGAGTTTTGCGGAAAAGAAGGATGGTCAATTTTAAATGGAAACTGGTATGGAGACGAAGAAGGCGAGTACACATTCATCGGAGCAAGAGGAAGTTCTGTAATAGATTACATCATTGTGAATGAAAAAGTGAGGGAAAGAACTGCATACTTCAAGGTACAGGAAAGGATTGAATCGGATCATGTTCTGGTGAACGTGGTGATAACGACAGAGGAAACAGGAAAGGAAAAGGACAAAGAAAGGGACAGGAATAAAGAGAAAGAGGCGCAATTTAAGGAAGTATACGTATGGAATGAGGAGGCCCGGGAGATCTTTAGGAGTAAAACAACGGATTTGGAGATAGAAGAGAGAGAGGAGGACACAGTAGAAAAAAGATGGGACGATACAAAGAGAATAATAGCAGAAGCGGTGACTAAAAAATGTAGGAAAATAAAAAAATGGAAAGTGGGGCAAAAAAAGTGGTGGGACAGGGATTGCACGAAGAAAAAAATAAGGGTTAAATTAGCGTTTGGAAAATGGAAAGAAGGAAGAGAAAGTAAAGGAAGATATATAGAAGAAAGGAAAGAATGGAGACAAATGTGCAGAGAAAAAGAAAAGGAACAGAAAGACTATGAAGAAGAACAGTTAAGGCAAATAAAAAACGAAAGTGATGTGTGGAAATATTTAAACAGGACAAGGATCAAAAAAGAAAAAATAGATTGTAACATAGGAATTAACACATGGAGAAAGTACTTTGTAACACTGCTAGAGGGGTCAGAAGAGAAAAAAATGGGTGAAGCTAGGCAAATGATGGAAGAGGAGGAGGAAAAGGATAAAGAAAAGATATCAGCGAGAGAAATTTGGGAGGCTTGGAGCATGTTGAAGAAAAAGAAGGCGGCAGGACCGAACGGGATTGCAAATGAAGTATGGATCTATGGGGGTGAGGGTCTTTAAACAAGCTAGTGTGTATTATAGGAAAGGTCTGGGAAGGTCAAGGACTACCAGAAGACTGGAGGATAGGCACGATGGTGCCAATCTATAAGAAAGGCAATACAGAGGAGACCAAAAACTATAGAGGTATTACGCTTATGTCCACAGCATACAAGCTGTATACAGAAGTGATCAGGAGAAGGCTGGTAAAAGAAGTCGAGGAGAAAAATATATTACCGGAAGGACAAGCGGGGTTCAGGAAAGGAAGGTCTACTCAGGACAATATATATGTTCTGAACTATGCTATCCAAAGAATGAAGGCAAGGGGGGGACGATTATATCCAAGTTTTATAGACCTAAAGGCTGCTTTTGACACGGTGGACAGGGAGATGATATGGGAGATAATGGAAAGGGCAGGAATCAGTAAGTATTTGATAGAAAGAGTAAAAGAATTATACACAGAGACAAAAGTAACAGTTAGATTTGGGGAGGATATATCGGAGGAATTTTGGACAGTTAAAGGTTTAAAACAGGGGTGTGTATTGAGTCCGATTCTATTCTATATATATATATATATATATATATATATATATATATATATATATATATATATATATATATATATATATATATATATATAGCAGGTTTGGAAGAAGATTTCAGGGCGCGAAATGTAGGGGGGATTAAGTTAGGTAAGGTTAGAGTATGGTCACTGGCATATGCAGACGACATAGTTTTAATGGCAGAAAACAGGGAGGCTCTTTTAGACATGATCAGGACACTAAGAACATTTTTGAGAAATAGGAAATTGATATTAAGCGAGGAAAAAACGAAGGTTCTAGTTTTTAATAGAGGAAAGAATAGCAAAAAAGAAAAATGGTTCTGGGAAGGGAAGGAACTGGAAGAAGTGACAATTTTTAAATACTTGGGATTTACGTTTAATAGAGACGGAAACTATAGTGAGCACCTGAAAGATCTAGCAAAGAAGGGAATAATAGCAGTAAAAAAGGTTTGGGGACTAGGAGAGAATAAATGCAAAAACGATTTCAAAAGAAGAAAAATGATGTTTAACTATATAGTCAAAAGTGTAATGGCGTATGGGTGTGAAATCTGGGGGTGGAAATATAGGAAGGAGTTAGAGAAAATACAAACAGATTATTTTAGATGGGTTTTGAAACTGGACTTCTGTACACCAAGGTATATTATTAGGAATGAGACGAAAGTGGATAGGATGAAAATTGAATGGGGAGGGAGGGCGGTCAGATACGAAGAAAAAATAGATAGGCTAAAAGAAAATAGGCTCGTTAAGATCTGCTGGAAGGAAATGCTTAAAGAAGAAGACAAGGGATTGTATAGTAAAGAGAGAAAACAGTATTATAATGGTTTGGGTTTAAGTGGGGAAGTGGTAGAATACATGAAGGCAAATGGAGAAGAAGTGTACGGAGAAACAGTAAGGAGAGATAAGGATATAGAGCTACAGATTAGAACAGGGAAAATGAGAGAGGCTAGATACAACAGAAGATATAGGGATGTAGGCTTAGAGCAGACCCCGGTTTACCTGGAAATAAATAGAAAAGAGATAGATATAGGTATAATAGCAAAACTGAGGTGTGGCAATTTTGAAAACGGAAATAAATACTGGCTAGACAAAGAAAGCAGACTGTGTAGGGTATGTAAAAAGGAGGAGGAAACTTTAGAACATATTGTATATGGATGCGAGGAGACAAATGACTGTATGGTGAAGATCAGGGAATTAGATGGGATAGGAATAGAGAAACTTTGGGATGGAGTAGGCAGTGCGTCAGTATGTAAAGCGTTTAAAGAATTCGTTAGACTGGCGGAAAAGAGAAAACTAAGTTATAATGAGAAGTCCATCGAAATTAGGTAAAGTATAGGTAAAGAAATTTTTAGATTGTAAAGAGCTGTCTCAGGTATGAGAGTGGAAAGTATGGAGAATGTTGCGAATTATGTGTCTATAGAATGTATTATGTATTGCGGAAAGTATGTATATTGTATGTTGCATATTGTAAATATTGTAAAAGTTACGTACGTTCAAGGTTGTAAATAGTGTACATTCTGTAAAGCTTGCGATAAAGTGTATATATTTTGTATAACTGGCAATGGTAATCTAAACTGGAGAAAAACAAATAATTTCAGACTGGTAGGGATAAGAACTCTGTTCAAACGTTTCTGAGAGAGAATAGGTAGGCAGCAGTAGTTAGGAATCCAAAGTAGCGTTTCTGCACTGTGACTACGTTGGAGGAGGTGAATCTAAAGCGAAATAGGTGAATTTAAAGGATTAAATGATCAAATGACACTTGGCACCAGCTGCGGAACGAGCGAACCGAAACTAATAAGGCCCGAAGAAAGGGACGTTAGTAGATTGGTACTGTAAGCTAAGTAGGTTTGTTAAAATGAAAAATGAAAACATGAAAATGAAAATGAAAATGAAAATAAAATGAAAAACGAAAGCTTATTAGACGGGGCCATTAGCGGATGAGATGCAGGGTGAGGCGGCAAGGAGCGATATAGCTGGTATATAGGCAGAGCAGGTTCTATCTTTCTGGCGGGGCTGCAGTGCGGAGACGTGAAACGGGCTTTTAGAACTGTGATTGTAAAAAACTGAAGTAAGACTGTAATTCTAAGTATAAGTATGCTAAGTGATTTTAGGTAAATATAGTTAGGTAATAGTGAGTGCGAGCGCAAGAAGTGAGGTAAGAGGAGTGGAACTGCCAGTATAGTGAGGTGCTTGTCTTAGGGGTTTGCAGAAGTGGATAATAGGGAGTTGTCAAACTAAGGGTAAAGTTAGGGGCAACGGTAAATGTGTAAACTTGTAAACCATTTGATAAGGCGGAAAATCGGTGACAGCTATAAATATAAAAATGCAAAAATGTAAAATAAAAATAAAATGCGTTAAAATGTGGAATTGTGAATTTAGCAAAGGACAGGCCGTATTTGGTTGGGATATTGTTTAGCCGCATACCAAAAGTAATGTTTGCATATTTTTTAGTTATTTTTTTTAGTTAGTGATTAGGTAACGAATTTCAAACGATATATAAATTATAAATATTTGCGTAGTAATATATTTGCGTAGTAATCTATAAAAATTTATAAAATTTGTAAAAGTGTAAAGGATAAGAATTGGAAATTATGAATTGCAAAGTGTGGCATGAGTGGATGGATGGGTGAGGATAGGAAAATTTGACTTGTAAACCAAGACCATTTCTGGGCCAATATTGGCTGAAATAAAGATTTATTATATATATATAATCTACAATTAATTAATGTGTCTCCAAAAATGTTGATGATAAGGCAAAGATATTTTGAATTAATTGTCATAATTTAGGAATGTAAAAATAAATAAAAATTTGAGACTAACAATAATAAATTTTAATAATAAATAATACTAAATGCAAATATCAACATGATTTTCAGGTGCATATCAGCTGAGAATCACCTTATAATCAGGTGACTATCAGGTCAGGTGATTTTCAACTGATCAGTTGATTATCAGCTGATTTTCACTTGAAAATCGTGTCGATATTTTCATTTATTATTAATTATTATTATCATTCATTAATGTTGGTTTTGAATTTTTTATAATTAATTTTCCTTTCCTAAATTATCACAAATAATTCATAACTTCTTAGCCAGCATCTACATTTTTTAAACACATTAGTTGTTCGTAGATTAAAATAAATGAACGATGATAATAATTTATGTTAACAAATAATAATAATTAATAATAAATGCAAATATCAATATGATTTACAGGTAAAAATCAGCTGATAATCAGATGATGTTTTAGCGTGATTTTTACCTGATTTTCACCTGATTATCAGCTGATAATCAGCTGAGCTTTTCCAGTAGGGATTTGAATGGCTACCATCTTAGATTCGCCATTTTGAATTCTCAAAATCTGAGTACAGATTCCTAATCAGCGAATTCGGAAACCCCCTATATATAATTTTTAACAATCGAGTAAAATTTCAATTTTTGGTAGCCATCTTGGATCCGTTAGTTTTAATTTTCTAAATTTGAGTTCAGATTCGTAATCAGCGAATCCAGTAACACCCTCTATACAATTTTCAGCAAAATCCAATAATATTTTAATATTTGGCCGTCATCATCGATCCGCCATTTTGAATTCTCAAAATCTGATTTCTGATTCATTACCAGCGAATGCGGAAACACACTGTATAAAATGTTTAGCATAATATGAGGAATGGATTAAGTATGGAAGGATAGGTGGAGGGTGGATGGGTAGGTGGAGAGTGGATGGGTAGGTGGAGGGGTCGGTGGAGGGGGGTGGAGAGGAGTGGAGAGGAGTGGAGGGGGTGGAGGCGGGTGGAGGGGGTAGGTACCCATTTTGAGCCTTGCAACTATATAATATAGGAAGATATATATATTATAATGGGTCGATGGATTTAGGAACATACTAAAAAATTCGCGGCGACATCGGGACTTGAACCCGAGCCGTTTGGACGCGAGACTACCAACACACTGCCGCCTCTCAATCGTCCTTTTATTGATGGTATACAATGATGCCGGTGATACAGTATTCTACTATGCGCGCCGACTAGCTCAAATCCACGACGCGTTACACACCCCCACCCGAAACGCGAGCTATCGGTCTCGTGTTTTTGCTTCGACTGATTGCGAGCGCACTTACGAGGAGGCGCGATGATTCCCCTATGCTCCGACCACGACTTAACGTCGGCCCAGGACTTAACGTCAACTGAGTGCAGGGACACTTCGTGAAGGTGCGTATTCATCCGCGCAATCACACTTAGGAGATATATAACTATCAATCCCAAGTTCCCCATAAGCGATGCTGGGACCGTTTCACGTATGTCCCACACCTATTAGGTGCGGAATATGTATATGCACACTACACACTCATGAGCATCCCACCCGGTATAGTGCTTTCCTATGACCGTTTACCCACAAGACTTACAAGCAGGGAAAGTGAAGGGACCGTGAAGCGCGAGGGCCAGGTGAGAAGAATGTAGTGGACCAATACAAAGGTCCGAGTATGAAAGAGCATCAGACATGTAACGGGTCAATGGATTTAGGAAAATACTAAAAAATACGCGCCGCATCGGGACTTGAACCCGAGCCGTCCGGACGACAGTCGAGCGTCTCTACCGCGAGACTACCAACGTCAATCGTCCACTTTTATTGATGGTGTACAATGATACCGGTAATACAGTATTCTATGATGTGTGCCAACTAGCCCAAATCCACGACGCGTTACTAACACACACACACACACACACACACACACACACACACACGAGGGAGTTTTCGAGGTCGCTGATCACGATTTTGCTATCACACTTTCAAAATTCTTAATGGCGGACCCAATATGATGGTTAAAATTTCGAAAGAAGCTTAGGTTGCCACAATAAATTTTATAACACGGTGTGATCTAAGTCTGCACTTAGGTCACGCCTATCCGTGACTTAAGTAATCGATTATTGCACCGTGTTTATCGCACTCGCTACGCTCGTGCGCTAACCTCCCTGTGCGGGAAATGGACTACTTAAGGCACGAATAGAACGTGCTATAAAATATCGTACGACACTAGTGCCTTCAGTGGCCCACTGCACGACGTGACTTATCACCCTCGCTGCGCTCGGGCGCTAATTTCACGTCGTGCAATAATGGGCCACTTAAGGCACTATAGTATTGTAATATACTATTTTTAATCAAACCTGAATTTATCACTTTGTAATAAAAAAAAAGTTTTTCTTCTTTAGTTAAAAAGTTGTAAATTTGTCTGAATTTTAGGTTATACCGCCGGCATTAGCATTACCCATAGTGCAAGTACAGAGGTTGTCGACAATCCGATTGATAATTTATTGGGTTTGCACTTAATTTGAATTAAATTGACGCCAAAGAAATTTTTTTTACCATTACTTATTTGCCATAATTGTTTTTTTTCGCCCTATAAGAAAAAAATTATTTTTCTAAGCATATGAACAAAAAACACCGTTGCCAATACATTGGCATTTATCTTTCCCAAACTACCGTATTCACCCCCCCCCCCCCAGCAAAAATCGAAAATGTAGCAAATTTTTTAGTAAGTGTGGAAAAGTGTAAAAAAATGTAAGAAAGTGTAATAAAAATGTAGTTTGATACTGAATTTGGGACATATTTTACATATTTTTACATTTATTTATACATTCTTTACATGTTCGTACACTTTTGTACATTTCATAAAATTTGTAAAAATCCGTAAAAATTTAGTTTTCTACACTTATTTACACTTTGTTGCATTTTTTTTTTTTACATATTTTTTTACATTTTTCTACATTTTCCTACAGTTCATAAAATTTTTATTAACCATAAAAATCTATAAATATAAATAAATGTAAGAAAGTGTAAAAAATGTAAAAAAGTGTACAAAAGTATTAAGAACAGTAAACAGTGTAAAAACCGCTGCCAATTCATTGGCCTGTGGTTTCCTCAAACTTAATTTGCTTATTTCTTTAACGAATTTTCAATAACAAAATTCATAATTTTTGCAACAATTTATAACATAATTATAATTAAATTCATTTATGAAGATTAAAAAGTATTAATTTTTAAATTATGCGTGAAAAATAAATAAAATAATTGATTGTAATATTATCGTCAAAACCTTTTAAAATTCCTAAATAACCTTTACTTCAAATTATATTTTCTTTGTGAAATTTTACACATAGGGTACTTGTCTTTAGTAGTATGCCTGTGCGTATTTGTGTACTCTTTCTGGAATTTCCGATGTAAGGAAAAGGTTCTATAACCTTAAAAATAATAAATGGCTATTACAAAACAAAAGCAGGTATATATACAACACGCGCGCATCGGCGCATAGCGCATAGCGCATGTCATTTCCATTTTCTAGTAAACATAAATGCGTTCCCGAATAATTACGATTTTAAAAGAGGGCTACAATAGTTTTAACCTCAAATATCTCTGAAATTCGTAAACGAATTCTTTTACCCTAAGAACTCTTCTAATAAATAATATACAAACTCTACATCTCTACCAAATTTCAAAGAAATCAAAACAATTTTAATGTAGTTACATTGCGCGACAATAAAGTCATTTTCAAAAATACTAAAATTTTAAATATCAAACATCTCAAAAAATAACCATATAATCTGAATGAAATTTTACACAGGTATTGAAGGCATGAAGTCGTTATTGAGAAATTATGATTTTGAAAAAAACCGTAAAAGAATTTTAACCTTAAATATCTCTAAAAATCATAAGGCAATTCTTTTACCTAAAGGACTTATACGATAATATATAGACTCTACATATCCACAAAATTTCAACATGATTAAACCAATTTTTGTTTTCTCTAGTTATCATGCGACAAAGAAAATGACTTTGTAAAATACGAAAATTTTCAAAATCAAATATCTCAAAAAGTAATCATACGATCTTGATGAAAATTCGCACACATATTATCTATATCACATGCAAAATTGTCTATAAATTTGGAGCTGATACATGGAGCCGTTCTCGAGAAATTACGTTTTGAAAAAAAGGTTAAAAAAATTTTAACATATTTCTGAAATTTCTGAACTAATCATTTTGCCCAAAGAACTCGACCGAGAGCTATCAAAAATCAACCTCTACAAGAAATTTCAAAGCGATTAAGTCAATTTTACTCCCGTAATCGTTGGACATACAAAACTCATTTGTTCACATTTCAAATTTTTTCTCAAAAACTAGTCGAAAAAATGAATTCAAATTTTTACAGATTATAGCTATTTACATTCTACATTATCATGATTTTTCTCAAGAAAATTGACCGTTTAGTTTAGGAATTATAAGCTTTTTAAAAAGAAACACGTTTTTGTTAATAATAAAAGAACCGTGATAGCTAGAGAAATTTTTTTTTTCAGAAAATATAGATATTTTAATGCTCTTTCGAATGCTATCCATTCGATTCAAATATCTCGATCTTATCATTAAAAAAGCAAAAATCAATTTGGAGAAAGTCGAAAATTCGAAATAAAATTAAAATAAAACAAAAACGCATCGGCAAATCAAAAAACGAATTATTGACCCGTCATCACAAAAGAAAAACAAAAAAAACGAGACCTGTTCGGTCAAAATCGATCGAGTAGAAGCTGAGATCCAGGCGTACACACACACACTCACACACACACACACACACACACACACACACACACACACACACACACCATGCACGCACGAACGCAGGCACGCAGGCACGCACGCATACACACAAAAAATTTTCTCAAAATTGACAAATTTCAACATTATCGCCTTAAACTATCTTTTTGAACATTTTTTTCTCAAAAATTTTTGTCACCGACAAAATTTGTCAATTTTTGTTGCAAAGCTTCCTCTAAGGAGAATCAAAATAGATATTAATTTACATTTCTACTAAAAACAATAAAATAAAAGTTAATATAAACATAACTCTATTTATCTATGAAAATCCCTCTAAAACCATTAAAAAAAAAAACATTCTCTATATAAAAAATATATATGTACAAATATAACGTAGAAAATTAATCAAAATTTACCAATATTACTTTTTTGATCAAGTAATAAATAAATATTTTTTTTAAATAAAAATTTTTCATCAATTTATCAATTGATTATCAATTTCTATCAATTAATATATACATATATATATCATATTTTCCCGCTCACAACACATGCGCTATCTCTATACCATTCCACCATAACTCTAAGAGTGTCTCTATAACTTTGCGCGTGCATATGCCCTCCCGTGTATAAGGTATACCTACATATAGTGCTCTCCTATAAGGTATACCTATATATAGCGCTCTCCTATGTATAGGTATACCTTATACACGGTGAGCGCACACACGCGCGCTGCACGGTGTAGAGACTCCCTAAGTCCCTTAGGGCATTTGCGTATGCGCCAAAAAATTTGAGATTTCGAGATATTCGAGATATTCGAGATATTCGAGATATTCGAGATATTCGAGATATTCGAGATATTCGAGAAAAAATCAACATGGCGTCGCAACATGGCGTCGACCATGCTAAGGATGCATTTTTTATAGAGGGAATGACTTATTGAATAAGTACTTGTCGAGTGGTTTGTAGCTCTCTTACAGTCGTAGAGATCACGTGGTCGGAGGTATGGAGGGGAGCGCTGCGACGTGAAGGAAGGAGGGCGCACTCGAGTTAGTTCTCCTTTTATCGCTAAAGCGAAAGGATGGTTTGAGCCCCGAAACGCATAAGCAAGCAACGTGCGAGATGATAGCGCGAATCGTCTGAGATCGAGAATTGGATTCCTTTTTGGCGATTCTGCTCGGCATTGCGTTTCTCTCTTCTTCTTTACCACGGGTGCCTCATAGCGACGAGCCCTTTGTCTGACAAGCGAGCGAATTTGGGAAGTTAAGGTAAGCGATCGACTCGCGAGAGACAATTAGTATCGGTTCGTGGGGTAACGAGAGGGAATGCTTGCGGACATGTGCCGGCTGCATCGAATTCGGGCAGAGTGACGCTCACTCTCAGCCGCTTAATCCAAATTACCACGTCTGGTCGATTCGCGACACGGAATGCTTGCGGACATGTGCCGGCTGCAGCGAATTCGGGCAGAGTGACGCTCACTCTCAGCCGCTTAATCCAAATCACCACGTCTGGTCGATTCGCGACACGGAATGCTTGCAGACCCCTATAGCACTGAATATTTGAGGAATATTCCCTCAATATTCATTTGCCATTTTCGCAATTTTCACTAATATTCCCTCAACGTTAATGAACATGAAAAAAACCCTTAGGGAATATTCCTGCAAACCTTGATGACCGTTTTTCCATTCCAAACACAACATATCAAAAACAAGGCAAGCCTTGTAATTCGGACTCTTCGTAAAGAGTCATTTGAACGGTTGAATTATACGGCTTATATACTCTCGGCCATCCAGTGTAACCACAGAAAGCGCTACCGGTACGCCGCATGGCGGATAAATAGCCGAAGCTTGCATATCGAGAGCCGCCCATCACAAGTTTCCCTTTATCACCGCTATGCGGAGCGCCGATAGCGCTTTCTGTAGATACACTGAATGGCCGAGAGTATATAAGCCGTGAAATTCAACCGATTAAATGACTCTTTACGAAGAGTCCGATTTACAAGGCTTGCCTTGTTTTTTATATCCCGTTTGTAATGGGGGATGAGGACTCAAAATTTTACGCCTTATCTATGTGAAATAAACAACTTAAATACTAACGTTACCTGTATACATTAAGGGAATATTAGCGAATATGGCGAATATGTCGCAGCAACATTGAAGCAATATTGCTCCAATATTAAGTGTTATAGAGGAATATATTGAATGCTCCTCTCGTGTCGATGAATCTTGTACGAATATTACTGCAATACTGCTTAATCGAGGAAAAATTGGTGAAACTTAATTATATATTCGTCTAGTATTAATTAACCTTGTACGAATATTCCTGCAATATTACAATAATAGGTAGCCTACCTGATCATTTTAGAAAAGGAATGGAAAAACGGTCATCAAGGTTTGCAGGAATATTCCCTAAGGGTTTCTTTCATGTTCATTAACGTTGAGGGAATATTAGCGAAAATTGCGAAAATGGTAAATGAATATTGAGGGAATATTCCTCAAATATTCAGTGCTATAGAGGGACATGTGCCGGCTGCATCGAATTCGGGCGGAGTGACGCTCACTCTCAGCCGCTTAATCCAAATCACCACGTCTGGTCGATTTGCGACACCAGGCAGGATCTCAGACATCCTCAGCCGCAATATAAGTATCGAGTGCTCATTTGATCCAGTCAAAGCGATGGCGGGAATCATACATCCTCAGCCGACTTTCCGTTGAACGTTAACGTGTTATACAAATTGTATCGTCGTTGTTTAAATAATAACAATAAAGGGAACAGAAATCAAAATTTCATCTTTATGTCGTCATTGACTACCCTTTCCATGCGCGTGAATTTCCTTCATTCAATCTTAAGGTGATGTGATACCCACGCTATTACTCAATTATCGGTTCCCATTTTTCTCCTTCAATTTTAAACTTTTTGAAAAAAACTTTTTGACACGTTTTAAGTTTAATAAAGAACTACAACGTATCAAAGAGTTTTTTTCTTAAAATTAAAAATTTAATGAGAAAAACGGGAACCAAATTTTGGGTAATAGTGTCAGTATCGCATCACCTTAAACATCGCGGTTATAGGTAGGAATCATGTGATCAAGCTCGTAACTAATATTTGTTTGAACTGTGCAGGTTTTGTCCGGGTTACTCCTGTGAGAAAGCTTGTGATCACGAAACAGTACTAAAAAGTTTTTTCGTTAACTAAGTATAATTCCAAATGAACTCAAATAACCTATAAATTTAATGCTTAGCTACATAGCATTTTAATAAGTGTTACTATTGATAAAATATCACAGATTTTTACACAAATATTTATATTTTATAAGTTAACATTAACGCACTATTATATAATGTTATAAATTGAAAAATATAATTGTTTATAACAATAAAAAAAGTTAATTTTGACGACGAAAATCAACCACGTTTACCATGTTGCTGCTTCACCAGCAAAAGACTGCCAGCGTGGCAGTGCGCCGATATGCTACTGTTATGACCCAAGTCGGGATCTGCGAGCAGAAGGCACTTCTGCAATGGTCGCCAAGTTGACCAATCTGGATGTGGGAACGTTTGCTCAATTAAGCGCTGAAGCGCAAGGAGTCGCGGGAAGTTTGAAATAAAACTCGAATTCGAGAGAATTAACCTTAACTTGATGTTTATTAATTTTGCCTTAACACAATCTCTTTGTATCGGCTCGAACAATTAATCGATGACGCGTGACTCTAAGGTTTACTCAATCTGATAATAAGATAGAACTTTTGGGCGCAACATGCACAAGTGCAGCAGAGTACCAAGCTAGTTGGTAACGACCCAGGTTCTAAGCTACGAAGCGTCTCATGTACTTGGTAGCGACTGACTCTGGCGGCTCGGGGCTCTTCTTTTATACCCCTAACGCGGACCTCAAGCCGTTGACAAGGATCCTAGGAGGAACGCTATTGGTCGGCAGCTTCAGGTTGGTAGTGGAAGGCAGTATGGGTGTAGAGGCTGTAGGGCGCCAGATTGCCTCAGAAGCCTTCCCCCACTTCCAAGTGGGGAGAGTGGCGATGGAGGGTCCCTAGACCAGGAAACAGGGTCGAGAGCGATGAACAGCGGGTGACGAACCGCCTCCCTTCAGTGGCGTGGGATGCCGCTAGTCTGTGATTGGCTGTTGACGATGGCTCGGGCCGTTAGGTTGTTACGCCACTGCGCCATAGTTCTGGGAATTGTTTGTCTCTCGAGCCAATTCACTGTTTCTCGGAATTATTTGTGTTCACGTTGGGTGACCGTTGGCACTAATGGATTCTGAGAAGTGTTTACGCATTCCTGGCCTGTCCGTTAATCCTTTCCTTAGCCTGTGTAACGCGTGTCTAGCCGCGATTCTAATCTACCGCGCGAAGGTAGTGAGCGCGCGCGCGCAACTCTTGCGCAGCCGAATCGAGGCGCGCCGTGCGTAGCGAATCGGTCTCGCGACGCGTAAAATGCCCGTCATCCGTCGCGAAGCTGCTAACCTGTTCCCGCGAGAAAAGGGAGCCATCTTCGTGTATACTCTCGTGCTGTGCACATCGTCGGCTTGCCATCTCTCATATTTTAGTGTCCGCGCCGTCCTATTTATTTTTATTACCGCGAGTGTAGAGTGGAGGCGCCGACCTGCAAGCGTGCGAGAGAGCAAGAGAGAGTGCAAGTCCGTGCCGCTTGTGCCACGAGCGAGAGACGGCAGCGAACCAGACTGCCAACCTTGTAAGCGAGAGCAAGAGAGAGAGAGAGAGCGAGCGCGCAACTGCCGAGAGAGCGATAGAGAGTCGAGTGCACCGGCTGCTCCTTAGATCGGTAAGTTATATTCTCCTCTCGCGTATTTCATGTAAAAGGCTTGCACGGAAATCGCCCCGTGCAAGCTTTCTGTGCCGTGTACGTGCGGGTGTGTGTCAGCTCGCCGTACTTAACACTGCGCGCGAGAATAGCAGCTTCGCGCGCGCCGTAACGTTCGTGCGTTTGAATAGTAACTGCCGAGCGTGATTTAACTGTAATTTTGAATAACACTTGCGTAGTGCATGTAAGTTCTAAGTGTTTTCTAATACATTGTTATTTCTCGTACTCAGCGCGTTATTATTTATATAACCCGTCCTTCTCCCGGATACCGCCGCCTCCGCGGGAAAACGACTCCGCCGGTCGTTTTCATATCTGAGCGTAGCGGCCGCGCGCTTTACTCTTCGAGCGCGCGCTTTTCACTCAGCGATCCAATTAGTTGGAAAGCGAAGTTCGTGTGCGATCTTCGCGTTGTTTTCGGGATTCCAGGAGCAGATCCCCGGGCAAGTCATTTTAGTCTGACACCCGTGGCACCGTGTTCTAGGGCATCGCTGGCCTGTGGCTTGTTGGTATTTTCCCCCCACTAGCCATCCCGTTACAACTGGCGCCCAACGTGGGGCACGAGAAGGACCTGCGGCGCGTACGTGATTCGCGGCGAAGCTTGGCGCGAAGAAGCTCAGCAGCGTAGCTGAGCGTAAGCTGCACACCAAGGCTCTTCGTGCCGCAGCTCGTAGGCGCGTGTGTGCGTGTGCGTGACACAGCCGTGCTGTTGCGAGAGTGCGGTCGAGAGGTTAGGCGTGCGATAGCCAATAACCCTCGACCTAGTGTGCTGACGAGGAGAGATATTGATCGCGGAATTTTTGGCGCGTTGAGGAATTATTGTTAACAATTAAAGTTTTTTTTAATAACAATTAATTTTTTTAACGACAAAATTTTTTTTTAGCGATAATTAATTTTTTAATTAATTTTTTTTCTCGTCTCGAAAATTTTTTTTTCTTCTCGTCCTCTCGTATTTCCGATACGAATTATTTTTTTTTTGGACGAAAAATAAAATTTTTTTTTCTTTTATCGTGCAGTTAGAAGAAGATCGAGAGAAAGTCGGCAAGCACTCTCGGAACAAAAAGTTGACTGTGCGCCCGAGTAAAAACTCGAGCGCAAAAATCCCCTCGAACTTAAAAATTGTTTTTATTTTTTTTTTTTTAGGTGAAAATTGTATTTATTTTTTTTGTGTTTTTGGTGATATTGTCCGTTTTGACACATATATATATATTTTTTTTTCACATATATTTATTTTAAAATTACAAGTGCGAGTAGTGGAGCGTAATTAATTACAAATCGTAATTACTTACAGAAATAGCTTTTATTTTTTTTTAGAGCCGCATACGGGAAATTCTCGTGCATTATCGAGGTTAAGAGCAACCGCCGTAGCTCTTAGAAAGTAACCCGGGTTCGCATTGAAAAAGCTAGCTCACGGGTTGAAAAGGCAAACTCTCTCTGCCATCAATCCGGATACTACTCGCGCTAGTAAAATAAGTTCGTGGGGAAGCGCACAGCCAATTGACACCATGGCCCGATCATCGCAGTTTGCGGAATCTGCGATACTCAATTGGGCGTATACACAGCCCGAAGAGGAAATTATCGAGGCCATGCAAGCCCTTGGTCTGCAGCAGTCAGATCTGCAATCAGTGAATATGCTGACAGCGATCAAGTGGCTTATGGGCGATTACAGTGCCGCCGATTTCGTGCCAGAGCCGGAGCTGTCGGAGAAGCAAGCGTTTGCTAAACGCGAGCAGTCCCGAAGGGCGTTCATCGACTTAACGTTGATGAACAAGTCTGGGTCGACTATTGTGGATCCCAATACTGATCCAGACCAACCGCACCCGTTCATTACGCTCCTTGATGACCCGATAGTGATGCAAAAACTCTCGGAGTCTCGGAGGATGAACGCTCCACAACAAGCACATAATGCAGTGGTGGAGCCAGCGGATGAGGCAAACGGCCAGGAGGGTTCCGGGACAGAGATATTGAGCTCTGCAGTACCCACCGGGACATCTCCAGCCGAAGCCGAGGGACAGCTCCAACAGCAACAGCTTCAACAGCAACAACTGCAGCAGCAGCAAATGCAGCAGCAGCAAATGCAGCAGCAGCAACTGCAACAGCAGCAAATACAGCAGCAACAAATGCAGCAACAGCAGCAGATGGAGCAGCAGCGACGGCAGCAACAGCAACAACAGCAGGAGCAGCAGCGGCAGCAACAGCAAAAGCATCAAGAGCAGCAGCGACAGCAGGCGTTGCTAGAAGAGCAGCGCAGGCAACGACAATTCCGGCGGAGTCAAGAACAAGAGTCGTTGTCGGCACAAAATGGGCAGCACGCGTTCTGGCAGCAAACGCGAAGTCCACCGCAGCCACAGAGTTTTGAGTGGCCAAGTGCGGGGGAACAGCGTACCGCAGGGATTGCTGTGGGAGACATCGTAGTCTCAGAACAGCTGCTGTCGGTGATCCATAGACTCGTCAAAGAGGTGGAAGAGCTCAAAGAGAGTGTGCGAATACTCCAAGAAGCTCGACACCCCCCCTCAAGCACGCGCTTGGAGGGAGTCCAACTACCGAGTGCGGGCAGGGGACGAGGATCACCACATGTGAACTTTCAGGACACGTTCACATATGTGAATTTTGACAGCAGCAGTCCCAATACTGAATCGCCAAGGGACGCTAGGAGGAATAGCGGAAGAAATCCTACACAGCGTCAGGCGGGGGTGAGCGCTACACTGGACCAGTCTACGAGGCAGACGTACGTGCCTCAACAGACGAACCGTGATGTTGGCCAAATCGTAAGGAAATGGCACATCAAGTTCTCTGGGTCCTTAAAGGAGCAGAGCGTCGAGTTATTCCTCACGAGAGTAGAGGAATGTCGAGCTCTAGCAAATCTGACGTACGACGAAGTACTCTCGTCATTGTCAGAGCTCCTGAGTGGAGTAGCGGCCACCTGGTATAGGAGTAACCGTCATACGTGGCGATCTTGGCAAGACTTCCAAGAGGCCATAATACACATGTATGGCGGTGACAGGGGCCATCAACAGCGAATCCTAGCGGAGATAAACGCGAGGACTCAAGGCAGAAACGAACTCACGAGAGATTACGTAGTGAATCTGCAAGCCTTGATTCTCAAATTAGTTCCGGTGCCTAGCATGCCCCAACAATTGGACATGTTGCACCGGAACATGCGGCCAGAACTGCAAAAAATGGTGATGCGTAATCAAATTACGGATTACCGAGGGCTCCTGGATTTAGCCCGGGAGGCCGAATTAGCGCTCGCGGCAGATAAGGTGTATCACTCGCCACCACCGCCAGAGCGCACTTACTTGCCAGAGTTTGCCTACGTACCTACAGAGCCAACTACGGATCAGCGGAAAAAGCAGAATCCAGGAGTGGCGGCGATGGGGCAACAACAGCAGGAGCCTCGAGAAAGCCTTGAGGCTATGTTCCGTCGGGTGATGGCCGAGTGTTTGTCAAGCTTGACAAAGAAAGGCACCGACGGAAATAGTGGGCAAACGCCAAACCCACAGTCGTTCAAGAAGCCCAAGAAAAAGAATAATTGGGAGAACAGGCAGCGGGAAGGCGGGCAAAGTAATAATCAGCCTAGTGGGGGTAGTAGCTCGACCCACCAGGCTAGGCCGCCAAGTCCAAGGAGTAATGGACCTCCACAAAGGCCAGAGTACCGAAGGGGTTACGGCAACGAGCAAAGGGGAAGCGACCGCAACCCCAATGCTGCCGGAAACCAGCAGGGAAACGGCCAAGGGGGCAGGTAAACACGGCCACACGCCCGCCCCCAGCTCACATCAGCGACCGAGGGTAACTCGGTCCAATTGCCTGAAGGAGAGAGCGAAGAAGTGCCCGCGACTCAGCAGAACGAAGCTAACCAGGAAACATGCTCGCGATGGTGGCTTCAAGTAGGTGTAGCCGGCTACAGGCTACGGGCACTCTTCGATACTGGAGCTTCCTGGACTGGGATGAATTCCATCGGCTTACAGCTCGCTACAGCCTGTGGAAAAGAATTAATCCCGGCCAGCGGCCTAACGGCACGGGTAGCTAATGGGCAGAGCATAGCAGTGGTTGGCTATGTGTATCTACCCATGGTCGTGGCAGGCGTGTGCAAGGATGTGCGCGTCGCAATCATGCCAGACCTAGACACGGAGTGCTACTTGGGGGTGAACTTCATTAAGAAGTTTAGCGCCGTCTTAGACCCCACTGACAATACGCTGCATCTCAAAGATGACGATGCAAGCGTAAAGTTAGAAGTAGCCTCCATAACCGTCAATAATACCGTGTCCGTATCAGCTATAGGGTTGGCGGACCCAACAGAAGAGCAGCGCAAAGAAGCGGAAGCTTTAGTAGCTGAGCTGATGGGAAACGGCCTGGCACCATTAGGGTGTACTTCGTGGGTTGAGCATGCAGTAGACGTCGGCTCCACAAGACCCATAAAACAGAAGTACTACCCAGTATCTCGAAAACTCGAGGAAGAGATGCACAAGCAGGTGGAGGAAATGCTACTCGCGGGTATAATAGAACCTTCGACAAGCGGCTGGTCAAGCCCCGTGGTAATGGTACGCAAGTCCAACGGGAAGTTCCGTTTCTGTGTGGATTTCAGAAAAGTGAACGCAGCGTCAAGGCCAGACGCATATCCGTTACCATACATGGAGAGTATCTTACGCAAACTGCAGAAAGCGCGATACATATCCACGTTGGATTTAAGTAGTGCGTACCACCAAATACCACTAAATCCGGAGTCCAGAGACTACGGCCTTCACCGTGCCAGGCAAAGGGTTATTTCAATTTACAAGAATGCCCTACGGTCTTTCGTATGCCGGAGCGTCCTTCCAGAGGCTGATTGACAAAGTCATCGGCCCCGAACTCGAACCTTTTGCTTACTCGTATCTCGATGACATAATAGTAGTCACAGAAGCATTCGAGGAGCATAAAGAGGTTCTAAAAAGAGTTCTAGATAGGATAAAGGACGCGGGCCTCACAATAAATCGCGAGAAGAGTGTCTTCTGTCGCGATGAGGTCCAATATCTCGGGGTCATAGTAAATAGGGATGGTTTTAAACCAGACCCCGAGAAAATAAAGCCCATTATGGAATATCCGTCAGCTGAGACGCTTCCTAGGAATGGCCTCGTGGTATAGAAAGTTTTTATCAAACTTCGCCACAATTGCTGAACCACTGACCGAACTAACGAAAAAGGATCGGAAATACGAGTGGTCAACGGCACAAGAAGAGGCCTTCCAAAAGCTAAAAGCGCTAGTTGCTTCTGCACCGATTCTCCACAGACCGGTATCTAACGCACAGTTCGTGGTGCAAACTGATGCGAGCGATACAGGACTTGGAGCGGTGCTATACCAGATAATAGACGGCGACGAAAGAGTCCTAGAGTTCGCTAGTCGAATTCTGAGCGTGGCCGAGAGGAATTATAGCGTGACGGAACGAGAGTGTCTAGCAATTCTCTGGGCAATCAAAAAGTTCCGTCCGTATATAGAGGCCTATGACTTCAAGGTCATCACGGATCATAGCAGCTTGAAGTGGCTCCGTGATCTCCGAAACCCATCAGGCAGGTTAGCAAGATGGGCTTTGGAACTACAAAACCACAGTTTCACAGTCGAACACCGAAAGGGCTCTTTGAACAATGTCCCAGATGCCCTTTCGCGGATGTTCGAGGAAGAGGAGCCAGCGGTCGCCGCGTTAGAGGTCGAACGCGATACAAACGACCAATGGTACCTCGAAATTGTGAAAGAGGTTCAACAGCGGCCGCGAAACTTCCCCACGTTCAAGCTGGCGGGGGGGAGACTGTACAAGTACGAACCAAATGAAGTCATAGACGAGTCTCTCGGCGACGATGATGCATGGAAGTTAGCAGCCCCTCACGAAAAGCGACGCGAAGTACTGAGAGAATGACATGACTTTCCAACTGCTGGGCACTTGGACCGCGAGAAAACGCTAGAAAGAGTAAAGCGGAAGTATTATTGGCCACACATGTCTCGTGATGTAGCCAGATACGTGAGCCAGTGCCAAATTTGCCAGCAGTGCAAAGTCGAACAGCGCGCTCCAACAGGATTCATGAGACGCCGAATTACAGAGCGCCCATGGCAAATCGTGGCCAGCGACATTATGGGGCCCCTCCCAAAAACCACGCACGGCCACGAATACATTCTCATATTCCAGGACTTGTTCACACGCTGGATTGAAGTAATTCCGATAAAAAGGGCAGATGGTAAATCGGTAATTAAGGGACTCAACGAGCGAGTATGTCTGCGATTCGGAGTCTCGGAGGTGTTTCTCTCAGACAATGGGACTGAATTTAAAAATGCACCATTAGAGGCATTCTTAAAGGAGAGAAACGTGCATCACACGTTTACGCCTCCGTATCACCCTCAGGCAAATCCTGTCGAGCGTGTGAACCGAACGGTGAAGACAATGATTATGTCTTACGCAGAGGAAAATCACCGGTCCTGGGATGAGAAACTGAATGAGCTGGCGTTCGCGTACAATACTGCCGAACACAGCTCCACAAAGATAAGTCCTGCCATGCTCATTTACGGCCGACAACCTGACCCATCGAAGACACTAAGGCGGGAGGAAGACAGGTTAGCCGAAGAGCAAGGGCAGCAAGAGGCGATAAACAATTGGGTGGTACGTATGGACAAGCTCCGCGAATTGCACGTTCGAGCGGCGGCCGACGCGCAAGCGGAGCAGGCGAGACAAGCCAAATATTATGACGCTCATCGTCGACCTCCAGAATTCTGTCTAGGCGATCGTGTATGGAGAGAGAATAAGGTACTATCCTCAGCAGCTGAGGGGATTTCTGCCAAATTAGCCCCGAAGTACGCGGGGCCCTACACGATTGTGAATATTCTAGGCGAAAACACCTATGAGATCCAAGGTGAGGATGGTCGAACGATACGTCCCGTCCATGCGCAGCAACTCAAGAGATACGTCTCAGCAGAAGTAGCCCAGGCGCTACCAGCGAGGGACTCTTCAGCCGAACGGAACACGTCAGAGGGACACAGAGTTAGCCGAGGGAATGTACAGCCCCGGGCGACGGCTAAGAGGCGCGGTCCACCTCGTAAGACCGCGCTATTAGTTAGGCCAGGAAAGCGTGCGAGCGATGGCCGGCCTATGCGTGTGGCCGGTCCAACAGAACCCAAGCGAGGCCCAGGGAGGCCAAAGGGTTCGAAGAAGAAGCCCGTACCTACTGATGTCGGACTAATTAGTCCTCGTAGAACCCGAGCGTATAAAAAGCAATAATTGTGCCGTCCAACTTGTGTCGTACGTACTAACCTGTGTTCGTCCTAATCATTACTACCATATTAGTAGGTACGACGACGGCCATGATTAGCAGAGCTGCTCACGGTCCCCTAAGCAGCGTCTGGCGGGGGGGTGTAACGCGTGTCTAGCCGCGATTCTAATCTACCGCGCGAAGGTAGTGAGCGCGCGCGCGCAACTCCTGCGCAGCCGAATCGAGGCGCGCCGCGCGTAGCGAATCGGTCTCGCGACGCGTAAAATGCCCGTCATCCGTCGCGAAGCTGCTAACCTGTTCCCGCGAGAAAAGGGAGCCATCTTCGTGTATACTCTCGTGCTGTGCACATCGTCGGCTTGCCATCTCTCATATTTTAGTGTCCGCGCCGTCCTATTTATTTTTATTACCGCGAGTGTAGAGTGGAGGCGCCGACCTGCAAGCGTGCGAGAGAGCAAGAGAGAGTGCAAGTCCGTGCCGCTTGTGCCACGAGCGAGAGACGGCAGCGAGCCAGACTGCCAACCTTGTAAGCGAGAGCGAGAGAGAGAGAGCGAGCGCGCAACTGCCGAGAGAGCGAGAGAGAGAGTCGAGTGCACCGGCTGCTCCTTAGATCGGTAAGTTATATTCTCCTCTCGCGTATTTCATGTAAAAGGCTTGCACGGAAATCGCCCCGTGCAAGCTTTCTGTGCCGTGTACGTGCGGGTGTGTGTCAGCTCGCCGTACTTAACACTGCGCGCGAGAATAGCAGCTTCGCGCGCGCCGTAACGTTCGCGCGTTTGAATAGTAACTGCCGAGCGTGATTTAACTGTAATTTTGAATAACACTTGCGTAGTGCATGTAAGTTCTAAGTGTTTTCTAATACATTGTTATTTCTCGTACTCAGCGCGTTATTATTTATATAACCCGTCCTTCTCCCGGATACCGCCGCCTCCGCGGGAAAACGACTCCGCCGGTCGTTTTCATATCTGAGCGCAGCGGCCGCGCGCTTTACTCTTCGAGCGCGCGCTTTTCACTCAGCGATCCAATTAGTTGGAAAGCGAAGTTCGTGTGCGATCTTCGCGTTGTTTTCGGGATTCCAGGAGCAGATCCCCGGGCAAGTCATTTTAGTCTGACACCCGCGGCACCGTGTTCTAGGGCATCGCTGGCCTGTGGCTTGTTGGGATTTTCCCCCCACTAGCCATCCCGTTACACCTGATGGATTCCAAGAAGTGTTTACGCATTCTTGGTTCGACCGTTGATGCATTCCTGAAACTCTTGACCTTGAAGTGGATTAAGTTTCCTCGAGCCCTTCGCTAATTGGTTCTCGAAAGCGTTCACGTCTTCTGTTTGTCCTTGAATTGTTTCTCGAGCTGCTGGCTGTCCTTGGGAATTTCTGTAACAGAGCTTCTTCATACCTGAGCGAACTTCCCTAATTAATTATTATTACGCCTGCCGTCATTTATCGAATCACTAATTATTATGACGTAATTATTATTTATTATCCAAATAGTTATTAATTTAATCGCAGATTACTACCGTTTATTTAGTTTATTGCTAATCTCAATTTGTTCGTTAGCGCGTTGACCTTGCCATTGATAGTTTAATTATACGGGCGCAATTACTATTTGTTAAATGTAATTAGTTAATAAATTGATTATCGCTCGTTTATCGTCAATTCCTATTCGAGTTATTGTTAATTACTTGTTTATAACTTAGTTAATTAACTAAATAATATATAGATTCTACTATTGGAATTTTAGATCGAGATTGTTATAGGAACGCATTCAATTATTATTATTTAATTTATTATTTTATTTAACTTTTATCAGAAATCAATATTCAAGGTTCCATTGTAGAATCGCCTTTATGTGTTGCACGACTCGTCTACGCAAACGCAGTTCATAACACTACTGTAGTCTGGCGCTTGCGCACTAGAGCTCTTCGCTGATTGGGCGTTCGGTAGGCGGCCGAAAAGTACGAGTGGCACGACTGGAGCGCGCGCGTTCAAACAGCGAGCGGAGGACTTGGCGCGTGACACGAGGTCCACACATATAACGGAGTTACCTAGATGCGCGGTACTAAGCAAGACGAGAATTAAAATCATTTCTAAACCCACGTAGGCGGGGGACGCAAGGTCCATGCATATTAGGAAATTACATAAAAGTGCTACAATAAGCAAAACAATTGATAAATAATTTTTAAACCAAAGTTGGCGGGGGAACCGATGCACAGTGGGGCCACGAGCAAAAAAAAGCGCCGAAATTCGCGCTTGCCTCGAAAAATGCATAAAAAAAAAGTTTGAGGCACGAAAGTATTCGTTGTAACCTATATTTTATTAAACCGTTTCCCCTGGTATGATCGTAATCGATATGTATATGTATATCAGGCATATATTGAGCATACATACAGTAACCGCATTAAAATGACATTTTCGTGCAAAGCTTTTCATTACTCGATGTATCTACCATAATAAAAATATATTTAACACACACACATATATATATATATCATTAGATTATTATTAGACATACATATGAGTTATATCGGTTCGTGTATGTGTGTATATATGCATATATATAAATATTATCTTATATCTTAAAAATGAACAAAATTAAAAAAATGGATTTTGTGGTATGCGACACATACACGTATACATACACACAAGGACAAACACGCGCGTACACACACACACACACACACACACACACACACATACACACACACACATACACACACACATATATATCTGTGGTGCTAAGGAAGAAGGGAACAAATCACTTGGAAAAGTTTTAGAGATATGGCGATTTAAATGATAAAGCTTAAATGCAACTGCTATAGTTGTCCTTTTTCAATTACGTTGTAACTACAGAATAATGAACTTTTTACCAAATAAAAACTTCAAAATATGGTGTATTAAACCTCAAAAAAAAGAAAAATGGCTTTAACTCGATTTTCATAAAGAATGGATTAATTCCCATCTTCCTTGGCACCACAGATATATTACTTATTATGAAATCCACTATTTATTAAATATTGAACATGTAGCTGTGGTATAATACAAATAATGCATATTATATTATATCAATAATAAGTAATATATAGTTATGTGTGTGTGTGTATGCGCGTGTTTGTCCGTGTGTGTATGTATACGTGTATGTGTCGCATACCACAAAATCCATTTTTTAAATTTTATTCATTTTTAAGATATAAGATAATATTTATATATATGCATATATACACACATACAGGAACCGATATAACTCATATGTATGTCTAATAATAATCTAATGATATATATATGTGTGTGTGTGTGTTAAATATATTGTTATTATAGTAGATACATCGAGTAATGAAAAGCTTTGCACGAAAATGTCATTTTAATACGGTTACTGTATGTGTGCTCAATATACGCCTGATATACATATATATCGATTACGATCATACCGGGGGAAACGGTTTATTAAAATATAGGTTACAACGAATACTTTCGTGCCTCAAACTTTTTTTTTTTATGCATTTTTCGAGGCAAGTCCGAATTTCGGCGCTTTCTTTTTCTCGCGGCCCCACTGTGCGATGTCCACGCATATTAGAAAATTACATAAAAATGCTACAATAAGCAAAACAATTATTTAAATAATTTTTAAACCAAAGTAACCGGGGGAAACAAGGTCCACGCATATTAGGGAATAACATAGGAGTGCTACGATAAGCAAAACAATGATTTAAATAATTTCTAAACTCAAGCAGTCGGGGGAAACGATGTCTCCGCATATTAGAAAATTACATAAAAGTGGTACAAAATAAGCAAAACAATTATTTAAATAATTTTTAAACCAAAGTAGCCGGGGGAAACAAGGTCCACGCATATTAGAAAATTACATAAAAGTGCAACAACAAGCAAAACAATTATTTAAATAATTTTTAAACCAAAGTAGCCGGGGAAAACAAGATCCACGCATATTAGGAAATTACATAAAAGTGCTACAATAAGCAAAACAATTATTTAAATAATTTTTAAACCAAAGTAGCCGGGGGAAACAAGGTCCGCGCATATTAGAAAATTACATAGAAGTGCGTCAATAAGCAAAACAATTATTTAAATAATTTTTAGACCAAAATAGCCGGGGGCCACAAGGTCCACACATATTAGGGAATAACATAGAAGTGCTACAATAAGCAAAACAATGATTTAAATAATTTCTAAACCCAAGTAGACGGGGGATACGAGGTCCACGTATGTGAGGGAATTACATAGAAGTGCGATAATAAGCAAAACCGTTATTTAAATCATGTTTAAACCAAAATAGCTAGGGGAAACAAGATCCACCCATATTAGGAAATTACATAAAAGGGCGACAATAAGCAAAACCATTATTTAAATAATTTTTAAACCAAAGTATCCGGGGGTAACAATGTTCACGCATATCACGGAATAACATAGAGGTGCTACAATAATCAAAACAATGATTTAATTAATTTCTAAACCCAAGTAGTTGGGGGAACCGATGTCCACGCATAATAGAAAATTAAATAAAAGTGCTACATTTTTGCTTATTGTCGCACTTTTATTTAATTTTCTATTATGCGTGGACATCGGTTCCCCCAACTAATTGGGTTTAGAAATTATTTAAATCATTGTTTTGATTATTGTAGCACCTCTATGTTATTTCGTAATATGCGTGAACCTTGTTACCCCCGGCTACTTTGGTTTAATAATTATTTAAATAATGGTTTTGCTTATTGTAGCACTTTTATGTAATTTCCTAATATATGTGGACCTTGTTTCCCGGCTACTTTGGTTTAAAAATTATTTAAATAATTGTTTTACTTATTTTGTAGCACTTTTATTTAATTTTCTAATACGCGAGGACATCGTTTCCCCCGGCTACTTGAGTTTAGAAATTATTTAAATAATTGTTTTACTTATTTTGTAGCACTTTTATTTAATTTTCTAATATGCGGGGACGTCGTTTCCCCCGGCTACTTGAGTTTAGAAATTATTTAAATCATTGTTTTGCTTATCATAGCACTTCTATGTTATTCCCTAAAATGCGTAGACCTTGTTTCCCCCGGCTATTTTGGTTTAAAAATTATTTAAATAATTGTTTTGCTTATTGTAGCACTATTATGTAATTTCCTAATATACGTGGACCTTGTGTCCCCCGCCTACATGGGTTTAGAAATGATTTTAATTCTCGTTTTGCTTAGTACCGCGCATCTACATAGCTCCGTTATATGTGTGGACCTCGTGTCACGCGCCAAGTCCTCCGCTCGCTGTTTGAACGCGTGCGCTACAGTCGTACCACTCGTACTTTTCGGCCGCCTACCGAGCGCCCAATCGGCCATGAGCTCTAGTGCGCAGGCGCCAGACTACAGTAGCATATCGACGCACTGCCGGGTAGCGCCAGGATCCGTATCCTCTAAGCTGTGGTGACTTTTGTCGTTTTGTTATGAACTGCGTTCACGTGAACGAGTAACAGAATATTTAGGATCGGTCTGCAATGATAATTTCGACTTTTAAAAGATTGGTTTCAAAATAAATATTAAATAAATCAACCAGTTAAATACCAAACGTATTGAAACGTATTCCCATAAAATAAAAACCTATGGAAGATTTTAACAATAGAATAATTAATTTGTTTAATTTTAATAAGATAATTTATATCAACCCTTCCGTAAATAAATAGTAAATAAACAATAAACGAATTTACGATAACGCAAATAGAAATAAATGACTAACGATAAATACTAATTTCGTATGTAATTGAATTTGATAATTAATAGCTTGCTATTCAAATAAACTAATAACAATTAATCTAGGCATTAATAATAATTAGGAGTCTAATAATATTAAGATTAAAGATATAAAAAATCGCTCAGGGAAACGCTCTTCCTTTTTCTTTTTTTTTTTAGGAAATATTCATTATCTTTAATTCCAGGAGTTGTTTACTGCATTTTTTCCAAGAAATCATTAACGGAAATTCAGGGAAACGCTCTTCTCTTTTCTAGGAAATATTTATCATCTTTAACTCCAGGAATTGTTTACTACATTTTTCCCGAGAAATCATCAACGGAAATTCGGGGAATATTCTATTTTTAGAACTCAAGGACGCAAGTAAAGGAAAACAAAGGAACCAGATAAATCCAGATATCCCCCACTCTCGAAGATAAAAGCAGTTAAGCCACACCCACACTCGAGAGAAAACCCAGGAAACTAGAATTCTCGAAGCGGAGCTCCTCCCACCTGAGAGGGGGAAACGGCTCTGATTGGTCTTTGCTCCCACTACTAGATTTTCCCGAGGACTATAAAAGGAAGAGGAATCAAGCTCAAAGCTCGGTCGCTACCGAGCGCATGAGAAGCTCCGTAGTTTAGTTGCACTAGTGCAAGCACCCTGATCACGTCGTAATATCAGTTGTTACTTTTGATTATATCGATTCGCGGTTGAAAGTTTATTTGTCAAAGTCTACAAGTATTTATTTAAATTGAATAAACTCCAAAGTTAAAGTTTATTTGTTCGAATTCTCATTTAAAGTTCCCGCAATTCCTTGCGCTTTAGCGCTTCATCGAACAACGGATCCACACTCTTATTGGTCAACGCGGCGACCATTGCAGAAGCGCCTTTCTGCTCTCAGACCCCGACTTGGGTCGTAAGGCCCCTGCCACATAAGCACGTATGCATCCGTATGCCCGCGTATGCATCCGTACGCACATGCACACATCTCGTGCGGGCGCGCGTGCTCGCTTTTCTCATTGGTTGGGAGCGAGCTCAGACCTTCGACGACCAATGAGAGAAGCGAGCGCGCACGTCCGCACGAGATGTGTGCACGTGCGTACGGATGCATACGCGTGCATACGGATGCATACGTCCTTATGTGGCAGGGGCCTAACAGTTTATATGTACGGCAGCGACAAGCTTGTCGTAATGTCGTGTCGTTTGTGTCTCGCTCTTGTGAGCTACAAAGTTTGTGGTTGTCGCCGTTGTCGATTTGTCTGTCGAGTGTCGACTGTCGATGCACCATCACGAACTCTGACGGTCATGGAACATGTGCGCGAACCGTATGGCAATACTCGCATTTGTTGAGCAGAATTTGATAACTGAAAATCAATTATTGATAAACATGATTCCTGAATTAAATAAAAAAGGAAATGTTAAAACTTCTGTATCGTGGACAATGCGAGTATTGCCATACGGTTCGCGCACATGTTCCATGATCGTCAGAATTCGTGATGGTGCATCGACACTCGACAGACAAATCGCACTAGAAATATTACATAGGCGTAATCTGTAAAAGAGCGCTCGAAAGTGATCTGCAATATTTAGGCCCGAATTCATAGTCGTAAGTGAGATGTGAGACGGACTCAAGTACAGTATATGAGCAATTCCTAGGAAATTTCCCTTTTACGTCGCCAAATAAAATGAAAAATTTTTTTGAATGCACACTTACCACACAAGGTTTTTCTCGTTTCTTGAACCTTACAGAACGTGAAAAAACGTGTGTTCCAGGCCGATTGAGTGGTATCATTTTTTTACAGCACTTTTAATTTTTCTTATAAGAATTTAACATGGGAAAAATGGGTGAAAAGTTGTCATTGATGATGAACCAATAACAAGCTATTGAAGAGGCCAAACCAAATTCCACAAAAAAAGCGATTAAAGTTGAAGAATAGAGCTTTAATTTGAGAGGGCAATCGTTAAAATCGGTCGATTCGGTGCAAAGCTACGTGAATTTGAAAATGGCGAAAAATGACCAAAAATGAGCGATTTTTGCCAAATCATCGTAATTCTTAAAATTTTCGTCATTTTTCGCATTTTCATTCATTTTCAAATTCACGTAGCTTTGCACCGAATCGACCGATTTTAACGATTGCCCTCTCAAATTAAAACTCTATTCTTCAACTTTAATCGCTTTTTTGTGGAATTTGGTTTGGCCTCTTCAATAGCTTGTTATTGGTTGATCATCAATGACAACTTTTCACCCATTTTTCCCATATTAAATTTCCATAAGAAAAATTGAAAGTGCTGTAAAAAAATGATACCACTCAATTGGTTTGGAACACACGTTTTTTGACGTTCTGTAAGGTTCAAGAATTGAGAAAAACCTTGTGTGGTAAGTGTGTATTCAAAAAAATTTTTCATTTTTTTGGCGACGTAAAAGGGAAATTTCCCAGGAATTTCTCATATATAGATATACTAATGCATGGATTCAAACCTTACTTGAGTCCGTCTCAGTGTCTCACGTCTCACTTACGACTATGAATTCGGGCCTTACATCTGCTCCAATCTGCTACAATGAATATTATTGCTATACAATTTATTGCTATACAATGTAATATCTCTAGTGCTATTTCTAGTGTTTTATTTTAAACCCGGTTACCGTCTGTCGGTATCAGTTACACCCACACGCGTGCCGAACGCGCGTTAAAAGCGTCTATGTAGACGCAGCTTTTTTAGCTCACAAGAGCGAGACACAAACGACACGACAAGCTTGTCGCTGCCGTACATATAAACGACAAAAGTCACCACAGCGAGGTTGTAGAAAGTGCAGTAATGCTATCTCTCTCGCACACTTGCAGTGGCGGGGGTAGAGGGGAAATGGCGACGGCAGAGGAGGAGAGGGCGTTAAGGGGAACACTCTCCCCCACCAAGCGCCCATTAGAAAGAGAGAGCAATACCCCAGCTATTGCCCTCTCTCTCTTGCCCGGCTTCAGCGCTTTAGGGAGAATGTATACATAAGCGCTGCCCTACGCTGAGCTACGCTGAGCTACGCTACGCTACGCTGCGCTGTGCTATGCTATCGCATTGATTACTTGTAGACCTCGTCGCTGATTGGCTAATATTTAAATGTTAGCCAATCAGCGACGTTGTCTACAAGTAATCAATGCGACAGTGTAGCGCAGCTCAGCGTAGCGCAGCGCTTATGTACATTTGTGGCAGTTCAAGCTTCACAGCTCTGCCACCAGAGTTCGTGCCAAGTTTCAACTCTCGCAAGTGGCCGAATCGAGTCCTTGGTTAGTATATATAGAACTTCCAAGATTAGAACAGACATCCTACCCGAGTCTAAGGCAAGGTTACCATCAGCCTTACTGATGAGTCCACGATGGTAACCTGGGACGAAACTCAACCTACCTTACCGACCTCTCTCATACCTAACCTCACTTTCTCCATAACCTTTCTGCTCTCCCCACTAGATGCCCTCGTAGAGCTGCACCGCGGCCCTACGAGTCAGTACACATTCTCCCTTACACGGGAGCGCGCAGCTATGAGGCCGCGGCCACATACGGTTGGAGAGTGAATCTCACAGCAACGTGGTGTTACGACCTTACGACCCGAGTCGGAGTCGGCGAGTAGAGGGTGAATGTACATAAGCGCCGCGCTGCGCTGCGCTGAAGCTTAGCTCTGCCGTTCCGTTCCATTCGTATATTCTTACAAAAAAATGAGCAGTTGCATGTCTATGATATTTATGTATCACGGACGATGTGTATATGCTCCAAAATGAAAAGTTAAATAAATGAAGGGATCGTTTAGATGACGGACAGTTCAAGAACAAAAGTATTTTAAGCCGAGAAAGAAAACACAAGACCCAATTGATATGATATACTATGAATTATAAAATTGATTAGAACATTGGAAAATGCAGCTATTGATGAATAAGATGGAATTAGACCAGGGCCGTATTACCGCCTACGCCACCAACGCATGGCGTAGGGGCGGGAGCATCTGGGGGGTGGCAAAATCTCAAAAATCCCAAACCCATGAGGCACAAACTTAAAAATATTTGCAAAAAGTTATGCATTAGAATTTTATTTTCTACATACTTTTTATGGCCTTTTCTACAAAACGGTTATTTAAATAATTTTTAAACTCACGTAGTCGGGGGATATGAGGTCCACGCATATAAGGGAGTCATGTAGACATAAAAAAATAAGCAAAAAGGTTATTTAAATAATTTTTAAACCCAAGTAGCCGGGGGATGAGGTCCACGCATATTAGGGAGTATTGTAGACATAAAGAAATAAGCAAAACGGTTATTTAAATAATTTTTAAACCCAAGTAGCTGGGGGATGAGGTCCACGCATATAAGGTAGTTACGTATACGTGCGACGTAGCAACACTTTTATTTCAAAAATTCTTAACATCTATAATTCAAGTCTCTTATATGCGCGGAGCTCGCGTCCCACGGCAACCTGGTTTTAATAATTATTTAAATAATCGTTTTGTTTATTTTTTCATGTGTACATGACTCCCTTATACCTATGCGTGGACCTCATATCCCCCGCCTACTTGGTTTTAAAAATTATTCAAATAATCGTGTTGCTTATTTTCCCAATAAATATTTTCAAAAATATTTTTAATAAAACAAAATAATATCAATGGAAATTAATCACAAAGTAATCATAAAGTAATCACTAAGTATTCTAAAAGATTATTAGTATTAGTACATCACAACATATGTAGACGATTCGAATTATAACACGTAAGTGTTCGTCAATGACGCAAACGGTTAAGACTTCGCCTGTCAACCCGAAGACCCAGGTTCAAACCCCCCCCCGAGCGGAAATGAAATCAGTCCAGCCTTATTTGAAATCAGGCCTTGATCAAGCTTCTTGATCAAAACCCAATCAGGATGGTGACGCTTTTTGTATCAAGGCTTGAATTGACAAGTTATATTTCCCTGACAACCGATTTAATTATATAATTCATAACCTCATTATTTACAATAATTAATTGTCGTTGTTTACATATACTTCTTAAAAAATCGAAAATTAAATGTTATTTTTTAAATTGAAAGTTTTATTGACTGAGAAAATGATGAGATTATATTTATCATATATTGCAAATATTAACAAACGTATTTTTAATTATGGCGAATTATATATACAAAATGTTATATTGTAACAATTACAATATCAACATTTGTCCATAAATGTATATATCTTGTAATTGTTATAGCTTTAGTATTCTTTGAAATATAGCATTGTTTAATAATATCACTGCCTCAATAATGGCGTCTAGGTGGTGCGCTCCGTAGGTTTTTGCGTTTAGATTTCCGGGTTTCATCTAATACATGGTTTAAGTGTTCTGGGTAGTCGATGACGATGTCTAGGTGGTACGTTCCGTAGTATTTTGCCTTTAGGTGTTGGAAATCATTGAATGCGTTATCTAGGTGTTCAGGGTGGCCGATGACGATGTCTAAGCGGTGCTCTCCGTAATTTTTTTTTTCGTTTAGAGCTTCGGGCCTATCTAATACGTGATCTAGGTGTTCGGGGAGGTCGAGAACAATGTCTACGTGATGCGATCCGTAGTTTTTTGCATCTAATTGTAATTATTGCAACGCGTCGAATGCGTGGTCTAGATGGCGCGCTCCGTAGTTTTTTCTGGAGGTTTCGGAACGCATCAAACGCGTGGTCTAGGTTTTTGAGGTGGCTGATAATCGAATATATAGGTGGTGCGCTATATGTACTTTTTGGCTCTAGGTGTTCGAGCGCATCGAAAACATGGTATAGATGATGAAAACTACGGAACGCATCACCTATAGAATACCGTCGTCGGCTACCCGGCCGACTAGACCACGCATTTAATGTATTCTGATACCTAGTCGCGAAAAAGCTACGGAGCGCACCACTTAGACTCTGCCATCGGCCACCCTGAACACCTGTACTAGACCACACATTCGATGATTTCTAATGCCTAGAAGCAAAACCCTATGGTGCACACCACCTAGACCGCGACATCGGCTACCACGAATACCTAGTTCACGCATTGAATGCATTCTGACATCTATAGACGAAAAAAGCTATGGAGCGTACCACCTAGACTCGGTCAACGGCCACTCTATGAACACCTAGATCACGCATTCGATGATTTCCAACGCCTAGAGTCAAAGATCTATAGACCGTACCACCTAGACACCGTCATCGGCTACCCCGACCACCTAGAGCACGTATTACATGCGTCCTGAGACCTAATTGCAAAAAATTACAAAAAGCACTACCTAACCTATTTATCGGCTATCCCGAGCAACTCCCGATGTACTACACCCACTCATTCAAATATCATTGTAATTGTTACAATATCGACGTTTATTATAAATATAAGTATTTCTCTGGAACTTTTAACTTTTAGCTAAATAGAAATTTCAAAATTTAATGTTGAGGCACATTCACAAAACTGATTTTTGTCTGTTTTAGGTACCAATAACAATAAAAAGGGTGTGCTCCTCATTTTTAAACATAGTTTTCCGCCCTTTAACCTCAAAATGCCATCTTAAATGTCATTTTGCGGCCTCGGACGGAAAAATACGTTACTGAAACGTCGCATGAGGTAAATAATCCTCTTCCGCCCGCGTTAGTAATATACTATTTTTAATATTGTATGCTTATATGCACGTACGAGTAAGCGTGAGCGAATGCATGTAAAACTGCCTTACAATCAGTTTCTTTTTTGATTTTTTTTTAAATAAATCCGAATTTCGTTAGACACCCCGAGAATTAGTTAAAGAAAATGTGTATAGAAAAAAGAGCAACACTTAGTTTAGACTAATTTACCGTTGTTTATGTGTGCCACCAAAAATTGATAATTTTTTATATGAGGGGCGCATTGACACCGTGTTCTTTAGCATATCATAATAATTCACTTTCCATAAGAGGCACACTTATAACCAAAGTTACAGTTTGTTCGTATTTTCAAGACGAGTAATTTACGCCCCAGAAAATTAAAAAAACACAAAAGTTTTTTTTTAATCTACAAATAAAGTTTAATTTTTATTTTTACCAAAATACAACATCGCAGAGATAATGCTATGCACTTTTTTTAAAGGTAGGCACATTCAATCAGACAACATATTTTCGAATACTTAACAAGAAATGATAGCCTAAAAAGTTGGTAAAGCATTTATAAAAGTTTTTTTAATGATGTAAAAAGGATGAAAAATTCCGACAGTACGCAGGCAAAATCTCTAAATTTAAGCTATTTCCGATTGCCCATGAGCTTATCCTTGTTTAAAAGTGAGTTCTATGTAGTGGAATATGTTACTGGAAATTGATTTTATAAATATTTGCTTGACTTAGATAGCTAAATATTTGAGAACCATAAGATATGTTACAATACTGTAAAAGTTAAAAGTTCTAGAGAATTGCTTATATACTGTATTAAAAAAGGGCATTTTCTTTCGGTGTACTAGCTGTCTTTAAAATCAATAACTAGTAGTGTTATGCAATATTTTACTAAACCAAAAAAGTCGTAAAATACATTAGGCAGATTTATATATAAGTGTAACATAGGACTTTCCATATTTGTGCCTAGATATATATTTTTTATACATTCTATTATAGGTTGTTAAACTGCAAAAATGTTTGATAACCACGATTAATTAGTAATAGCTCGATTATTATGTACCATGAATACATAAATATTGTTAGCAGCTCTCGTTTATACTTGTACAAAGTCAATGACGTATGGTATGTAAGTGATTTCACTAAAAATCCAACATCTTAATACTGTATAAAATAGTTAAAAAAAATGAAGTGCATGCAACATTGTTAATAAAAACCTTTTAATCCCTATCGTACGATATAAAAATTAAATTTCAGCAGCAGATAGTCTTTTTCTATAAGTATAAGAGGTTAGTCTAATTTGAATCTATGACAGATTTTCATTTGTCAAATCCGGGCTTGACTAGAAAAACGTCACCACCGTGATCCGGTATTGATCAGTATCTTGATCAGGACTGGATCAGTGCAATCAAGATCTTGATCAAGGCCTTATTTTATACTGATTTTATTTCTGGTCGGGCCATACCAGCAGGATTTTTTTCATCGTTAAAATTGAATTTTATTAATTTATTGTTAATCTTATCTACTTATTTCTATAGAAAAATCGATAAATTATAAATTTATAATATTAATAAAAAATCTACAATTCAATATTAATAAAAATTTTGTGATTTGAAAAATGTTCTATATCAATAGGGGATTCTTTATGGAGTTTTTGTGAATGCTTTGTGGAGTCTTTATGAATTCTTTAAGAACTCTTTTAACTATTAAAAAATTTTTGGGGTTATTAATTTGGCAAAAAATATTTCCGTAAAGAATTCTTTGTTAATACTTAAAGAATCAGCACCGATAGGACATTCGAGATCGGATAAAGTGGTCCAATAAGAATTCTTTATGATTACTTTCAGGAAAAAAGCGTTCATAAAGTAGTCTTAAAGAGTTCATTAAAAACTCTTTTTGCTTATTAGGAATTTTCATGTCTACATGACTCCCTTATAAGCGTGATATCCCCCGCCTACTTGGGTTTAAAAATTGATTAAATAGTTGTCTTACTTATTGTTGCACGTCTACGTAACTCCGTTATATGCGTGGACCTCGCGTCCCCCGGTTACTTGGGTTTAATAATTATTCAAATAATCGTTTTGCTTATTTTTTCATGTCTACATGACTTCCTTATATGCGTGGACCTCATTTCCCCCGCCTACTTGGGTTTAAATATTATTTAAATAATCGTTTGTCTTATTTTTTCATGTCTACATGACTTCCTTATACAGCGTGTCCAAAAAGTCTGGAAACACCCAAATAATTTCTCAGCTGAATTACTATTGGAAAATGTTAAGGTCGCCTTTGTAGTAATTTTTTACGAGGAATCCAATGGTGACCTTGGATTCGACCTTGGACCTCATTTTTGAGGTTATTTCAAGGTCAACCTCATTTTTTTAAATGGTAACCCCTATTTTTTATAGCGGAATCTGAAAGAGCGGAAAATTTTACGTCCGGATATGTATTAAGGTATGAGGTTGAGGTTGCCCCCAGAGGTCAAATTGAGGTCAAAGTATGATTTCTTAAAAATTTCGCGAGTTCAGTGGTAAAACAAAACAAACAAAGGTAAGGTTTGGTAAGTTCAAACGAAGACTTGAAGGTGACCTCTGATTCGACCTTGAACCTCATTTTGAGCCTCATTTTTGAGGTTATTTCGAGGTCAACCTCATTTTTTTAAATGGTAACCCCTATTTTTTTAGCGGAATCGGAAAGAGTGTGAAACTTTACGTCCAAACATGTACTCAGAACATAGTTCAAGAAGGACCTTGACGTTCATTTGAAGGTCATTTAAACTTAATGACGGTCTGATCTTGTGTAAACTTTTTAATTTTTTTAAACAGTCTAACATCTTATTTCAAGTGCTCGAATTATTTTCCATCCACTTTTTGATAGTAACCTAATCGATGATCGAAAACACCAACAGTATTTTTGATCATTTCAGTAGGAATGAGAGCTGATTCATTGTAAAATTTTTTGAAGCGTTTAAATATTGAACATTGTTACTTGTTATTTTTCGTATGGTTAGAGTGACAATAAACTATTATTCATTCCATAACCACCACAGAAAAGGGTTGGTCATCTTTCAAACATATTTTTTGAAAATTAAAAGTTCTTTTTATTTTCAACTCAAAAAGTATTTTTGGATAAGGTCTACTACGAAGAGTAATAAAAATGAACAAACTCACTGATAGAGAAAGAATAACGATTCTCATGATGAGAGGTTGGGGACACATGCAGCGATCTTATAGGGCCGTAAGAGATATTTTTAATGCTTCATTTAGGGTTGGTGGAACTCCACTATCATTTTCAACAGTTCAAAAAACTGTTAGAAGGTTTGAAAATACCGGCACTATCAGCGATTTACCTCGATCAGGCAGACCAATGTCAGCAGGTAACGAAGAGAAATCTTTAGATGTTGTGTTAACATTCACCGAAGATCCGCATACTTCCGTTCGTAGAGCTGCTCAAGTGCACGAAATAAGTAAATCATCTATTCATAACATACTAAAGAGAGAGAAGTTCCATCCATTTAAAGTAACGCTAATACACAAGTTAAATGAAGATGATTTCGATCGTCGCGTTGAATTCTGTGATGATATGATGGCACGCATCGTACAAAATCCAAATTTTCCATCAAATATAGTCTTCTCAGATGAAGCTACATTTCAACTTGACTCAAGCGTAAATAGGCATAACTGTAGATATTGGGCAGTTGAAAACCCTCATTGGGCAAGAGAAGCCAAGTCACAATATCCACAAAAATTAAATGTCTGGGCTGGAATATTAAATAATAGGATTATAGGACCATTTTTTATTGATGGCAATTTAAATGCAGAAAAGTATGAAACTATGTTGCGGAATCAAATTGTTCCTGCTATAAGAGAAATAGCTGGAGAGGACTTTAATAACACATGGTATCAACAGGACGGTGCAGCAGCTCATTATGCACGAAACGTTCGCACATACTTAGATACAGTATTCATTAATCGATGGATAGGACGAAGAGGTGCAATTGAATGGCCAGCTAGGTCCCCCGATTTAACGCCTCTAGATTATTTCTATTGGGGTTATCTGAAGGATCGTGTATTCAAAACAAAACCCTTAAACTTAGATGAATTACGTGAAAGGATCATTGATGAATCAGCTCTCATTCCTACTGAAATGATTGAAAATGCTGTTGGTGCTTTCTATCATCGATTAGGTTACTGTCAAGAAATGAATGGAGAACAGTTCGAGCACTTGAAATAAGATGTTATACTGTTTAAAAAAATCAAATGTGAGAGGCAAGGGGACTCACGTAAATCAAGCGCCCCATCGTGAGAGGCAAGGGGACTCACGTAAATCAAGCACCCCATCGTGAGAGGCAAGGGGACTCACGTAAATCAAGCATCCCAAAGGGAACAGATTTTACTACGTCCACGTCGTTGTTCCTGGGTAACGCTAAATGTAAAAAAATTGAACTTGACATGACTTTTAAGGACAATGTCAAGGTCACCATTAGATTTCTCGTTGAAAACTACTAAAGAATTAACCTCGCTCAGTGTGATAAAAAGTTTACACAAGATCAGACCGTCATTAAGTTTAAATGACCTTCAAATGAACGTCAAGGTCCTTCTTCAACTATGTTCTGAGTACATGTTTGGACGTAAAGTTTCACACTCTTTCCGATTCCGCTAAAAAAATAGGGGTTAGATCGTATTAAACGATCTACTGAGATAGAATCATATGCAACGCGATTTTGAGAAAGCATTATATGCAAGTCAATTTTGAAATAGAATCATATCATACGCACTGTTCAATTAGCATTATATCACACTCGCTGTTCAAATAGTATTATATGCAATTCTTTTCTGAGATAGAATCATATTGCATCCACTTTTGAAATAGCATCATATGAAAGTATGTTTTGAAACGGAATTATATGAATAGGAGCCGTCGTTATATTGTTTTACCATTTAAAAAAATGAGGTTGACCTTGAAATAACCTCAAAAATGAGGTCCAAGGTCGAATCCAAGGTCACCATTGAATTCCTCGTAAAAAATTACTACAAAGGCGACCTTAACATTTTCCAATAGTAATTCAGCTGAGAAATTATTTGGGTGTTTCCAGACTTTTTGGACACGCTGTATGCGTGGACCACATATCCCCCGCCTACTTGGGTTTAAAAATTGTTTAAATAATTGTCTTGCTTATTTTTGCACGCTACGTAATTTCCTAATATGCGTGAACCTCGCGTCCCCGGTTACTTGGGTTTAAAAATTATTCAAATAATCGTGTTGCTTATTTTTTCATGTCTACATGACTCCCTTATAAGCGTGGACCTTATATCGTTTAACTGAGATAATTATTTAAAAAACAGCCATTTTCTACATACTTTTTATGGCCTTTAACTAAATATCTGGGGGTGACCCTGGATACGAGGATGACCTTCTGGCCGCACATACGTGGCATCGCTGAGAGAGCGGCGTTAAAAACCATCGCTCTCGCCCGCCTCATGGCAAATACGAAGGGACCGAGACCGAGCGTACTACGACTGCTTATAACAGTGGCCAACTCGATGCTCCTTTATGTGGTCGAGATATGGGCGGACGCGACGCGAATAGAGAAGTACCGCAAAAAGATCGCGGCGGTGCAAAGACTGGGAGCGCTGCGAATCGCGTGCGCGTACCGCACTGTCTCAGAGGTGGCGGTACTAGTGATCGCAGGGGTTGTCCCAGTAGACCTTCTCGCTCTCGAGCGGAAGAGGATCTACAAGTACAGCAAAGAAAGGGGAAGAGCGAGAGCCTCCATAGACGCACGGACGACGACGCTGACATCCTGACAAACGCGATGGACAGACAGCGACAAAGCCAAGTGGACGAGACGCCTCATAACGGACGTGCGACTCTGGCATAAGAGAGGAGCTGGGGAGGTGAATTTTTACCTGACTCAGTTCCTATCCGGACACGGATACTTCCGCCAATATCTGCATCGAATGGGGAAGGTAATGACCCCGTCCTGCAGGTACTGCGGACATAATAGAGACGACGCGGAGCACACATTTTTCGTGTGCCCCCGCTGGATAGTCGCGAAACATAAACTACAGACGAAGACAGGTGACATTACACCGGATAACGTCGTGACACTGATGCTGTCAAGCAAACAAAACTGGGACGACATAGCACGCTACGTGACTCACGTACTACAAGGCAAAAAGACTGACGGTTGCCTTGAAAACTGATAAAGAAGACGAAAAATAGACAGACCAGACAAGATATATAAGATTGCCGTAGGGCATAGAAACGCCGACCGGTCCAAAGTAATGTGTATAACAGTTCCGGGCCGGATTCCGGTGAATGCCGCGGGAAAGGTTTTGGGTGTTTAGGGGGTAGAAATCCCTCACACCGCGGAGTCCGACGCTTCGTGATGGTCTTAGTGGGCTTCCCTCCATGCGGTAAGCAAGGACGGGGGCCTCGGAAGATTCACCTAGTACCTCGGAAAAAAAAAAAAAAAATCATATTAAAGAGGATTGACACATGCGTAGCTGGGGCTGTAATTTTCTTAATATTGTATTTATGCTTTACAAGTATTTTATATATAACACTACACAAGTTATTGTTAAAAAATTTACAATGAAAGAAGAAACGCATGCATTATTGCTAAATGCTACATGATCATTGAAATATAGGTTACAGCTTGTTTGCTAAATGCAACAGTAAATTTAGAACAATTATATTATATTTATAACATAACCTTTTACAAACTGTAAGCTGTAGTTTAATGATTAAATAATATTTAGCAATACTGTATGTGACAGGACAGAAGCAAAAATACATAAAAGTGTACGGGCTTACCCAGATATAAACCTGCGGAACATAACCTCAGCGATGACAGCATGAGCACGGACAGCAGCAGGTCTTTCTAAACGTAGAAGCCACAATGATCACTCCCTCACGTTCGAACTTTCGTCCTCGTTAGTCGTAACTCCTAATACATGAAGCGCGAAAGCGCCGGTTGCCACACGTTGTTCCTTGTTCGATGACTCCACGCACACGCATAATTAGTCACTAGAGAGGGAGGGAGAGGGGCACCTTCGGAAGTGCAGGTATACAGCAGTCAGCGAGAGTTCGAACGTAAGTGAGTGGTCATTGTGGCTTCAACGTTAAGAAAGACCTGCTGCTGTCCGTGCTCGTGCTGTCATCCCTGAGGTTATGTTCCCCAGGTTTATATCTAGGTAAGCCCATACACTTTTATGTATTTCTGCTTCTGTCCTGTCTCATACAGTATTGCTTACAGTATAGCTTACAGTTTGTTAAAAGTTATGTTATAAATATAATATAATTGTTCTAAATTTACTGCTGCATTTAGCAAACAAGCTGTAAGCTACATTTTAATGATCAAGTAGCATTTAGCAATAATGCATGGGTTTCTTCTTTCATTGTAAATTTTTTAACAATAACTTGTATAGTGTTATATATAAAATACTTGCAAAGCATAAATATAACATTAAGAAAATTACAGCCCCAGCTACGCACATGTCAATCCTCTTTAATATGATTAATCATATAATTTTAACTCTTTCACATTATTAATTTATAAATAGAACTGGTCATAATTTAAATAAACTAATACCATAATTTATTATAAAAAATCCACATTTATATAGGCTGGATGACTTTATCGCTGGACATATTTGAACTCAATGGACCAAATGGCATCATCATATTTGATATGATTCTTTGTGACCGTAATGGTTAAGTATGTTTTTGAAAACATTGCTTTAAATTAAAAGAAAATGTATGATTTGGTAATAATATCATGTTAAATATAAATTTTATTTAAAAAAAGCAATACGTACAAGCCATAACTATTATAGTCAAATATGAATCAAGCCATTTTGTCCATACGGTCCCAATGTTTCCTGCGATAAAGTCAGCCAAGCCCATAAGTGACTTATCGAGTAATAAAAGTTGTAACTAAAGGTACTACCTATGAGAATACAAAATATTCTATGTAATTACAAAATTTTGTATGCTTATAGGTACTTAGTATCTTTAGCTACAATTTACACACAATCAAGGTTGATTTTGGTTCTTTCGTATAAGTTATCTACAATATTATTTAGTTCATTGGGTCCAAATATATTTCCTATGCTAAGGCCAGCCGAGTCTTAAATCTATCCACGAGCAACTAAATTGTGGATCTCATAGGAGATGTGCCTATAATTACAGCCTAAAGACTGTACCTATAAGTATACAATATTTACTAAATAAAAAAATTAATAAATATATTAAAAAAGCTTTTAAATATACCTCACAGTACAACAGTGAGTGGTGGAGAAAAAACTTCAATTATAAGAAATAATAATGAATGTACAAACAATTTATTTAAAAATCGATTACAATTAATAAACTAGTAAAGCCATCCACATTTAAATACTTTTTCATATGTAAAGTTCTTTTATAAATATATGTGAATTCACCAAGACTAGTGAGGACTCAAATTTTGTAAGATACTTTTTACTTTATTTTGTTATATGAGACTTGACGTAAAATTTTAGCTGAGTTCTGTCAACGGGGACATCATCGCCAAGACGTCGCCTCCTTGCGCTGTCGCCGTCGCTATCATGACTGTTCTTGATAGCTGCGAATCTCGAGTACACGTGGGCGCGCTCGGCGCCGGCCTCGTGTGATTTTGCTATCGCGGGTCGGCATCGAGTAGCGCGAGCACGAGACTCGTTGACCATCGTTTCTCCTTTCTCTACATTGGCAGAGAGGTGTAAAGTTATGAAATGTCAGTGTTCCTTCATACTAGAGTACAAGTACAAGTTATTGTTATATAACTTACAGTGAAGGAGGAAACTTAACGGTAAATTTAAAACAATATAACGACGGCTCCTATTCATATAATTCCGTTTCAAAACATACTTTCATATGATGCTATTTCAAAAGTGGATGCAATATGATTCTATCTCAGAAAAGAATTGCATATAATACTATTTGAACAGCGAGTGTGATATAATGCTAATTGAACAGTGCGTATGATATGATTCTATTTCAAAATTGACTTGCATATAATGCTTTCTCAAAATCGCGTTGCATATGATTCTATCTCAGTAGATCGTTTAATACGATCTAACCCCTATTTTTTTAGCGGAATCGGAAAGAGTGTGAAACTTTACGTCCAAACATGTACTCAGAACATAGTTGAAGAAGGACCTTGACGTTCATTTGAAGGTCATTTAAACTTAATGACGGTCTGATCTTGTGTAAACTTTTTATCACACTGAGCGAGGTTAATTCTTTAGTAGTTTTCAACGAGAAATCTAATGGTGACCTTGACATTGTCCTTAAAAGTCATGTCAAGTTCAATTTTTTTACATTTAGCGTTACCCAGGAACAACGACGTGGACGTAGTAAAATCTGTTCCCTTTGGGGTGCTTGATTTACGTGAGTCCCCTTGCCTCTCACGATGGGGTGCTTGATTTACGTGAGTCCCCTTGCCTCTCACGATGGGGCGCTTGATTTACGTGAGTCCCCTTGCCTCTCACGATGGGGTGCTTGATTTACGTGAGTCCCCTTGCCTCTCACGATGGGGCGCTTGATTTACGTGAGTCCCCTTGCCTCTCACATTTGATTTTTTAAACAGTATAACATCTTATTTCAAGTGCTCGAACTGTTCTCCATTCATTTCTTGACAGTAACCTAATCGATGATAGAAAGCACCAACAGCATTTTCAATCATTTCAGTAGGAATGAGAGCTGATTCATCAATGATCCTTTCACGTAATTCATCTAAGTTTAAGGGTTTTGTTTTGAATACACGATCCTTCAGATAACCCCAATAGAAATAATCTAGAGGCGTTAAATCGGGGGACCTAGCTGGCCATTCAATTGCACCTCTTCGTCCTATCCATCGATTAATGAATACTGTATCTAAGTATGTGCGAACGTTTCGTGCATAATGAGCTGCTGCACCGTCCTGTTGATACCATGTGTTATTAAAGTCCTCTCCAGCTATTTCTCTTATAGCAGGAACAATTTGATTCCGCAACATAGTTTCATACTTTTCTGCATTTAAATTGCCATCAATAAAAAATGGTCCTATAATCCTATTATTTAATATTCCAGCCCAGACATTTAATTTTTGTGGATATTGTGACTTGGCTTCTCTTGCCCAATGAGGGTTTTCAACTGCCCAATATCTACAGTTATGCCTATTTACGCTTGAGTCAAGTTGAAATGTAGCTTCATCTGAGAAGACTATATTTGATGGAAAATTTGGATTTTGTACGATGCGTGCCATCATATCATCACAGAATTCAACGCGACGATCGAAATCATCTTCATTTAACTTGTGTATTAGCGTTACTTTAAATGGATGGAACTTCTCTCTTTTAGTATGTTATGAATAGATGATTTACTTATTTCGTGCACTTGAGCAGCTCTACGAACGGAAGTATGCGGATCTTCGGTGAATGTTAACACAACATCTAAAGATTTCTCTTCGTTACCTGCTGACATTGGTCTGCCTGATCGAGGTAAATCGCTGATAGTGCCGGTATTTTCAAACCTTCTAACAGTTTTTTGAACTGTTGAAAATGATAGTGGAGTTCCACCAACCCTAAATGAAGCATTAAAAATATCTCTTACGGCCCTATAAGATCGCTGCATGTGTCCCCAACCTCTCATCATGAGAATCGTTATTCTTTCTCTATCAGTGAGTTTGTTCATTTTTATTACTCTTCGTAGTAGACCTTATCCAAAAATACTTTTTGAGTTGAAAATAAAAAGAACTTTTAATTTTCAAAAAATATGTTTGAAAGATGACCAACCCTTTTCTGTGGTGGTTATGGAATGAATAATAGTTTATTGTCACTCTAACCATACGAAAAATAACAAGTAACAATGTTCAATATTTAAACGCTTCAAAAAATTTTACAATGAATCAGCTCTCATTCCTACTGAAATGATCAAAAATACTGTTGGTGTTTTCGATCATCGATTAGGTTACTATCAAAAAGTGGATGGAAAATAATTCGAGCACTTGAAATAAGATGTTAGACTGTTTAAAAAAATTAAAAAGTTTACACAAGATCAGACCGTCATTAAGTTTAAATGACCTTCAAATGAACGTCAAGGTCCTTCTTGAACTATGTTCTGAGTACATGTTTGGACGTAAAGTTTCACACTCTTTCCGATTCCGCTAAAAAATAGGGGTTACCATTTAAAAAATGAGGTTGACCTCGAAATAACCTCAAAAATGAGGCTCAAAATGAGGTTCAAGGTCGAATCAGAGGTCACCTTCAAGTCTTCGTTCGAACTTACCAAACCTTACCTTTGTTTGTTTTGTTTTACCACTGAACTCGCGAAATTTTTAAGAAATCATACTTTGACCTCAATTTGACCTCTGGGGGCAACCTCAACCTCATACCTTAATACATATCCGGACGTAAAATTTTCCGCTCTTTCAGATTCCGCTATAAAAAATAGGGGTTACCATTTAAAAAAATGAGGTTGACCTTGAAATAACCTCAAAAATGAGGTCCAAGGTCGAATCCAAGGTCACCATTGGATTCCTCGTAAAAAATTACTACAAAGGCGACCTTAACATTTTCCAATAGTAATTCAGCTGAGAAATTATTTGGGTGTTTCCAGACTTTTTGGACACGCTGTATAAGGAAGTCATGTAGACATGAAAAAATAAGACAAACGATTATTTAAATAATATTTAAACCCAAGTAGGCGGGGGAAATGAGGTCCACGCATATAAGGAAGTCATGTAGACATGAAAAAATAAGCAAAACGATTATTTGAATAATTATTAAACCCAAGTAACCGGGGGACGCGAGGAGGCGGGGGATATCACGCTTATAAGGGAGTCATGTAGACATGAAAATTCCTAATAAGCAAAAAGAGTTTTTAATGAACTCTTTAAGACTACTTTATGAACGCTTTTTTCCTGAAAGTAATCATAAAGAATTCTTATTGGACCACTTTATCCGATCTCGAATGTCCTATCGGTGCTGATTCTTTAAGTATTAACAAAGAATTCTTTACGGAAATATTTTTTGCCAAATTAATAACCCCAAAAATTTTTTAATAGTTAAAAGAGTTCTTAAAGAATTCATAAAGACTCCACAAAGCATTCACAAAAACTCCATAAAGAATCCCCTATTGATATAGAACATTTTTCAAATCACAAAATTTTTATTAATATTGAATTGTAGATTTTTTATTAATATTATAAATTTATAATTTATCGATTTTTCTATAGAAATAAGTAGATAAGATTAACAATAAATTAATAAAATTCAATTTTAACGATGAAAAAAATCCTGCTGGTATGGCCCGACCAGAAATAAAATCAGTATAAAATAAGGCCTTGATCAAGATCTTGATTGCACTGATCCAGTCCTGATCAAGATACTGATCAATACCGGATCACGGTGGTGACGTTTTTCTAGTCAAGCCCGGATTTGACAAATGAAAATCTGTCATAGATTCAAATTAGACTAACCTCTTATACTTATAGAAAAAGACTATCTGCTGCTGAAATTTAATTTTTATATCGTACGATAGGGATTAAAATGTTTTTATTAACAATGTTGCATGCACTTCATTTTTTTTAACTATTTTATACAGTATTAAGATGTTGGATTTTTAGTGAAATCACTTACATACCATACGTCATTGACTTTGTACAAGTATAAACGAGAGCTGCTAACAATATTTATGTATTCATGGTACATAATAATCGAGCTATTACTAATTAATCGTGGTTATCAAACATTTTTGCAGTTTAACAACCTATAATAGAGTGTATAAAAAATATATATCTAGGCACAAATATGGAAAGTCCTATGTTACACTTATATATAAATCTGCCTAATGTATTTTACGACTTTTTTGGTTTAGTAAAATATTGCATAACACTACTAGTTATTGATTTTAAAGACAGCTAGTACACCGAAAGAAAATGCCCTTTTTTAATACAGTATATAAGCAATTCTCTAGAACTTTTAACTTTTACAGTATTGTAACATATCTTATGGTTCTCAAATATTTAGCTATCTAAGTCAAGCAAATATTTATAAAATCAATTTCCAGTAACATATTCCACTACATAGAACTCACTTTTAAACAAGGATAAGCTCATGGGCAATCGGAAATGGCTTAAATTTAGAGATTTTGCCTGCGTACTGTCGGAATTTTTCATCCTTTTTACATCATTAAAAAAAACTTTTATAAATGCTTTACCAACTTTTTAGGCTATCATTTCTTGTTAAGTATTCGAAAATATGTTGTCTGATTGAATGTGCCTACCTTTAAAAAAAGTGCATAGCATTATCTCTGCGATGTTGTATTTTGGTAAAAATAAAAATTAAACTTTATTTGTAGATTAAAAAAAAACTTTTGTGTTTTTTTAATTTTCTGGGGCGTAAATTACTCGTCTTGAAAATACGAACAAACTGTAACTTTGGTTATAAGTGTGCCTCTTATGGAAAGTGAATTATTATGATATGCTAAAGAACACGGTGTCAATGCGCCCCTCATATAAAAAATTATCAATTTTTGGTGGCACACATAAACAACGGTAAATTAGTCTAAACTAAGTGTTGCTCTTTTTTCTATACACATTTTCTTTAACTAATTCTCGGGGTGTCTAACGAAATTCGGATTTATTTAAAAAAAAATCAAAAAAGAAACTGATTGTAAGGCAGTTTTACATGCATTCGCTCACGCTTACTCGTACGTGCATATAAGCATACAATATTAAAAATAGTATATTACTAACGCGGGCGGAAGAGGATTATTTACCTCATGCGACGTTTCAGTAACGTATTTTTCCGTCCGAGGCCGCAAAATGACATTTAAGATGGCATTTTGAGGTTAAAGGGCGGAAAACTATGTTTAAAAATAAGGAGCACACCCTTTTTATTGTTATTGGTACCTAAAACAGACAAAAATCAGTTTTGTGAATGTGCCTCAACATTAAATTTTGAAATTTCTATTTAGCTAAAAGTTAAAAGTTCCAGAGAAATACTTATATTTATAATAAACGTCGATATTGTAACAATTACAATGATATTTGAATGAGTGGGTGTAGTACATCGGGAGTTGCTCGGGATAGCCGATAAATAGGTTAGGTAGTGCTTTTTGTAATTTTTTGCAATTAGGTCTCAGGACGCATGTAATACGTGCTCTAGGTGGTCGGGGTAGCCGATGACGGTGTCTAGGTGGTACGGTCTATAGATTTTTGACTCTAGGCGTTGGAAATCATCGAATGCGTGATCTAGGTGTTCATAGAGTGGCCGTTGACCGAGTCTAGGTGGTACGCTCCATAGCTTTTTTCGTCTATAGATGTCAGAATGCATTCAATGCGTGAACTAGGTATTCGTGGTAGCCGATGTCGCGGTCTAGGTGGTGTGCACCATAGGGTTTTGCTTCTAGGCATTAGAAATCATCGAATGTGTGGTCTAGTATAGGTGTTCAGGGTGGCCGATGGCAGAGTCTAAGTGGTGCGCTCCGTAGCTTTTTCGCGACTAGGTGTCAGAATACATTAAATGCGTGGTCTAGTCGGCCGGGTAGCCGACGACGGTATTCTATAGGTGATGTGTTCCGTAGTTTTCATCATCTATACCATGTTTTCGATGCGCTCGAACACCTAGAGCCAAAAAGTACATATAGCGCACCACCTATATATTCGATTATCAGCCACCCCAAAAACCTAGACCACGCGTTTGATGCGTTCCGAAACCTCCAGAAAAAACTACGGAGCGCGCCATCTAGACCACGCATTCGACGCATTGCAATAATTACAATTAGATGCAAAAAACTACGGATCGCATCACGTAGACATTGTTCTCGACCTCCCCGAACACCTAGATCACGTATTAGATAGGCCCGAAGCTCTAAACGAAAAAAAAAATTACGGAGAGCACCGCTTAGACATCGTCATCGGCCACCCTGAACACCTAGATAACGCATTCAATGATTTCCAACACCTAAAGGCAAAATACTACGGAACGTACCACCTAGACATCGTCATCGACTACCCAGAACACTTAAACCATGTATTAGATGAAACCCGGAAATCTAAACGCAAAAACCTACGGAGCGCACCACCTAGACGCCATTATTGAGGCAGTGATATTATTAAACAATGCTATATTTCAAAGAATACTAGAGCTATAACAGTTACAAGATATATACATTTATAGACAAATGTTGATATTGTAATTGTTACAATATAACATTTTGTATATATAATTCGCCATAATTAAAAATACGTTTGTTAATATTTGCAATATATGATAAATATAATCTCATCATTTTCTAAGTCAATAAAACTTTCAATTTAAAAAATAACATTTAATTCTCGATTTTTTAAGAAGTATATGTAAACAACGACAATTAATTATTGTAAATAATGAGGTTATGAATTATATAATTAAATCGGTTGTCAGGGAAATATAACTTGTCAATTCAAGCCTTGATACAAAAAGCGTCACCATCCTGATTGGGTTTTGATCAAGAAGCTTGATCAAGGCCTGATTTCAAGTAAGGCTGGACTGATTTCATTTCCGCTCGGGGGGGGATTTGAACCTGGGTCTTCGGGTTGACAGGCGAAGTCTTAACCGTTTGCGTCATTGACGAACACTTACGTGTTATAATTCGAATCGTCTACATATGTTGTGATGTACTAATACTAATAATCTTTTAGAATACTTAGTGATTATTTTATGATTACTTTGTGATTAATTTCCATTGATATTATTTTGTTTTATTAAAAATATTTTTGAAAATATTTATTGGGAAAATAAGCAACACGATTATTTGAATAATTTTTAAAACCAAGTAGGCGGGGGATATGAGGTCCACGCATAGGTATAAGGGAGTCATGTACACATGAAAAAATAAACAAAACGATTATTTAAATAATTATTAAAACCAGGTTGCCGTGGGACGCGAGCTCCGCGCATATAAGAGACTTGAATTATAGATGTTAAGAATTTTTGAAATAAAAGTGTTGCTTACGTCGCACGTATACGTAACTACCTTAGATGCGTGGACCTCATATCCCCCAGCTACTTGGGTTTAAAAATTATTTAAATAACCGTTTTGCTTATTTCTTTATGTCTACATAATACTCCCTAATATGCGTGGACCTCATCCCCCGGCTACTTGGGTTTAAAAATTATTTAAATAACCTTTTTGCTTATTTTTTTATGTCTACATGACTCCCTTATATGCGTGGACCTCATATCCCCCGACTACGTGAGTTTAAAAATTATTTAAATAACCGTTTTGCTTATTTTTTTATGTCTACATAACTCCGTTATATGCTTGAACCTCATATCCCCCGGCTACTTGGGTTTAAAAATTATTTAAATAACCGTTTTGCTTATTTTTTATGTCTGCATGACTCCCTTATATGCGTGGACCTCATATCCCCCGGTGAAAATTTTTTAATCGATTTTTTATAATTTTACTCCCCTTACATGGGGCGGCACAAGATGCTTGGCGTAGAGGCGGCAAATCCCGTAGTCCGGCCCTGAATTAGGCGATAATGGGATGTCCTTTAACCAGTTCAAATAAATGATGAAATTGATTAAAACTCATGTTAATAAATCTATAAAACTCTTCATGATCCTTTAATGCAAAATATTTAAATAAAGTGCTATAAGCACTATGAATATTTCTTTGAGGTATTGCTAAATGTGGTCGAACCCACCATCTTCTGCAAGATTGTTGTTTCTTTTTTTTTAATTTTGTTAAGGGGGTTAGTGCGGTAACATACAAGCCAAAAGTACAGCTGGTCGAACGCCGTACGCCTCACGCTCTCTCGAGTCTCCCCACTCTCAAAATTTCACGCGAGACTGTCCACGCACACATAGCGCCGCTTCATCTGTGTGTACATACACATAGAAGCGCTACGTCTGTGTAGACACACACGCAGCGAGCCTTCGTTTGTTTACACGCACACAAGGACACGCGCGGCGTCGTCTACCCTGAGGCTACGTACTTTAAACAACTGTATCTCGAAAACGGTGAAGCTAGGCTTCCTGAAATTTGCAGAGGACATTCAAAGTATTGTTCTTAGTAACATATCTCTTTTTCTTTCAAGTCTTAAGAAAACTTTCCAAGTTATTGACGAAAACGTTCATTTTTTTACATTTCATGACGACGGTCCCATAAGACACCGTGTTAAATTTCGTAACTTTGGGAGCTTATATCTCACAAACGGGGAAGCTAGGCTTTCTGAAATTTACAGATACTGCGTATAATAGTAATATGAGTCTACCCTGCAAGTTTCAAGAAATTCTTAAGAAAAGCCAATATCGCACTAACCCCCTTAACAATTTCAATAACTTTAATGAAATTATACATTTTTCTAGTTTTTTTATTTTGGCTTCAATCATGATCATAACCATGAAAATGATAGATGTACGACATAGATCTATAGAATTGTACCATTAACAATGGAATATAGAAACGGAACTATGGACCAGCGCAAGCAGAGAACCGCGCAGGGGCCTTTCTACATATGTGTGTTCTGTGTGTTCTGTGTGTTCCCGACAAAGACAGATAAATCTGTTCCGTTTATGTAAGACAGAGACAGACATAGAGAGAAGTTGTCTAGAACAAACAGAACACACATATGTAGAAAGGGCCCAGCGCGCGCCGTAGGCGCAGCGCGGCGTAAGACAGCGCAGCGCAGCGCGGCGCTTATGTACATTCACCCAGAAAGACAGATTCTGCAATGGTCGCCGAGTTGACTAATTAGAATCTGGGAACGTTGCTCAATTAAGCGCTGAAGCGCATGGATTTACGGGAAGTTGAAATAAAGACTCGAATTCAAATAAATAAACTTTAAGCTAGGGAAAGCCTTACCTAACTGCAGATTTCTGCATTTGATTTTTCAAATTTCTCAACCAATTTTCATATTATCAAATTTATTGAAGCACATGCACAATCTATATAATTCAAAGAATGTGCTCCAGCTTCAATATAAGCAAAAAAATATGTAAATTGAGATAGATATTTGAAAAATCAATAAATCTCGGTAAGCATGTACAGACTATACAAGTAAGGCATCCCCTTAACTGATACATTTTGCATCCTTGGTGCATAATGTACTACTTTTTCAACACGTGCATGAAACAGGATTTTTTTCATGCCTGAAAATCGTGTAGAAAATCGCGCATTCCGAGCGTGATTTGGGAAAAAATGAAAAAATCCATTTTTTTACAGTTTAGAGGGGAAAATTTTTTTTTTTTTTAACTGGAATTGGAAAAAACGAACCAACGATGAAGATTGACAGCCTTTCGTGTAGAAAGATATAATTTTAACTTGAAAAATAGCAATTTTGGTCACAAAAGTTTGATTTTTTAAATTGGTTTTAGAATTAGAAGTATTCCAATACATTATATTACAATGCAAAATGTCCCATTACTGAACTTGAACTCTTCTACATTTCTTTTCTAAGTAAATTATGTAATATAATATAACTATAAATAAAACCTCATTCTATTGAATAATTTTTTTTGTTTATTATAATAATAATCAATGTTAAACAAGGTTTGAAGTGATTATCACAAAATTGTACATTCATGAAAAAAAAAAAATAAAAACATTTATAAACATGATGTGAAGTAAGTTTTATAAACATACATTTGAAAAAACAACCTGCTGACTGTTTTGATGCAGGTGAAATCGAAATTTTTATTTTTTGCTTTTTTATATACATAACTGTAACTCTAATAATCAATCGACGTTTTGAATAATAGATTTATGATTTTATTTTCCTGTATCAATGCATAGATTTTTACAAGATTTGCAATAGCACAGTTGTGTTGACTTTAACTACCGCAATAACTTACTAAAAAAAGTTCTCTTCATTTTTTGCTTCCAGGAAGACCTGAAATAGGTTGATTATCCAGTAATCGCATACGTTCTAACTGTGCGAGCCTGCGATCAAGATCAAATGATACTGGGAGCGGTGGGTATACTAAAACAATGTAAAAATTAAATTATTATTCTCATTCATTACTATTAATTTTGCATAACATTTAAATTTTAAAATGTTACCATTGTATTTGATCCAGATAAAAAGCCACAGAGAAAGTGTAATACCGACCAAAGTTAATCCTATAGTGTATTTCCATTCACCAGTAGGTGCTTCAATTTCAGCAAAAGTTTGTCTGAAGCTTGCTCTATACAGTTGTTTTTTGTCTTCAATAGAAAGTTTTTTCCAATCTGCCTTCTCTTTTTCTCTCAAAACCTGAAAAATGAATGGGCTTTACACATTATTTCTTCATGTGACAATATTAAAAAAAGTATTATTTATTTACCTGAATATCAGGAGTAACTTCCTTATAACGAACACCTGGCATAGGGAATTCAGTTACATCTATATATGTGGGTTCATTATTAATACCAGGTCCAACATGTTCACGGTTACCAACCTTATTGGTAATTGCACACACTGATCTAACTTGCATTTTGTTTGCTCCACAGCGCAAAATAGATGTTAGCGCTCTTGAAGTCATGTTGAACTAAAAAAATTTCTAGATATAATATATGTACAAAAACATGTATTAAAAAGTATTATCTATTTATAATTCAATACTACATTAATAAGTATTACAATGCATCTTCAAAAATTTTTAATGACCTTAATTATCAAGAAAGTTCTGGTTTTCTGAATAAAGTATTGTAATATATTATTACATAAAGCTGTAGATTAACGGATCTATAAACATATATGTATAGGTGACCATTATCTGCATTGATCATATCCACATTTTTATAAACTGAAATTTCTTTATTTTAAAATAAATTTAGAATGGATTTATTGAATGCTTCATTATATAGTGTAAGGTTTTAAATTGTATTTACACAACAAAACTTTATTTGCCTGTGTGTGTATATATATATGTATATATTTTATAAGTAAGGTCGCTTCATTGTTCGTTTGATGTCAACTTAAACAGTATATGATTTCGCGAAACTTTTAGTTATATCGCGTACTTCTAACGTCCAACAATTTAATTATCTTAAAAAAGGAACTATATATTCAACTAGTATTCCTCCCTCAAATATCCAAAAGAAATCAATATCAGAACTCGGCTACAGTGAGAACCATAACAGTGTAGGTAATTAAAAACGCTTTAAACTTTAAATAACAAGGTGAAGGAGACATTTTTGGTTGGTTATACTCGTAAGGTGATGGTGACTACTGAGGTATCACATGAGAGATATAGAACACGACATTCCGGCAAGTGTCCTCCGCGACGCCCTAGAAAATCGAACGCCCAGACCTCGTTTTGGAAAAGGGCGTGAAGCCATGGACAAAAAAAGTCAATACCCACGATCTGTCCTATATTTGTGACAGTTGCAAAAAATTTACTTTAATCTCGGAACCTCAGCGCGTAACGATTTGTCGTAGCGCGAGGATTACCTAATCATCGCTAGGGAAAATGTCTCGGCGCTTCGGGAGCGAGACGAAGAGCGGAAAACGCAGTGTTGCGACAGCGAACGAGCAGTGGTACGGCGATTTCCAACTATTTGAAATCATCGCGTTCTGCTCGTCGAACTTAAGGTTCTAAACAATTGAATTTCGATAGAGAATTACTTACTTTATTGCTGTAAATCGAGGGATAATCACAGCTGCCGTTCGCGTGCCTCGCGTTGAACGGCTCGAAAAGTCGATTATCGACGTGACCGACAGGGGGCGCGTGCCACCAAGCCAACTACGCATGTCTTGACACTTGAGTCTTGACCAACGTGGTGCAGCTGCAGACGAGTTTTTTCTCGTATCGATATTACGTTTTTAGAAATTCGGCAAAAGATTCGTGTATACCATGCACTTTTTCAATAAATTTTCTTAGCTTTTTGGTATTTATATAAAATTATCTGCGTATTTTATTACAACAGAATTTTTGACATAATCATTTTTGTGAAATTTCCAAACATTACGTTACGTTTCGAAAGCTTTCAAGATTTCTGTGATCAGTATGTTTGTTTATAAGTTATATGCGTAATCATTTATGCAGTTTTCAAGACTATCAAGTTACTTTTCGAAAAGAGCCTTGATAATGTTACAATTCAGCTAGAGCAGCTCTTTAAAAATAATAGCTAGAGCGGCATTTTTAAAAATAACAGAATTCAGAGGTTTAAAATTTTCCATTTAGGATAATTTTCTACTGGTAAACCAATTATATTGAATAAATAACTTCTCAGCTGCTTTAATATTAATTTACTGTATATTCCTGAAAAATAAATTTTTACAGTTTTCAAATGTGATTATATTTGGAAATTAAGTATGGATGCTTCTGACAAGTTGTTTTGGATGGTCAGCAGTTTGATATTACTTTGTATATTAGGAATTTTAGCAATACAAGTTTTTTTACTTATTAAATTACCATAATAAAAGATAGTACAGTTGATATAAAGTAAACTAATAATAAAAACTAGTAGTTATTTATAGTTTCATTTTCACAAATTTACTTAAACATTCCTTGAATAAATTTTTCATAACCTACGGAAATGGAGAAAAAAACTAAAAAATGTATATTATTTGAAAAAAAAAGTGAAAAAAAAGCTTCAGATAAGCACAAAGAATTAGCTACATTCATAAAAGAAATTCACTCACAATTGCGTACAGATTCTGAAATATATGGAGCAGATGAAGCCTGGAAAATGCATGTAACACAAACTGACAAATTAAAGGTAAATTGAATTTTAACATGTCCAAAAACTAAAATTTAAATTATTAATAATAATTTTTTTTTTTAGAATTATGCAACATTTATGTACCAATTAGCTACTGAACATTGGGGACAGCAGTCCAAAAGCACAGCTCCACTCACATATTGCAGAATTGAATGGTTTAAAAATCAATGCAAAAATTACTTTTTTCATGAAGAAATGAAAAAATTTGATGAGAAAGAAAAATATTTACTCAGTAAAAATATTAATCAAGCAGACAATATCCAGATGAATAATATTGAAACTTCTATTGAAGATAAAATAAATATTTTAGATGTAGGCAGTTGTTATAATCCTTTTAGTACAGAAGATCAGTTTTGTGTTACTGCTATTGATATAGCTCCATATGCAAATGACGTTATAAAGTGTGATTTTTTTAATTTAAAAATAGGAACTAAAAGAACAGTTTCTGAAAATAATAGTGCTCTCGTTGAAATGCCAATGAACTCTTTTGATGCTATAGTTTTTTCGTTACTTTTGGAGTATATTCCATGTCCTGAAAAACGATTTGAGTGTTGTAAAAAAGCTTATCAACTTCTTAAAAATGGGGGACTACTATTTATAGCAACTCCTGACTCAAAACATCAAGGAGCAAATACAAAAATAATAAATACATCTTGGAAAGTTACATTAGCGAAATTAGGTTTTTTAAGAATTCGTTATGAGAAATTACCGCACATTCATTGTTTAATATTTAGAAAATGCTTTTATAAAGAAGCAGCAATGAATCAAATTGATTGGAAAAAGATTCCTGAAGATGATGCATTATTTTCATCAATGAAAATATTTATTCCTCAAGATTTCCATACCAGTAAAATTAAAGAAAATTCGAATATTGAAGTAAAGCAATTTATACATAATGATGAAGAGCTAATTACTTTATTTAATGAATTACCTTGTAAAGAATAAAAAATAAAACATTTTTATAAAAATAAAACACAAGTGTTTTGATGAAATTAAAAAATTGTTATTTATGATTAAATACAAATACTTTCATAAAAACATTTGGCATTTCTAAATATATTGGCTTATAAAGGGAAAGAAAATACAATTTTATTAAAAACAACACTTTATTTTCCATCAGTCATATCGTTTTTCAATCACGATAATTACATACAGATTAAGGGGAATGAAACACTGGAATTTTTTTCTTTTTCTATAAATGATACTATTTCTTTAATAAAAATCTACCTTCACTAATTTGACTAAAATAAATAAAATAATTAAATCTATATATTAACATAAAACTATTGTAATACATTTACATTGTTGAGCATATTTGTGCACTTGCTTCAACAAAATGTCAGTCATGAAAAATTGACATAGGCCATTTTAACTTTTGTAAACAAGAGCATTCCACATCAAAATTTATGATTTTAAGTATCTTATCACTAGCAGAGAAATCAATCAAAAAATTAATTATTTAAATTTTTTAACTTTAATTTAATAATGAAATTTCAACTTTAAACTTAATTGAAATTTAACAAGTTAAAACAGTTAGCTGCATATCCTAACTTTTTTGAATAACTTTTTAAAACTTAATCATATAAAAAATGAAATACTGAAAAATCTTCAAAAATCAGTCACATTCTTAAATACATAACATAGATATGAGACGCTTTTGTAAGTGTCTTTTTCAGAGGTTTACAGTTGTACTAGTTTTATCAGTAGTTGTATTGGTAACAGGATCCCAAAGAAATCTGTAGGATTTCACAACATCGTCATATGAACTGTATAAAAATTGTATAAAAGTTTTATAGACTCGTATACATCAAATACGAGAAGAGAATATAAATGCTTCTTTTTTGTTTCCTGACAGTGAATAGACAATATATCAGATTTTTTTTACAAAATGTAAACTAAATTACATTTACAGGTGTATACGTAGAGGTACACTATTTGACTTATTCTCAGCCTTTAGTTCAGATTTTATGTTATTGAGTGTCTCAAAGATAAACTTGAATGTAGGCCTGTCTGAGGACTTCCGATGCCAACAAAGTTTCATCAGATCATACACCGACTGTGGAGTGTTTTCTGGACACTGAAGGACATTACCCTCTTTAATGTATTTGACTACTTCTTCATGTGTCATTCCATAATAAGGCTGAAGCGCGAAGCTGAATATCTCCCATAAACAAACAGCAAAGGCCCAGACATCTGATTCCACTGTATATTTATTATACAGTATACTCTCCAGTGGCATCCATCTCACTGGAATGGCGTCTTGTTCATCTCCTTTGTAATAGTCTTGAAGGTATATTTTTTGTGACAGTCCAAAATCTGCAATTTTCACAACCATCTCATCATTGATTAGGCAGTTTCGTGTAGCTAGATCACGATGTACAAACTTCCTATCTGATAAGTACACCATGCCTGAAGCAATTTGCCGTGCTATATTTATTAGATCCATGTGCGATAATTGCGAGTCTGCAAAACTATCGTCTTTGTCGTGCATATTTCGTATTACATAGTTGCCCGGCGAACACGTGCGGAGGAACTCATTAAGGTCACCCCGACCCATATATTCGAAAAGTAAGCACATGGGACGTCCAAGGGCGCAAACTCCCAAAAGCTTAACAATATTGGGATGATCGAATTCTGAAAGAAGACAAGCTTCTCTTTCAAAATCGACAAGCAGGTCATCAGTAGCCTCTTCTTTTAACATTTTCACAGCTACATTAGTGAATTCTTCCCCAGGTACTAGACCAGGTGCTTTCGCTTGAAAAACTCGACCAAAAGCTCCTTGACCAAGATCTCGGACATATATGATATTATTTCTGGGGAATTCAAGCTTTTCTAATTTTGGATTCAATTGGATTCCAGTCTTATGATATGCATCGTTATCCGGAAGTTTATTTAGATCGATGTTGACTTCCTGTATTAACCAAAAGATGGAATATTTAACGATTTACATCAAATGACAAAAATAGTAAATTACGATATAAATGCGTGATATGCACAAGCATATCATATGTTAGTTTAAACATTACTTCTGGGAAACGATTTTTGATGGGACTTTGAGTCAACTTTTGGTATTTTAAAAACGATTATTGACTAGAACTTTGCAAGTATTGATGTTATAGTCTAGGAGCTGGGTACCGTCCCGTATGCAATAATATGTCCCCGGGTAAAAACAGGTGTTTCTTATAGATTTTGAGCCGTAGAATCCGAATATCGAGGTTAAAATTCGAAAAAAGTGGTAGAAATTGTTTAAAACGCATTTGTTTAAACAAATAAGAAACTGTTATTATTTTTTGTCGGGATAATTTTTTTATGAAAATTTAGGCTATTTTAAGACGAAATGCCCCTTAGCATTTTTTTCATAAAATCGATATTTCAAAAGTTATGAATTTTTTAAGTTTGATTTTTACGTTTTTTTTGCAACTTTGATTAACAATAACTTTGGAAAAAATCAACTTTTTTTGAAAATGAAAGTTTTCTCTTATTCTTTGAGATGAAAACTATCATATTCATTTGTATTATTTCAAGTTTTACGTTGTTAACTATTTATTTCGTTATTTAACAAATACTGCTTTTTCGATATTTCCAAGCACTATTTCAATACACGGTTGGAGTAACGCGCGCATCCGTGGCTTTTCAAAATCATTATATTTGAAAGTTAAACCAATACCTAACTATTGGTGCGATTGCAAACAAATTTTAATGTCTAATAAATAAACAACTTATTGTTTAAACAAAGAAAAAACAATTATCAACATTTGACTTTTTCATACATAATATATTACATTTCGTTTACTCAAAAATATAAAATTAAGGTAATGTCAAGAAATAATGAAAACAAATTATACAAGAAAAAATATTTAATTTAAATATAAATACATGTATAAAAATGAATAACTAAGTAAAATATAATATTATTTATATTTATTCTTACACGTTTCATTTTTCTGACAGAAACAGAATGAACAACATGCAATCGCTGCTCGAACACAACAACGTGAGTTTTTGATGCATGCTTTACATTGGCAGTTCGGCACAAAATCATCCATAGGGGGTAATAAAATTAAAACTTTTTTCCGAGCTGTCATTATAAAGCATGCATTAAAACCTCATGTTGTTGTGTTACTTCTGTTTCTGTCAAAAAAATGAAACGTGTAAAAATAAATACAAATAATATTATATTTTACTTAGTTATTCATTTTTATACATTTTTATTTATATTTAAATTAAATATTTGTTCTTGTCTAATTTGTTTTCATTATTTCTTGACATTACCTTAATTTTATATTTTTGAGTAAACGAAATATAATATATTATGTATGAAAAAGTCAAATGTTAATAATTGTTTTTTTCTTTATTTAAACAATAAGTTGTTTATTTATTAGACATTAAAATTGGTTTGCAATCGCACCAATAGTTAGGTATTGGTTTAACTTTCAAATATAATGATTTTGAAAAGCCCTGGATGCGCGCGTTACTCCAACCGTGTATTGAAATAGTGCTTGGAAATATCGAAAAAGCAGTATTTGTTAAATAACGAAATAAATAGTTAACAACTTAAGACTTGAAATAATACAAATGAATATGATAGTTTTTATCTCAAAGAATAAGAGGAATCTTTCATATTCAAAAAAAGTTGATTTTTTCCAAAGTTATTGTTAATCAAAGTTGCAAAAAAAACGTAAAAAACAAACTTCAAAAATTCATAACTTTTGAAATATCGATTTTATGAAAAAAATGCTAAGGGGCATTTCGTCTTAAAATAGCCTAAATTTTCATAAAAAAATTATCCCGACAAAAAATAATAACAGTTTCTTATTTGTTTAAACAAATGCGTTTTAAACAATTTCTACCACTTTTTTCGAATTTTAACCTCGATATTCGGATTCTACGGGTCAAAATCTATAAGAAACACCTGTTTTTACCCGGGGACATATTATTGCATACGGGACGGTACCCAGCTCCTAGACTATTACGAAAATGAACAAAAAAGATTATAAAAGTAGGGAGAAAAAAAAACTTAATTTAAACTTTGTTTGATTTAAAAATATTAATTTCTCAAAAAATGGTAAGCAATAAAATAGCTTTAGACAATGGTTAAAAATATCTTATAATTTTTTGAGGAATTAATATTTTTGAATGAAACCAAGTTTAAATTACAGCTTTTTCTACCTACTTTTACATTTTTTTTATTTTTATTTTTATTTATTTATTTATTTTTTTTCTAACACCAATACTTGTAAAGATAGTCAATACAAGAGATAGGTATCATTTTTTAACAAAATAAAGTATATTTGTGATGAAATGATTCATATCTTGACAAAAAGAGCCCATGAGATGGAACTATGAAAACTAGATTTCGTTTTTAGATACAACTTTCAAAATTCCGTCATAACCAGTTTCCCGGCAGTCTTCTTGTCCGTGTCAATAATCTTTATGCCTGTATATAGTGCAGGAACTGGATTTGTGTATTTTGATCAACAGTATGCAAAACAATGTATATATAAAGTAAGTGCATGCAAAAAATATTTTGTGGCAAAAATATATATAATCACAAAAAAGTCTATGGGTACTATAGGCGTACAATGTAATTTTTTCGTGTACTTGGGCGTAAATTTCCTAGATTATTTTTCATAAATTCTATTTATTGTGCATATTTACCTGGCACTCAGTTTGATTGTATCCTTGATGTCGTTTTTGAAACCTTTGGCTTATAAGAATTATTAGCAAAATAAGAATCACAATGATAAATGCTAAAGCTGATATTATAAGTATTATTGTTGGTGTTAAAAAGCTTTCTGTACTTAAATCACTTGGCTTAACTTCAATGTTTACTGCTGTTGAATTTTCTGAATGAAAAAATTACTTATATAATAAAAATTACTTATGCAAAATAAAATATATAATTATAGACATAATTTATATTGCATACCACATAGAGGAATATCACAATGTTCCCATCTTATATTAGGGTCCATAGTAAAACACCATGGCATTTTCTCATCGCCACCAGCATTTCGACAGTGATTCTCACCATAACGAATCTGTGGAAAGACATCTGGTGGGCTTTCATGGCTGTGTGGTTTTTGATCTTCCCATCTTTGACATGCTAAACCACTTTTTGTTTTGTTCACTGTACCCATATAAAAACGCCCTCTATCTTTATAGCAATCATCTAAAATTTGTAAAAAGAAATTAATTGTTTACTATATAATCATAGTTTTAAATTTTATTTAAAATATTTATAAATAAATAAAAAAATTATTATTCAGATCAATGAGAAATCATTTTAAATTTTTAACTCACAAGTTACTTCATTCTCATCCATAATTGTAAATGATACATGAGAACATGTCATTTTTTCCTTGGAAATCTTTGGTAATTTTTCACATTCTGGAAGTCTAAAATGACCTCGAGATCGTAGATAGATTTCTCTACCTTTGTTGTCTTCGATCAGAGCCCAATCATTAAAGCAAAACTGATGTTTAATGGCCATACAGTCTTCATAACAAAGGGGTAAACCTACACTTCCTTGGCATTGTGGAAACGCATAAAAGCATAACATTTTCTGAAAAAAGAACAAGAATGAGATTACCTTCATGAACATTTAAAATAAATAATTCATTTAAACTTATGAATTGGTGAGTGTATTCTCTACCTCTGCAGCAGAGCGACATGGTTCTGTTAATTTTTGTAATAATTCATCCCCCAAGTCTCTTGTAATTTTCTCATTTAGCCACCCACTAGGATTATCAATGGAATCGTTAAACCATACTGTACCAATCCCAGTAAGGTATTTTTGACAAATTTTTCCATTGTAAGGTGCACAATAACCACCTGCTTTATCTAAAATCAGATAAATAGAATGGTTTATACCTTACTACTAACAAATGAGCATCAGAGTACAAATAAAGATATTTCTTACGTGTAGATATTCCAGTAGCAAAATAAAAGTAGATTGCTATCAAAACAACAATCCAAAGCTTCATAGTGTAAAACTTATGTTTTGTATCATGTGTACTTTTGTTCCAATAACTTTGTACAAAAATTCCTGATAAGAATGTACTATATAAACAATATAGGATATTTTATTTGTTATCTTGGCAGCAAAAGATGATCACATTTTTTGTTGTGCACTGTTCGATTTCATTCGATGACTATAGGAAAACCTGACTTGCTGGATCCTTTGCTGGAGTCTTTCCATGCAGACATTTTGCTCATTCTCCATGTAAAAGGTGTATAAAAAAGCTCGTGAGTCAGCCTGTATAAAAAGTCGACATGCGTATGAAAAAAAAATGGTCTTGATAAAAGGTGATTAGGCGGTGTGCGGGTCAGCGAGCGCGCGAGTGTACGTACAAGGTATTCAACGGCCCAGAATCGAGGGGAGTCTACAGCAAACTGGAATTTCACGTGAAAAACTCATGTTTTTGAAATTGCCACTTGCACTTCTGCCTCTCATACCGCGAATGTTTCCGAGCGTACATATATAAATAAAACTACTGCCAATCAAAGTCCAACGAAAAGCTTATCGACTGAGGAACTATACTGTACTCTGGAGGGCTCTGTCTCTCTCTCTTTCTCTGCGTGTAGCGTGCGACGGCGCGATTCTCGGAAAACGGACGCGTGGGACAATGAAAAATGTCCCTGCCGCCCCCGTGAAAACGCGTCGGTAGATTTCGACGGTAGATATGGCCCGATCCGCCGGCGGTGAGCAGTGAGCACTGAGCATATGGGGTGTAGAGGGCGTGAAGCTAATTGGGGCGAATTTCGAAAGCATTGGGGAGATATGGAGGTGAAAGGCGCTAAATTTCAAATGATACGCTACACAAAAATTAATAACTAGAATCTGGCAACAAATGAGTGCACCGACGATTTAAAACGATTCAAAGTTTGAATGTTAGTTAATCTTTCGGGTAAAAGATTCCGTGACCTTTTTAAGCGGTCAAGTGTTGAGTAGAAGCCGTACTTTGAGCTTGATTCACCCTCTTTTAGCGGTTTATATGGTTTCGAAGGGAGTAGTTAAGACGTCTGGTATAAGGATGCAATCCCATGGCGTTCCGAAAAATTAGACGGAACCATTTAAGCCCGTGAGTACGAGAGAGAGAGGTTCTTCCGTGAATGTCTCTCTCGCTCTCACGGGCTTAAATGGTTCCGTCTATAATTTTTCGGAACGCCATGGAATTGCACCCTAAAAGTGCTACAGGAGAGATAATTATTTAAATAATTTAAAAAATTTTGTATGTGAATATGCAGTAGTGGTAGTGATGGAGAGATTTTATTGTTATATTTTAAATTCGGTTGCTGCAGGTATCATGTAGTCATGCTCTAATCTGCTTATGGGCCTGCCAATTTTGATACAAAGGTAGCGAATAAATGTATGCTGTATAGGATGACTTCACCAATATTCGAACAGTCACCAATTAAAGAAATTTTTTTTTTAAATATATGAAAATATCAAGCTTTCTATGTATTAATTGTTTATATCTATAACATGACGATAATTTTCGAATCTTTGAAAATTTTTCTTTCATTTTACATAAAGATTCTGCATAAAAGAAATTATCTTGTTAAGAATAAAATCATAAAATCGCCGCTATTGAGTGTTTATTCACTGGCGAAGTATCCATTCACTTGTTAGGAGATATTTACAGATTTCTTTTAAACAAAATTCCAATTTTATTCTTTATCTAAAATGTTGTCACTGACATAAAGTTTGAAGATTTTAAAATACTAATTAAAAAAGATTTTTGCTTTTAATCCATTTTTAATTCTCCTTAACTAAATAACAAAAATTGAAATTTCCTTATTCGTTCATTCATTGGTGAAGTCACCCTACCCTAGCGGAAATATTTATGTTCGAAAAAATTAAAAACTGTTAAGTAAGAGTTATAAACTGTTAAAAAATGTTATAAAATGTAGGATTTTGGACGATAGTAATTGTTTATAACTGCGTTTGTAACCGTTTTTAACAGTTTGTATTAGTTATAATAATAGTTTAATTAATTAAAAATTATTAATTAATAATTATTACTATTGTTAATTAGTTAATAATAGTTTTATTTATTACAAATTATTAATTCTTCTTAAATATCATTCGTTTAATTAATTACGAATTATTAATTAATTATTATTATTAGTTAATAATAGTTTAATTAATTACAAATTATTAATTAACTGTAAATATCATTCAAAATTATATATGAAACTGTTTCAAACTATTTATAACTCCTAAAAACTATTTGAAAATGTTTCCAAAATCCTACATTTTGTAACATTTATAAACAGTTTTAAACGGTCACAAACAGTGTTAAGTAGTTTTTACCAGTTATTAACTGTTATTAACATTTATAATTTACGACAAGGTAGATTCTAACATATTAATTAGAACTTTGGTAAACGGTGACCGTATCTGTGAACAGTAAATGGGATTGAGCAGAACCATAGCATTCTAGAGATGAATTACTGCTGCAATGTCAGTGAAATCAGTGGTTGTGCGTTTTATGAAGCCTAAAGCTTTGTTTGCCTTTGCGATGGTATATTCAATGTGCATGCGGAAATTTACTTTCAATATAAACACCGAGATCTTTTATAGAGTTAACTCAAGATATAGAAAAGTTTGATTTAAATGATAGTCAAATATGTGCCAAGTTTTGCTGGAATAAGATGAGTGGCATTTATTAATGTTAAGTGGCAGTCCGTTATCGCATGACCATTGAAAAAGTGCTGCAAGGTAGGCTTGTAATTTTTCGGAATCGTCCGTCGACTGTACAATCGAGAAAATTTTTACATCATCCGCATACATAAGTATTTTTGAATCAGGCTCCTTCTATACTTGCCTCCGGAGCGCTCCCGCGCTCCTTGATATTTGACGCAAGAGACAAGATCATTTACATAAACGCAAAATAAAAGCGGGCCTATATGTGGGACCTCTTGAGGTATCCCGGAAGTCACAGCAGTGATAGAAGCGATATAATTGTTCGAACGTACATTATATTAAGTAAATAAAATACTTAAGTACCTTTCTTTAAGCGATCGATATTATGTGTCTCATGCACGAAATGATTTTTCGGCTCGGGTGGCAATTTACACGGGCTGTGGACTGTCCAAGTTTTTTCCTCCCTAGGTGCGTAATATACTATTTCACCAATATCCCCTCGCTGAAAGTATCACTTCCACTCTCGGCTCAGAAACGCGAATGTGGTATTTTCAGCCTGGGTATGGTAAAAATAGTACTTATACGCAACACGGGAATAAAGACGGCCACCCTAGAGCACATGTTTGCCAACCTCGCCTCGGCTAGGGTAGCAATTTACGAGTGCTTTGTACTCTTTACCTCCCCAGTTGCGTAATATACTATTTTTTTCCTTTCCTGTTTATTAAATATTAAAGGATTTTTTATTTTAACCCTTCTGAGAACAAAGAATGATATATTACACCTATCTAGTCTAAAATACACGGGATTTCTATAAAATTGCTACATGTAGAAGAGTTATATTCTTATTATAATATTAAAATTGTATAAGTCTGTGTTATAATATTTTAATAATTTTCGGTGAAAAGAATCAAATGTAATAGAGTTTATTTACTTTAAAGATAACATTGAAATAATCAATAGGGCACAAATAATAGATGATTTCCTTACATGACCAGAAGAGATGTCATTTTGTTCCCAATTTAATTTAGTTTCCTTAATTATTTAAAAAGTAAATTTTGTATATTTCGAAAAATTTAGGACCCAGTTAAAAATACTTTTATGAGTTACTAACTTACTTTTACATTACTATTTTATATATATCATTTCTACATGTTTTCGAAATCGTTAATAAACCAAGGGTGGATTATGAAAATTCATATTAAACATTTTTCAATATTCAGGTAAAAAAATACTATATATACCTTTCATAATCTTGCTTTAAACAAAAGATAAAATCGCGCGACATAATGCGTCAGCTTATCAGTTTGCATTAGGTCTAAATGGGATGAGTAATTTTAAACATCATATACCTTAAATATATAATAGTTAACAAAGATAGCATGTACTGATTTTTTCAATATTTAAGAAATACTAAAAAAGTTACATACTGTAGACTATACTAAAAAATTCTATATATCTGAAAATTTAAGAGTTTTACTGGATAAATTAAATTTACCTAAATCTGTATTTAAACGCGAAAAAATTAATATTTTTTAACTATTTTTCGTTTTTAATTCTTCTAATAATTTATTATTATTTTCTTTCTTCTTTTACTTTTTTTTATTTTTACCAAGTCAAAATACTCTTGAATAAATTACATTTTTTGTTTTTATTTGTACATGTCTGAAAATAAAATGCCCACTTCATGTCTCAATAATTCATCTTGAACTGTTTTGCTTCAAACAACGAGATTTTATCAAACTTTACGAATTTATATCCGATCTTAAAATACTTTCAATCGATTGTGCATATCGTCGGCTTATAAAAACATCAATATTATTGGTACATTTTAAGCCGTGGGGGTATCATAAAAATGTATACCGCCAGTATGTGCGCGAGAAAACTTAATAAATCTTATAAACTTAAGTTAAAAATGTAATATACACGACACTGCAGAATATTATAATTTCAATTGAAATCTGAATATCTTATTGTTAACTTATGGAAACTACGATAGTAACCAAAACATAATGGGGGAGAAAATCGATAATTAAAAAAATGACAAACATAGCATCATAGAATATAAAATTTCAGCCATTCAAAGTTTGTCAATCGACCATTAAATGACGCTGCAACGATTTCTCGACCGTCTTTAACCATTGCGGGGCTGCGAAAACAATAATTCCCAATCTCAAAGCTAAAAAACAACTAACCATCCTCAATTCCAAGTCATACTCTTTCGGAAATTCTCCTTATCCTTGAAAAATAAAAGCGACGGTATGTAAAGCTCGGGCACCGGTTCGGCATTTCCTCCCCCCAAAAAACGCGAGCGGACGCCGTTGGCGCGCGCGCACGTTCGCTGCGGGGGTGCGCGCGTGTCCCCCTTATGTGTGTGCGTCAGCTCGGTGTCGCTGTGTGCCGGCTGTATACGAGAGAGTGTGCTTGTCGCTATACTACTGCTGCTGCGCATACTACGCTAGGTAGCAGCAGTCCTCTACTACTCCTCTCTCTATCAAAACGAAACGCGAGCGCACACGATCGCCACCGCCGCTCTCTTTTGGGGCGTGTGCCGCCGACTCTTCGCGGGTACTATATAACGCGAGAGTATCTTTCTCAACGCGAGAGAGACGCGGTAATACGTTGTACATAAAGTGTTGTGCCAAAGTTGACTAAAACGCGAGGTGTAGAGTATAAGTTGGCTTGGGAGGAGAGCTCTCACGCCTTCCAGCAGCCGAAAAATCAATCGCCGCACGAGGATTTTCGGATACTCGGCTCGCTCTCTCTCTCTCTTTCTCCCTCTTTCTCGAGCATCGCTCTGTCTCTCTCGCTCTTCCCGAGTTGACAGAACAACACGCGCCTCCCTTTTCTCCATCTGTCCCGTGAATCGTGTTCACTCACGCATACATACACATACAAGCGTGCAGGCACGTACTACTCCTTGCCTGTCTCTCTCGTTCTCTCCATCCGACCCCCTCTGAGTCCCAAAGATCCACACTCTACTCGCACACTCCTTGCGCGCTTGTACAGCTCTCTCTCCCTTTCTTTCGCCGCGCGAATCTCCCATCTCTGTCTTTCTCGAGCACACGCAGAAAGAGTGTGTGTGTATGTGCATGCGTTTGATCGCTGCGGCTGGCTGTGGATATATTCGCCGCTGCCGCCGCCGCTGCTGCTGGAAAGTGTGCGCGCTCCATCGTTCCTTGGGGCCAAGGCTGACTGTGTTGTAGTGCTGCGATCGCGCGCGCGTTCATGGCTGCTGCTGCTACGGCCCTCGGCGCCGCTGCTGCTGTTGTCGTCGAACGTCGTTGTCGCGCCGCCTTCAACGCCACCGCGTCCAGGTGGAATAGGAGGCCGAGTCCGAAGGCTGCTCAAGTTCGTTTCCCATCTCGCCGCATATGAAGGAATATGTCGAGCCTAAAAATCGGTAAGCTGCCGAGTCGTTTGTCACTCGATGTCAAACAACATACATGTACGTACATTGTACATATATCACACGCACACACACCCGCGCGCCTCCTCCTTTCCTTTTCGTTGCTCTCTTTTATATACTTATATGTATACCTACCTCGCTGTGCTCCGGTTTTTTTCCTTCCTTTAAGCGCTTCTCGCGTCCCAGTAGAATTTGTGAGTCAGCACACACACATACACACTGCGACTGGATTTTGGCAAGAGCCTTGTGTTGACAGTGGCCTTTGCTCCGGATGCAGTAGGGATTGAATCGTCAGACACTACTCCACTACTTTGCTTTGGAATGAAAAGAGATACTAGTGACAATGCATTCGATTAATATTATTTTTTGTAAAGCCTTAGCTTTTAGATTATAGTAGTTTATTTATTAAATTTGCTGCTTATTTTTTATTTTATTAATGAATTATAGTTTTTGTACCCTGATCATGTTGATGTTCTATTTAAATCTATTGTCCCTTTAAATGAGCAGAGCATTTAAATTCAAAATTTCATAGTTTTCACTTTATAATCTTTGATGCAAGTCGTCCAAAATAAATATCATTTCATTCTATTTCAAATCAGAATAAGATTATTAGTTTATTCACTATTCATCAAATAGTATACATTGTAAAGCATATTGAAGTCTTGTGCATATAGTGCAAAGAGAAGTTATAACTATAAACTGAAGTTATTTTTACTCATTTGAAACAGTATTTCATAAATGTGTATACCTATATAATCTATCATTTTATTGATTGAGTTGTTATAGAAGTCTACCTTTGTCTCTTGTTTTATTTACATAATATCTTAAGCATAATGAAACGTTTAATATTTGCTATTTCATAATTAGAATATTAATATTTTCACAAAATTAATTAACATAATAATATCTTTAAAAACTTATACTGAAACCATATAAATTTACTTTAATTTACTAAAACAAGAAACAAAATTTTTAGTCAATCATTTAAAACATTTGTTAGAGTAGACCTCTTTTTATGAAATTATTTACCTTGTAAATAATCACACAGTATTTTTTCTTTTTTACTTCCTGTCATCTTAAAGTGTCGGTTATGCATTCACTTGCTGTACTGCTGCAAACAACAGAGTTCGAGTCGAGGAACTGGATGGTACTCGGACATTGAAAAACAAAAAGAGTTGATAATATAAAGAATGAATGCCTGCCATATTCACAACATTGACTCAAGTCATACAGATTTTCAATTCATACAAGTGATACGTGCAGAATAGAGATTGCACGTAACACTGATATTCTACTTTTAAAAACGAATATTATTATATCATCACCCTTGTTCGCACATGGCAGCCATGAAGCATGGTACGTTGTATTTTAGTGAAGTAATTAGATTATTGATTTTTATTAAGTTATTATATGTTTTGAATAATTATCTTATAGACCTCTTTGTTTATTGTATAAAAGCCTTGTACATACTTCATACTTTATTTGTAGATTCTAAGTTGTTTGTAGATAGTTAAATATTTTAATTAAAAATTAATTAGTTATTAAAACAATTATTAATAGCTGATTGATAACTAATTTTATCCCTTACAGGCAAGACAAATCAAGACGACGTTTGTTACGTTGTCGCAAAGTATGACTATGAAGCACAAGGTGCTCAAGAATTGGATCTGCGCAAAAATGAGAGGTACTTGTTGTTGGATGACTCCAAGCACTGGTGGAGGGTACAGAGCTCAAGAGGGCAAGCAGGTTACGTACCTAGTAACTATGTCAAAAAGGAGAAACCCTCTTTGTTCGATAGTATCAAGAAAAAAGTGAAAAAGGGTTCAGGTTCCAAAACATTACCGTCCAGTAATTCACCTTCTCGGGTTGTTGAATCTCCAATAATGCCTAGACGTCTACCAGCTGATCCAAGTGAAGCAATTGGAACAGCAGTAGTAAAATATAATTATCAGGCTCAGCAACCTGATGAACTTTCACTGGTTAAAGGAACAAGAATTCTAATTCTTGAGAAAAGTAATGATGGCTGGTGGAGAGGACAAAGTGGTACACAAGCTGGCTGGTTTCCATCTAACTACACTCAAGAAGAAGGAGATGCAGATGACACACTTCATACTTATGCCATGGCAGAAAATGTTTTGGACATTGTTGTAGCTCTCTATTCTTTTTCATCAAACAATGACCAGGAGCTTTCATTTGAAAAAGGAGATCGTCTCGAAATTTTGGATCGTCCACCAGCAGATCCAGAATGGTATAAAGCAAGAAATGGTCAAGGCCAAATAGGTCTGGTCCCTCGTAATTACCTTCAGGAGCTCAGTGAATACCTGACGCAACCTTATCGCGATCGTGTGGGAGTAGGTGGTGGTGGCACTACTGCTGGTAGCGATATTGGACTAGGTGATTCGCTAGAGAGAAGATCGGACCACCCCCATTCCAATTCTGCAGCTGGTGCTGCTAATGCTGGAACAGATAGGCCTCATTTATTAGGAAAACCCTGGTATTATGGTAGCATTACTCGTTCACAATGTGACACGCTTTTGAATCAGCATGGACATGATGGCGACTTTTTAATAAGGGATAGTGAAACTAATGTAAGTATAATAATTACAAGACTACTTTTATTTTGAAAATTCAAAGAAATCTTAATTATTTTATTAGCACAAAACTTTAATTACAAAGTTATGTCAATTGTAAGTTGAGCTACGAAAATGCGTTCACATTTAGCAAAAATCTGTAGGTCTGTATTAGTATGATATTTTAAATCACTTTTATTACTCAACTTATAATTGGCATAAGTTTGAATAGAATTAAAATTTCTAGATTCTAAGAAAGAGGAAACGAAAGTTTGTATTCTCTAGTTTCATTTTCTTTTTTAAAACTTTATCTGAGACTTTTATAGATTAAATGATTGACGTTTCAACTGGCAACAGTTTTAAATAAGCTTTTATAAAAATAGCACTAAAAATTTCCATAACTCGACTTTATCAAAACGTTAGACTATGCGTAGCTTTCTTTATTTTTTTGACATCCACAAACATCCCAAAGTTTAAGATCCGTAATTCGGAGGTTGCGGCCTTTACTATACAGTAACGTATAATCGATCGAATTATATCAAAACATATATAATTAAGACTAATTATTCTAAACTAAAATCAATTTTTTATACTATAAAATGCACACCTTCTGCTATATATCCGAGAAGTGATGTAGATACCTCAACAGAATTAGGGACATGTAAAAAAAAAAAATAATAAATTTTTGCTATTTGGTAAACACGAACGTAAAAGAATCGCAAAAAGAAATATGGTCCAATGTGTTGTATTGTTTTGAAAATATATATTATTAAACAAATCGTGTACGTTCTGAAACTAAAAAAAAGCTTTTGAGATGAAATACGTTGGGCTAAGTGTAAATTAAAATTTCGAACTGAAAGATATGACTTTGAATCTAAACGTCTATGAATCAGAAAATATTATAATTTTATAATATTTATAAAGGGTTTAGTAATCGAAAAATTTGCGTGTGAAACTGATATACTTAGGATGTATACTTGATGATAAATAAAATTTTTCAAAATGAAAGTGGTAAACTGTAATAGTATATTGTGTGCCAATAGCGTAAAATGGCCTTTTTTAGACCGCGTGTGGAGTTTGCAGTACGAGCCGAAGACGAGTACTGCAACCCACTTAGCCCTTGGTGCACACCATATTTTTTGTAATGCATGTATGCACTCTTTTTCATGTCTTTTTAATACAAAGCAGGCCTAATGTAATCGTTTTTAGACACGGCAATCATGCACTGACTAGAATATTTTTTATTTTTATTTAGTTAATATTTTGCTACAATAATAGTACATTGTGCAACAAGGGGAGAAAATAAGCTATTTCTAGCGAGGGTGAGGTGTTCTACGCGAGTCGGAGTCGACTGCTGAAAACACCTCACCCGAGTCTGAAATAGCTTTTCTTCCCGTGTTACACACCGTATTTTTTAACGAAGGCATGACCGGGCCTTTTTCGCGTGTGTGAGTGGGAGAGAGGATTGGAGATTTCGAGTCGTAAAAAAGCATTTCTACCTAAAAAAGAGGAGAAATGAATAACAGGTGAGAAATGGAGCCATTTTTCACCTCTTTTGAGGGTAGAAATGGCCATTTCTCACCAGTTATTCATTTCTCACCTGTTTTCAGGGTAAAATAGTATATTACGCATCTAGGGAGGACAAAAATTGGACAGTCCACAGCTCGTGTAAATTGCCACCCGCCGAAACCAAGACGTGGACTACCCAAGTTGTTTCCTTCCTAGATGCGTAATATACTATTTTACAATAGTTTTTTGTTTTTTAAGGACAGCATAATCTAATACTTTACTAGGTATATAATTACATTTGGAAAAACGCTTTTGAAATGCCTTTAACCATTTATTCAACATAAACCCACGTAAAAATATCATATGAGATCTCATATATTTTCACGTGGGAAACGCCTTAAAAAATATGAAAAGGGAAAATCAAAGTTTACAATTTAACTATTGATAAACATTTTACATCATCAGAAAACAAAAAATATGCAATACTGCTATGCTGATTTAAAATACCTATATCTGAATTCATACAAACCGAGAAATCGAATAAAATAGTTTTTCTACAAAGCTGATTAATTTCAAGGGGAAAATAAAAAGAATGATATTTTTTGAAACTCCGTGCGAGAAGTTCGATTTCTCGCACGCTGCGTTAAACGATGCGTGCAAAAATCTCACTTCTCGCACGTCGTGTCAAAAAATACGGTTCGACACTTGTGTGAGAAGTTGATTTTCTCCTCGTGTGACCTTTTCACCCTCGCTTCGCTCGGGTGCAAACAGTCCCACGAGGGGAAAATCAAACACAAAAATAACCGAAATTTCGTTCGCAAAATTTTTTAGGGTGCCGTTGATATTTGGGCTCAAAACTGCGCAAGCTGGTAGATTATTACATTGCACAGGGCAACTATCTCTTTATAAGACGTAATTCGATATATTTATTTTAATAATATAGAATTTACCGAGTTCTGCCGGTAAAACAGAGTGCATGAGTACCACACCCCCTTAATATTTAATTGTTGAAAGCTTTTTCTTTAATTCTAAGAGTTGGCGCACAAAGATAAACTTATTCCCTAATACCTGGCCAAATTTCAGATAAATCTGTTGGAAAATTAAGACGAAATTTGAAAAATTGTAACGTCGCATATTACTCACATATTACTAATTAACCTCAAAATATAACATTTTGTGATTTTTCAAATTTCGTCTTTATTTTCATATAGATTTATCTAAAATTTGACCGGGAATTAGGGAATAAGTTTATTTTTGTGTGTCAACTCTTAGAATTAAAGAAAATCACAAAAAATCAAGAGAACACTTCGCTGTGGTTTTGAACGTTCTATCATCCAGTAAAAGTTTGAAGTCGAAATATTAAGTGGTTTTTGCAAAAACAACTTGATATTTCGACTCCAAACTTTTACTAGGTGATAGAACGTTCAAAACCGCAGCGAAGTGTTCTCTTGATTTTTTGTGATTTTACGTATTTTTTTTTAATAAGCTTGAAACTGTGTCAAATGCTCGGCCGGTAATGGTAGGACTATGCCACCCCGTTAAGGGGATGCGTTACTCGTACTATTACCGACCGAGCAATTCACACAGTTTCAAGCTGATTAAAAATAAAATACGTCGAATCACAAAAAATCAAGAGAACACTCTTCTGTGTTTTTTAACGTTCTATCATCCAGTCAAAGTTTGGAGTCGAAATATCAAGCCGTTTTTTCAAAAACTTTGAACGAAATTAAATTTCGTTTGTTCAAAGTTTTTGCAGAAATGACTTGATATTTCGACTCCAAACTTTGACTGAATGATAGAACGTTAAAAAACACAGAAGAGTGTTCTCTTGATTTTTTGTGATTCGACGTATTTTATTTTTAATCAGCTTGAAACTGTGTGAATTGCTCGGTCGGTAATGGTAGGACTATGGCACCCCGTTAAGGTGATGCGCGGTCTACCTGTTACCGACGATTGCAGGGATCCGTTTTTCTACTTCAATTTTCAATTTTAAGAAAAAATCTTTTTGATACGTTCCTTTACTGTATCTACAAGGTGTCAGAGTTTTTGTCTGAAAATTCAGAATTGAAAGAGAAAAACAGGTCCCTGCAATTGTCGGTAACAGGGAGTCGCACATCACCTAAATCGGACTCTTTACGATGCCCCGAAATTTTTTTATCCATTACAATTTCTTCATTGAGTACTTTACTGTAGATATATTTAATAAAATAATTTTATAAAAGTTGGAAAAAACGCCGGACTTTTTGTATTACCTGCGTAGATATATAGACACTTTACCAGAGTAAGGGAATTGGGAAAAGTTAACGCACTCTGCCCATCCATACAACGTATGTACAAAAAAACCAGTATTTCTTTTTTTTTTTTCGGGATATGAACCTAAAACATGCGTACATATTACGTTCATGCTGATTCGCGATTAGTTTTTCTCAACTTTTTAAATAAATGCAGTTTTATTATATTTTTGTTATTATTATTATTAATTTAACATGTTATTTTATACAAATGGATTTGTCTTATTTAAATAAATAATATAAGGATATAAACAAAAATTAATTTTCGAAAATTTTGTATATACATATGTTTTAAATCAGGATAGCAGAATCAATATATTGAATAAATATAGATCATACTATGGCACGGGGAATATGTTCGAAAAATATAATTTTTTTATTTTACAACATTACATTATGTAAAATTAGCTAAAGCAATTTCCATAACGTACGTAGCACATCATTTCATATTAATTTATGTGTAGGAAAATAAAATTGAGATTGCAATACGGCATATTTAAAGCGTATATTATCCATTTTTCGAATATTTCTGCATAGATAGTTAATGTTCACGTGAAAATTAAAAATTTTCGAGACTTCATTATGAATAAAATTACTCTACTTCTAAATACTGACAACAATTAGAATTTTAATATTTTTCGTTATTCACTTTCTTTATTTTCAAATAGTATTTGAATAGAAGATAATAAATTGTTGTCTCTTTTTCAGATGGGAGACTATTCAGTCTCATTAAAAGCACCTGGCCGTAATAAGCATTTTAGGGTGCATGTTGAAGGTGCATTATACTGCATTGGCCAAAGGAAATTTCATACTCTGGATCAGCTTGTAGATCATTATCAGCGAGCTCCGATTTATACTAACAAACAAGGAGAAAAGTTGTATTTGGTGCGACCTTTGCCAAAAGCTGGAAATCCTAGTAGCAATGGTTGCTAGGCTCGTGCGTCCGTTTTTTTTTATCGACTGAAAATGACAATGAGTAATCGTCCAACGCTTACTTCATACGCGTTTATATGCCTACTCTCGAGCCTCATGGCCTCCTACCCTTTCCTTACACTTTTGCGTATTTAATATCATCGAGTCGCGTTATCATCGCCTTGCAGGTCGTCATTGTCTTTCGCGTATACATATTATAAAGGAAAAAATAAAAAAAAAAAAAAAAAAAATGACTAACACGACTAGCCAACTCGCCACATATTAGTGTTTTTGATATTTTTTTCGACGTTTTTTTTAGAACAACTCGTTTAGTATCCCAAGTAGTTGATCATCTTCACGATGACTCGTTGCTCATCAATGCTTCCAACCGTTGTCAATACAGCAGCTAGGTTTCTTAACAGACGATCACCTCAGTTTTCTAGAATCGTGTCGATATGAGAAATTTTTACATACCAGAGTGACACGGACTTTTTATTCGCGACGTTCTTTTATTACCTCGCTGGCAGGAGAAATTTAAAATAGTCATTTTAATAAATCGTCAGACACGTATAATTCTAGCTTGTGCAAGTGTAATAACAGCCGAGTAATAATTATTGTGCAAGTATGGTCGACCTACTGTTATTAAGCTAAAACAAAGACTAAGTGTTCATTTGTGATTTTGTATTTATTAGAATATTTCTAAGTAAATAAAGTATTTAAGTGTGCACCTATGCAACCATAATTTTTTTTTTATATTGTGTATGTGTTCACCGAAAGATGAACTTCGTTAATCCATTGATCACCGACTATTGATTGTAGAAACAAAATAACAGTAATTTGTTCAATAAATCTTTTTTACTTTTATTCAAAAATATTTGTCACTGGGATAAGATTTTTCAATTTAAATATTTTTATTAACTTTTTATTTTAAACAGTCCCTGAGACTATATTTTTTTTTACTCCATAAAAAAATCGCTATAAAAAGGGAAAATTAAGCAAGCAGCAAATACATTTTACAGATGCTATCTTAGCTTTACAGCAATAGAATTAACAGTAACAAATGTTAATTTTTATTTAAAATTATATGCAAAAATTAAATTTATAAATAATAATATTACTTGTATAAATCAGAGAGATAAAAGAGAGATTAGTGCTCCTAGAGAGATTAAAAATATTTGCCAGCACTAACTGCCATATTTAGTCATGTACAATAAAAATTCTCTTTTTAAACCACACATATCATAGTGTAGTTAATATTTGTTCTCATGATTTGATCAAAATTAATGCAATTGATCACAAAAAGGGGTTGTTCGAATTCCTTGTAGTATCTCCAATACCGGACCCAACCTAGAAATTACAAGTAAATATTTATAATATGGATGCTTGTTTTTTTTCTATATTTTAAATAAAAATCTGTATAAAAATTTGAAATAAAGATATGATATACAAAAAGTACATTATATGGAAAATTGCATGGATGTGAATGGAAAAAATTAAAAAATTTATAAACTTTATTTAGTAATAACTTATAACCCTACTTATCATTATCATTTGATTAAATAATCTATCTCATTAATAATTAGAAATTTGATATATAACGCTGCAATCTTTTTTGTAATTACTATTTTTTTAAGGAAAGAGATGTTTTCAAATTCTTATACAATTTTCACAGTAATAAAAATACGTACAGCAAAAGGATTAGCTCTAAATCCTGCTACAGTTGGTTGCCATGATTTGTTTGATAAGGGCGATAAATGACTAGAAGGAACATTTTCCATATTTTGAGTGTCTCGTCCAAACCAATGAAAATCTAAACATAATAAAATTTATTAAATAATTTTTAAATAGTGGGATTATAAAAATCAAAATGTAATTTAGAATTATTTACCATTATTAAACACTGGAACTTGAGCTTGTCTAAATGGATTAGCTGTGTTACAAACACTAGATTCCACTTGTTGGAAATTGTTATTATTAGCATTAAAATTATTGTTGAGTATATTGACCGATGGCTGCCACGTATCTCCAGCAAAAGGGTTTGAAATAAACGGAGAATTGGTTTGATCAAATGCAGACCATGCTGAATTTGCAACTGAAAATTTGTTGCAATATGTTATAATGTTAAAAAACGAGATAATTATTTAATTATTTATTTTTTTGTGTTTCTTACCATTATTAGTATCTTTGATACTCCATGTTGCTGTTTTGGGAGATACCGGTTCATCTTTTAAAGTTGCCTGTTTCATCATACAATCCAAGTCTTTTAAAGCAGCATATCGGTCTTCAGATGGAGTATTTGTATTTGTTGTTCCATTAGTATTTGCAAAAATAGTCGTAGATGATGTTTGATTTGCTAAAATGAAAAAAAAAAATGATAATTAGAACAACAGTTTTTGGAAGTTATTTATACACAGAACTAGAAAATATACCTTTAGAAGAGTCAAAAATAGGATTATTTTCAAAGTTAGCAAAAGAAGGTTGTGGTATAATTGGCTGGGGCTGTGAAAATTTTACTGGAGGAGATGGAATGGTGAGAGGTGAGGGGGCTGGAGCTTTGCTAAAATCAGCTACAAAGTCTACTGTATTTGAATTCACAAGCTCAGTCTCCTTTGTTTTGATAGTTGAAAGTGGTACTGGTGATGATACCGATTTACTGGGTGGAGCTTTTATAACACTAGAATTCTTGCTGTTCGTTTGACTTTTCGATGAATTTTGTGACTTTTGATTTAACAGTTGACTCGCCATTGCTGGATCCAGATAGTACCTCTTCAATTCGTACTTTGCACTCATGAAGTCCTTCATCTTTTGTTCATCCTTGCTCGTGTGTGTTGTATTATTTTGTGGCATCAGACCCAGCCAGATAGCCTTGCAAAATTCATTGCCTCGTTCCTTGAGAAAATCAATTTCCTCCTGTGTAAACGTAGCCATGGAAATTGATTTAACCCTGTGTGGTGGCGTCAGTCCGCGTCTGGAAATTAATAATAAAAAAAACGGCATTTTCATTGACCTGTTGACGAGTGCATCATCAATAAATGACGTTGTACGAATGCAATTAGATGGAGCAAGAAACAAAGAGAAAAAAACACGGAAGGAAAAACGCATCCGTCTATAGCTCTATCCCGCTCAGCTTTATTTGCACGATTGACCGAAAAATATAAATAGTCCCCCTTCCCCTCCGACCCGTCTAAAATAGAAGTAAGTTTATACTTTGCTACATCCGCATACGATACTCACAGCATGCCCGAGCAAGTTGTGCAGACAAAAGAGCCTATTGTCATGTTCACGTAAGTGGGTCCACGTTGTTGGCAATCGAAGCACTCCTTGTTGCCCGGTTGCGAGACCAGCTCGCGCAACGTCTTCAGATTCTTCTCGTCCTGCTTCTTCTTCGCGGATGCCATGTCGTCGTCGTGGTCGTCGTCGTGGTGCTGTGTTGCCCCTTACACTTCGTTCACATGCACTCTCCACACTCGCGCGCTCGTACTCCCGTATTATACTACGCGACCACAGACGTCTGAAGCAGCAGCGATGTTGGTCGAGAGTCGCGAGAGTGCATGCGAAAAACGGAGTAGGTAGTGCGTCGCCTCCTCCTCCTCCACACACACACACCCCGCGCACGCAACACGACGGCTGCTGCACAGACACACGACGACGGAGAACGGTGCAGCAGCAGCACAGCCTGCAGCCGTTAGCGATCTCTTGTGCGCGCGCGCTTTCCCGATTCCCTCGATCGCCGCTCCGAAATCGAATGCAGTGCCACACGACTGCAGCAGCAGCAACAGCAACGTTGCACTGCTGACCACTATATAATGAAATTGGCGAAGGGTTATCCCCGTGTTGCGGAAGAAATGGGAGGGATTATCTCGACGTCCTCGGTGAGAAAACCCACAGATACAGATTACAGAAGCTCTCTCTTGCTCTCTCTTGGCCTGGCCTAGCGCTGCGGGCCCGTCAGGGAGAATGTACATAAGCGCTGCGCTACGCTAGGTATACTGCTCGCCGCTCTCGCGCGCGCACTGTCTATGCTGCGGCGTTACTTTTCTTTCTTCTCTCTCTTTGGTCGGTCTCGGCCCGTTCGTAGCAATGTTGCTGCTTAAATGCTGTCGGTCGGAGGCGCGTACACACAACACACCGCCGCCCGCGCGCGACGCGAACTTTCCGATGACGTCTGCGACTTCCTATGTCGCACTACTTACCCTCGCCCGCTGCTGCTGCTGACTGACGCACACACGTTATACGGGGGTATCGGACTATCGGTATGTAGGCGCAACTGAGCCCACCCGACTTGGATAAGGTTAGAACTCGTGCGTGTATAAACGTGTATAATACGTACGTATGCATATGTGATACGTTTACGACGCGTGCTAGCTCGGAGTTCTGGGACACCGTGCAATCGGAGGAAAAAGTGCACATGTAAATGTAGCTGCTGCTGCTGACACCGCGCGCGTATGCTAGCGTTGTTGCGGGTGTATATACACACTGTACACTATGTGCGCTCCTTTTTAACGCCCTCTGCTCTCCACGCAGCAGCAGCAGCTGGCTCCGTCGGTTGCTGCCAAGGTGTAATGTTTTGCGCTCGAGCGATCGCTGAACCGCCGTAATATCGTCATGCACTCGCCGCCGCCGCTGCCGCCGTTATACTTTACTGCCTTTTTTCGCTTTTGCCCCGATAAAAAAAATTTCTCCGGCAACGGGCGAAAGTACCGTTAGTTTGTTTACTGGCGTAACGAGGCAAAAATTTAGAGATATGAGATCAGGAGTTGATTCATCGGGGAATTTATGCGATTACGAATGCTTTTGCTGTTAATACGCTACTCTTTTCAGTTTCAAGATAAGAACCGGTTATGGCTAAATGTATAAATTTTGGAGTAACTTTCATTCAAATTACTTGCGTATAAGCAGATATTACGTGAAATTTGAATACTAATCAATTTCTTTTTAACAAAAGATATACTACTACCATACTTTTCATAAAAATTGTATAGGAATTCTTTATAATGAAATTGTTAAAAAATGTTCCTTTTTTTGTTGTTGATTAATTTAATTATTGTGAAATAATGGAAGATTATAATTAGAAAAATGCAATTCAAAAAACAAGTTTCTTATTATAAAATTTTATATTTTGATTTATTTTACAAATTTCATAAAAATTATGTAAACTGTTATCAAGTTAAAAATTAAATAAATCTGCCAATAGCTCTTATTATTGATTATAAATGTATATGTTTAAACCTTATTAACAGTTATTAAAAATGTGTTTAATAAAAATTTTGTGTTATATGTTTTGAATTAACAATAAGCATACAGCTCTTTTGAATCAATGAATTCATTCATTGTTTAATAGTACATTACGATACTAGTGGCATAAGTTGTACTTTACGGCACGGCGTGTATAAACGCCCGAGCGTAGCGAGTGCGCTTAACGCCGTGCCATAAAGAACGACTTATGACACGTGTATCGTACATTATTTTAATTAAATTCAACAAATTGAATACATATATATAAAATTATTTATGTATGTACATGTTTAACTCTATTTTTGTTAAACAACCACCTCTATATTTGAAAAACTGTTCTTGATTTTATTGACTAGTGAATCCATATTGAGGATAGGATTTTCTTTCAAATCTAATTTTGTTAAGTCGTGTCTTTTTATCAAATCAAGAACCTCGTCAGAATCAGTTATTTGATTGCCTGATAACAGAAGGACTTGAAGACTACGCATTGTTGGAAACCCTTTTAGGATAGTAATAGAATTGTGCGATAAGTCAAGTTTGACACATTCTTGTAAAGTATGAAGTTGGTACAGTTGATTCCCAAGATGGTTGTTGTTGAGATTTATTTCTTGGTAAAATGCTAAGTAAGGCTCTTGACTAGACAGAGTTGTCAACTCCATATTTGACAAATCAATGTCACGGACCATATCATTTTTATTTTTAACATTTTCTGTACAGTAAAGATTATATTCAAGAATACGTTTACTACCTATAAAACATAAAGTAACAATATTCCTTTATAAACATAAAATTAGATATGCTAAGAATAATAAGAAATCATTTAATAATGTACATACGCATGTCCTTGTAATAATTTGCTCGAAGTGAATCAACTTTTACTAAATCATTTAATCCTTCCATAATATTTGAATGTTTACTTAAAGGGTCTATATTTAACATAAGATGCATGCCGGTCGATTTAGCCCATTTGTTGGATGGTTCCATTTTTGAAAGCATTTGATAATTATCTAATTGTTCATTTAATTTAAAACTATTTTGATTCCCGCTTAATATTTCACCTTTATAAACCCACTCACTCGAAGTATTCAGTAATACTAATTTATAGAAATCATTTTCATACTTTAAAGATATTTCTTTGTAGTTATCACATAAGGGTTTATCAAATACTGCATACCACACAACAGAAAAAATTTTTCCATGTGGAGATTTCCAATTACATTCAATTTTTTCACCATTTAAATATAACTCCAAATCTAAAGGAACTTCTTTGTGAAATGCAACAGTTATTGTTAATTTATTTAACACTGCTCGCCATAATTTCACAGGTGCCTTCCAGTAATCTAATAACCATCTATGGTAAAACCAAGCACTTGAATCATTTGGATCAGTGAAAGTGGCATTCATTACAAGATCAAGTTCTAAAAATAAAAAGATTTGAGGATATAGTTTTAAAAAATAATTAAAAGGTACAATAATAATATACATAATTTTATATCACCTTCATTATGTTTATCAGCTCTAATTGGTAAATCATGAACATTACTTGGATATAATTTTTTCAATAGTTTACTTCTGTAATGCCATGATGAATAATTTGAAAAATTATTTGATATTTTTGTTGAAGTAAATTCTAATTCATCTGTATCTGACACATTGGCTTTACGAACCACAAAAAATCTATAATCCCAGCAGTGAACTGAAATAGTAAACAAAATGACATTTCTTAATAACCAAGACTAAATTCCAGAATACAAGGTGTTTTTCTAATTGTTTGAATAAACTTACAATTTCTCTCATCTAAATTAAGGCATTTATTACATAAATCCAGTTCCCTCTTCCAATTTGGATTTAGTAATCTTTCAATTACCCATATACGTTGATACCATACACAGTACGATTTTGGATTTTCTCTTAAACTTATCTCAGTAAGATGAAGCTCTTTTTCTAACCTTTCATTACGATCTTCATCAGACCTGTATTACCAAATTTTTGTTAAAACTTTTATTCAACAGTAAATAATTGCAAAAGCAATTTAAAATATGTCATTTATAAATTATTTCATAATCATTTATACATAAATATAAATAAAGAATATATTTTTATATACTTATAAAATAAAGACGAACACCATTGTAATGAAAAGGAGACTTAAAATTAAATATTATACTGTATTGTAAAAGTTAAAAATAGTAGAAGTGAATAATTTACCAATCATTATTTATGAAAGCCTCTCTCCTTATGTTCCAAAGTGTATAAACATCTGGGTGTCGAACTAGTAGCTTTTCTGTTACTAAAAGTATTTCATCATCCCACTCTTTATTTTTTCTCTAATAAAAAAAAAAAATTAATGTATATTTTATGCAACAATGCATAAAAAATGATAAGATCCATATAAATAAAATAACCTTTTGAAATACTAATTCAATTCCCTTTTTAAATTCAGCTGCTTTCTTTTGCTTTTCTGCTTGCTTGATTTTCTCTTGTTCTGCTGTGGTACGAACTTTTACTCTTCCGTGCTTTAAGAAATTGAAAACACATTATTTTAATCTATATATTTATAATTTTTCTATAATTTATTTTTTACCATGATTTAAAGATGCAAAATATTTTAAGAAAATATTTGGTTAGTCTAGGTGCTATTGTTTTTATGTTTATTCTTCATTAAAATTTACTCAAGATCTATCAAATACATATTCCAAGAATAGATATGACAAGATTTGTTATTAATTTGATCATTAAAAAAGTGTTAAAATCTTGAAAAGAATGACAGAGAAAAAACACTACTGGAAAGACTAAAGAACCAATAATATCTTGTACATTATGCTATATTGGACAAACCCAAAATATACAGACATGATGAACGACAATGCCCGCCCGAAGGTGTTTTTTCAATCTTGCGCTTAGAAACACTTTGCTATTATTATGAACTGCATTCGCATGAATGAATAACGCACATTTAGGGTCGTTCTACAATAGCGTAGAATTAAAAGATTAATTTAGAAATTAATATTAAATAAGACAACAATTAAATAACAAACATATTGGAACATATTCCCATAAAATGGTGATCTCGATAAAGATTCTAACAATAAAAATCATTGATTCATTTAATTCGTCAGTTAAATACTTTCAACCCGTTTCGTAAATAACTGATAAGTAAATAACGAATTTATGATCACCCGAATAGGAATAAATAATTCTGACGATAAATAAACTTCATAACAATATTTGATAATTAAATTAACAATTAAATAAAGGAAGCTTACTCAGGGAGAAAAGCTCTTCAAAGAATTATTTACTGCTCTGAGATTCTAGGAAATCACGAGGTGACTGCAACGGCCATCAGGGCCCTCAAGGGCAATGAGTACGAGGTTGCCGAAAGCAACAACTGCCCCGGATGACATTGCGTAGTGCAGGCAACCCCAAGGACAAGAAAACACAAACAGCAGCGCAGCCTGTAGCCAAGGTCGAAGGGTCAAACAGCCTACTATCTCGCAGCGCCGAAAAACGTGAATAACAGCGTAGCCTGTAGTCAAGGATGAAAGGTCAACCAACGTACGATCTTGCAGCGTAGTCTGCCTTCAGGGACGAAAGGTTGAGATAAATATAAACAACGTCCCGTATCGGAGCCTAGCCCACATCCAGAGCAACAAATAATACCTGGAAGGGATTAACGAAGAAGTAGACAACTCCGAGAAGTTATGAGGGACAGCCCAAGATGTAAACACCACACCCCACTAATCCAACAGCTCAGGGCCTATATATGTAAGAGAGGGAGTACCGTGGGCCCAGGAGCTCAGTTGCACTAGTGCAAGCACCCTGACCACGTCTCAATGTATCAGAATGATTCCATTCGAGTCAAATTGAGTTATATCGAGTCACGCTAACGCAGAAATTCTGTCAAAGTCGAAGTCATTATTTGCTTTAATAAATCTCAAAGTTCAAATTTAATCATCTCGTGTTCAAATCTTTATTTCAAATTTCCCGCGACTTCTTGCGCTTCAGATCTCAATTGAACAACGAAAATTCCACGTTCCTGTTGGTCAACTTGGAAACCATTGTAGAAACGCTTTTCTACTCTAAAAACCCGACTCGGGTCATAACGGGCTTTCTTCAATAGCGCAGAATGTTGGACGTTGGACGTTGGACGTTGGATACATTTTAATGTTTGTTGTCCGATATCTACTGAGTTCGTAATCAATGGTTGTAAACGAACACACCTTCTCTACAGATAGGCGACAGTGTATGACTGTACAAGTATAATACACTGTACAAGTACGTGACATCCTCCTCGTTTCGTTGAGCCTTCTTAAGGCTCAAACAAGGAGGATGTCACGTACTGTCTCCATAAGGGCCTTTGCACGCAAAAGCATAACGCGGAGGAATAAGGAATAAGAGGGCATAAGGTGGACATAAGGTACTTATGCTCCGCTTATTCCTCTTATGCCCGTGTTGTGTACGCAACGAAACGTGCATAACCTCTTGATTTTTTTGGAGTAAAGTTTTCGAAATGAAATAGCTTACTGTAATTATTAATTGACTCTAATTGGTTACAATGTAAAAAGTTGACAAAATAATAAAACTTGAGGGACTTTTGTATTTTATCATTTCAACGTGCAGAAGTGAGAAAAGTTTTCTTCTTAATCATTTAGTGATTATTTTTATAATAATTTATAGTGTAGACATTTTTGAACAATGGATGAAGAGGTAAATGTTTACTTGCAATTTATTATTAAAAAACTTACTCCAAAACAAGCAATTTAGGGGTTATGCACGATCCGTTGCGTACACAACACGGGCATAAAAGGAATAAGCGGAGCATAAGTACCTTATGTCCACCTTATGCCCTCTTATTCCTTATTCCTTCGCGTTATGTTTTTAGCGTGCAAAGGCCCTAAGTGTGCCTGGGGCCTTATTCCATTAGCGTATCGAGTGAGATATAAAAGACAAGATAAGACGATCAAATTGATGCCAATGCGCATGCGCAAGCTGATGTTTTTGCCTTTGTTAGTAGGTTTTAGGGCGAGTTTGCAATGAATTGGACATGTGAGATAAGATTTGAAGATGAAAAAAGCATACATTCTCTTATTTCACTTATGCCCTTATGTGGGATTCTAAGTCACGTCGTAGCCACCACGTCTTACAAAGTACATGTCGTTAAATCAATAGATTGTATCGATAGACAAATGTGAAGGTTACACAAGATACCATCGTAGATTTGTGTATTTAACACATCTTGTATTTATTATTACAATTGTTATTATTAAATAAATAATTGATCTTGTAAAAATGTGAAAATCTACGATGTCATCTTTAATTAATGCTTTAGTTAACAAAAAATTTTGAATTAGACAAAAAAAAATAGTTAAATTAGATTAAGATTATTTCTAATTAATGCAACTTTTCAAATAACTTTTAGTTTCTAATATAATTAAAATTAAATATTTTTTAAAAGATACACAAATATTATAATGAATAATAAACTTTTATTCTTATTTTAGTATAAATTCTATAAAGTGTCATATTTTGATAAAAAAAAACATTTTGGTCTTATAGAAAAAGTTTTTGTGAAACGAGATTTCCATTTTAGAAAAGAATTTCTTACTTTAAATTAAAAAAATTATTAGTAGTATTACTTAAACGAAAAAAAATCAGTTTTCAAAAAAAGAACAAATTTTTTTTTAATTTCTTTGTGACAAAGTGTAATTTTAGGTTGTATTGCCTGTAAGGTCCTTGCCAAAAGTTAGTTTTTCACTTTAAATCGGCGATAAATTTAAAAATCGTCATTACAATTTACATTTTTCCTTAAAATAACTTACAATTTTTATTACAATTTACAATTTGCATTAAAATTTACAATTTTTATTACAATTTACAATTTGCATTAAAATTTACAATTTTCATTACAATTTTGACAATTTAAAAAAATAGTGCCGAATTTACAATTTTACTTTGATTTTTTATTTTTAAAGCTTATAATATTCCAATTGCATTAATACATTGCGGATACTTTACAGACCTTAAGTCACCTTAAGTAACCTTAAGTTTTGTAAAACAGAATCATATTATATAAAAAAAATTTTTGGTTTTATAGAAAAAGTTGTTGTTAAAAAAGATTTTCAATTTAGAAACGAATTTCTTAATAAGAAGTTATGTTTTAGATATAAAGTTTTGTATAAGTTTTGTATAAGAAAATAATCTTTTCTATTTTTTAAAATAATAAAAGCAAATAAATATGAGGATTTGCTAAACACTATTTATTTATTTTATTTTATCTATACATATCCTTATCGAGTAAATATAAAAAGCATAAATATCAGAATAATATTGATCTAATCAATTTGCCTCTTGTATTTGTTTATTTGAGATTTATTGATTTTGGTCGCCAATTAAATAAAATTTAGATTTAAATATTTTTAGAAAATGATAATGTAAATTAATTAATAACATGTAGAATACGTAATTAATGACATATTAATAAATTTTATACCACTCTAACCTCAAAATCACAACTTTGGTATGATTTTTCGGCGCTCGTGGTATAAAATACCGTTCGAAACTAGTGCGTAAGTCGATTATTTAGCTGGTGCGACTTTTTCGCACTCGCTTCGCTCGTGCAATAATAAGTACGTTGACTCATAGAATTCAAGAAAAAGCTTATAACAATTAATATTTAATTAAAAACATTGTGATCGGTACGGTAGAGATCTCTGTCGGTATTCGCATATCACCTGAATTAAAAACATGCGCCCAACCATCTGCGCATGCGCACCACCACATTCATCAGTATTGTCTGTGTCATTTACTAAGCTGTGTCACTGAATTTTGTCTCGCTCGACACGCTAATGGAATAACCCCTCTGGCGCTAGACTATGAGGCTGTCTCGAGCCGACACAGAGTTTGGCGACACAACTGTCTCGGCATGTGCCGATGTTTTCAGATGGATGTTAACTTGGAACGTAGGAACGTAGGAACCAGAGTCAAATTGGGCTCTAGTGAACTGTAGTTCCTACGTTCCTACGTTCCAAAGTAACATCCATCTGAAAACATCGGCCCGTGCCGAGACAGTTGTATGTCGCCAAACTCTGTGTCGGCTCGAGACAGCCTCATAGTCTATCCCCTGTGCCTAGGCTCACTGACTCTGACTCAACTCTACACCAATCGGAGTATTCAAAGTCAAGCCTCGAGCTTGGAGGCTTAGTTCCGATTGGTTCATTAATTGTTGAGTCAGAGTTCGTGAGCCTAGGCACAGACACACTTAGAGCGAGTCCACATAAGAGGTACAGGCCTGTGCTATTGTACCAAGCGACAAAAAATAGGTGTCCGACATCTAGCATACTCATTACCCATTGCTGAAGATTAACATATTGAACTTCTGCCATGGGTCATGAGTATACTAGATATCGGACAACTAGTTTTTTTCGCTTGGTACAAAAGTACAAAAGCACAGGCCTATGCCTCTTACGGTGAAAGTACAATGGTGTTCCGTGCCATGCTCCGTGCTCTGTTCCGTGCTCTGTTCCGTGCTTTGTGCCATCAGTGCCATCAGTGCCATCTGTGCGCGGCGTCCACACTGTTCCTGTTGATTCCATAATTCTGGGCTAAAATTTTTTTTTCTTTTTTTTAACACTTTTAATAACATCACTATTTCTAATAAATGTACACAATGTTCTGCTACATTTATTGCTCTCAATATTTTATTACAATTATAATTTTTCTGGAGTCATTCGTTCATCTTTTAACACTTATAACATCACTATCACTGTATTACTATATACTATATACACTTATATTACACTGTAAAAACTGCTGTCTAAATTTACGACTTCAAAATTATAATAAAATTACAAATTTTATTAATATCTCAATTATATTACAAATTACAAACCTCGTAAAATATATAAGATTATACTGTTTATAGTATTATAGTACGTAGATAAAAATGTTATAGAGACGGCACACCAACGTTAAATTTTAAACCAGAATTATGGAATCAACAGGAACAGTGTGGACGCCGCGCACAGATCGCACTGAGCACGGAACAGAGCACGGAGCATGGCACGGAACACCATTGTACTTTCACCGTTATGTGGACTCACTCTTATGGAGACAGTCCCTAAGTGTACCTGTGCCTAGGCTCAGTGACTCTGACTCAACTCTACACCAATCGGAGTATTCGAAGTCAAGCCAAGAGCTTGGAGGCTTAGCTCCGATTGGTGTAGAGTTGAGTCAGAGTCACTGAGCCTAGGCACAGGCACACTTAGGCCCCCGTTACAGAGCCTTCTACAACCTCACGTAAAAACTGTGCGTGCACGCAAATTTCACTAGATTTCACTAGAATAAGGAGTGCAACCAACCTTGTTTAAAAATCAACACTGTTTTCTAACCTCAAACAAACAATTCTTGGATGGTTTTTTGGAGAAAAAGTGTGGCAATTTTTAGTCAAGGTTGGTTGCAAGTGAGATTTGCGTGCACGCACAGTTTTTGCGTGAGGTTGTAGATGGAGCATACATAAGAGCGTTTGCATGCGGGCGCACGCGTATGCACGCGTAAGATAACTAGTAATTGTCCATGCAGCCAACGTGAACAAGTTAGTGCCTCCAAAGAAAGCAGATAACGAACAGTTTTTTTTTTGGAGGCACTAAATTTTTCACGTTGGCTGCATCGAAAATTACTAGATATTCCCTAGTTGCATACGCGTGCAACCACGTGCAAACCCTCTTAGGGACAATGTACATAAGAGCCATGTCGTGCTGTGTCGTGCTGTGCCTTGCCGTGCCGTGCCTTGCTCTTGCCGTGCTGTGCCTTGCTCTTGCCGTGCCTTGCGTTTCATTCCTATTTCTGTCGGTTTATATACATGTATTCTATATCTCTGTAGGAACGAAACGGCAAGGCACGGCAAGAGCAAGACACGACACGACAAGGGCAAGGCAAGGCACAGCACGACACAGCACGACACGGCTCTTATGTACATTGTCCCTGGGGGGGTTATTCCATTAGCGTGTCGAGCGAGACAAAATTCAGTGACACAGCTTAGTAAATGACACAGACAATACTGATGAATGTGGTGGTGCGCATGCGCAGATGGTTGGGCGCATGTTTTTAATTAAGGTGATATGCCAATACCGACAGAGATCTCTACCGTACCGATCACAATGTTTTTAATTACATATTAATTGTTATAAGCTTTTTCTTGAATTCTATGAGTCGACGTACTTATTATCTAATTCCCGGTCAACTTCTAGATAAATCGAATGGAAAATAAAGACGAAATTTGAAAAATCGCAACGTCATAAAATATCATAATAACCCCGAAATACGACATCTTGCGATTTTTCAAATTTCGTCTTTATTTTCCATTAGATATCTAAAATTGGACCGGGAATTAGGTAATAAGTTTGCCTTTGTGTATCAACTCTCAGAATTCATGAAAAAGCTTGTAACAACTAATATTTAAGTACAAACATTGTGGTCGGTACGGCAGCGAACTCTGTCGGTATAAGGCATCCCATACGATGGAGATGAAATAATTAATATAATTTATTAATATGTTATTAATTACGTATTCTACATCTTATTAATTAATTTACATTATAATTTTCTAAAAATATTTAAATCTAAATTTTATTTAATTGGCGACCAAAATCAATAAGTCTCAAATAAACAAATACAACAGGCAAATTGATTAGATCAACATTATTCTGATATTTATGCTTTTTATATTTACTCGATAAGGATATGTATAGATAAAATAAAATAAATAAATAGTATTTAGCAAATCCTCATATTTATTTGCTTTTATTTTTTTTAAAATACAAAAGATTATTTTCTTATACAAAACTTATACAAAACTTTATATCTAAAACATAACTTCTTACTAAGAAATTCGTTTCTAAATTGAAAATCTTTTTTAACAACTTTTTCTATAAAATCAAAAATTTTTTTTTATCATAATATGATTCTGTTTTACAAAACTTAAGGTTACTTAAGGTAACTTAAGGTCCGTAAAGTCCCTGCCTAAAGTATTTCACGTTAAAATAATTATATAAAAGCATTTGATCAATTTTTAATTCTCGCGATCAATGTATTAATACAATTGGAATATTATAAGCTTTAAAAATAAAAAATCAAAGTAAAATTGTAAATTCGGCACTATTTTTTTAAATTGTCAAAATTGTAATGAAAATTGTAAATTGTAATGCAAATTGTAAATTGTAATGAAAATAGTAAATTGTAATGCAAATTGTAAATTGTAATGAAAATTGTAAATTGTAATGAAAATCGTAAATTATTTTAAGGAAAAATGTAAATTGTAATGACGATTTTTAAATTTATCGCCGATTTAAAGTGAAAAACTAACTTTTGGCAAGGACCTTACAGGCAATACAACCTAAAATTACACTTTGTCACAAAGAAATTAAAAAAAAAAGTTTGTTCTTTTTTGAAAACTGATTTTTCTTGTTTAAGGGGGTGCCATAGCCATATCATTACCGACCGAGCAATTGGCACAGTTTCAAGCTTATTAAAAATGAAATACATAAAATCACAAAAAATCAAGAGAACACTTCGCTGCAGTTTTGAACAATCTATCACCCAGTACAAGTTTGAAGTCGAAATATCAAGTGGTTTTTGCAAAAACTTTGAAAGAAACCGAATTTTGTTTTGTTTAAAGTTTTTGCAAAAACCACTTTATATTTCGACTTCAAACTTGCACTGAGTGATAGATTGTTCAAAACTGCAGCGACGTGTTCTCTTGATTTTTTGTGATTTTATGTATTTCATTTTTAATAAGCTTGAAACTGTGCCAATTGCTCGGTCGGTAATGGTAGGACTATGGCACCCTGTTAAGTAATACTACTAATAATTTTTTTAATTTAAAGTAAGAAATTCTTTCCTAAAATGGAAATCTCGTTTCACAGAAACTTTTTCTATAAGACCAAAATTTTTTTTTTATCAAAATATGATTCTTTATAGAATTTATACTAAAATAAGAATAAAAGTTTATTATTCATTATAATATTTGTGTATCTTTCTTTTAAAAAATATTTAATTTTAATTATATTAGAAACTAAAAGCTATTTGAAAAGTTGCATTAATTAGAAATAATCTTAATCTAATTTAACTATTTTTTTTTGTCCAATTCAAAATTTTGTGTTAACTAAAGCATTAATTAAAGATGACATCGTAGATTTTCACATTTTTACAAGATCAATTATTTATTTAATAATAACAATTCTAATAATAAATACAATATGTGTTAAATACACAAATCTACGTTGGTGTTTTGTGTAACCTTCACATTTAGTTCATGTGTCTATCGATACAATCTATTGATTTATAAACGACATGTACTTTGTGAGGGTGTGTCCAGAATAGGACAGAAACTGCTCATGCAAATCTATGCTTTAGTAATTTCTAGTGAAAATTTAGGGATATCTAGTGATTTTGAACCTTAATTACCAGATATCCCTAAATTTTCACTAGAAATTACTAAAGCTTATATTTGCGCAAGCAGTTTCCGTCCTATTCTGGACACACCCTAAGACGTGGTGGCTACGACGTGACTTAGAATCCTACATAGGGCATAAATGAAATAAGAGAATGTATGCCTTTTTCATCTTTAAATCTTATATCACTTGTCCAATTCTTTGCAAAGTCACCCTAAAACCTACTAACAAAGGCAAAAACATCGGCTTGCACATGCGCATTGGTATCAATTTGATCGTCTCATCTTGTCTTTAAGGGAAGGGCCACATATGTGAATACGCTTGCGTACGAATCCGCATAGCGCAGTGGAGTCACTAGGAAAACTTTGTAATGCCAACTTTGCAGGAAAGTCACTATGGTTTCGTGAGGAACTTCTATTGTTGAGAGGGTTCACGAAGTCATAATGACTTTCCTGTACAGTTGGCACTAGCGAGTTTCGCTTAGGCCGTCTAGTGATTCCGCTGCGTCGTACGCATTCATGCGCAAGCGTATTCACATATGTGGCCAAAGCCTTAGGGAGAGTCCAGACTGGCGCTGCGCGTACGATCCGCGGATGCGCGCTGTGCATCCAACCAACAGCAGCTTGGCTCGAGCGGACTAGATCATCTTTCTACTCGATTCCGCTCGAGCCAAGCTGCCATTGGTTGGACGCGCAGCACGCATCCGCGGATCGTACGCGCAGCGCCAGTCTGAACTCTCCCTTATATCTCACTCGACACGCTAATGGAATAAGGCTGATGCCCTAATCACATAACCGCATACGATCGCGTACGTCTACGTACGACCACGTCCGACGTTAAGGAAGAATCTAGTGATTTTCGCTGTTGCCAACAGCGGCGATGTCAGTGCAATAACCAGTACTTACGAGGAACAGACCTACATATACGAAAGACCTACTACACCAACGACAACAGACATAACCAAGCAAGCGTTACTCCGATCTACCGCGCTTCGTGTGCGTAGGTCTGTTCCTCGGTAGTACTAGTTATTGCACTGACATTGCCGCTGTTGGCAACAGCGAAAATCACTAGTTTCTTCCTTAACATCAGACGTGGTCGTACGCAGACGTACGCCATCGTACGGGATTATGTGATTAGGGCATGAGAAAAGCGAGCGCGTGAGCTCTTACGCGGTTGAACACGCGCTTATGTGCTACTAGAGGCATAAAATCAGTTAATCCTTGCCAAACGTGCAATTGGAGAAGCAGCCTAATGAGTACCCGAATATTGGTAACCTTTTCATTCGACATGCGTTTCGTGGAATTGTGGCGCTAGCATTAAAGGCCCCTAGGGGACTCGCCACAAATGGACCGTGCCGTGCCGTGCCGTCGCCGCCCGGGCCGCCCCGGGGCCTTTCTACATATGTGTTCTGTGTGTTCTGTGTGTTCCCGACAAAGACAGTTAGATCTGTTCCGTTTATGTGAGACAGAGACAGACATAGAGAGAAGTTGTCTAGAACAGACAGAACACACATATGTAGAAAGGGCCCCGTGCCATAGCGTGCCGAGCGCTTTTCGTATCGGAGTGCGCCGACTATCAAGAGTATTGCTTCCGTGCTCCAAGCCCTTTTGGACATATGAGTTTGCCATCTGCAATCTTTGTTTATGACGAAAAAAATAAGCATAGCCTGGATTGCTCCGAAATATTCTGCAGGTAAAATCATTGTTAAGTTCACTGTAAATGTTGCTAATGTCAACATTATGTTAATTTTACGGTGTTATAACACTTTTTTTTTGTTTAATACTGTTTAATAATTAATTTACAGAATGGACCAAAGTAAAATGGAAAAAATGTTAACGTGTTGTAAACTACATGTGACAGCAGTATCGTTATTGATAATAGCTAGAATATTAAAAAAAAAAAAGAAAAAAAACTCAGGAGATGGTGGGTTCTTGTGTATCTACTAAAACATGAACAATAATATATTTTATTACAAATTATTATTATTATTATTATTAAATTAAATAATTAATAATAATTATTATTAATAATTAATAATAATAATTAGTAATAATTAATTTATTAAATTATTATTTATTTTATTACAAACGAGGACACAACAGTTCCATGTGACATACAGTAGGTTAAGAGTTGCTTTTTTATTTTAATCTATGCTATTCCATGCTATTAAACAAAAAGAAAAAAAAGTGTTATAACACCGTAAAATTAACATAATGTTGACATTAGCAAAATTTACAATGATTTAACAATGATTTTACCTGTAGAATATTTCGGAGCAATCCAGGCTATGCTTGATTTTTTTCGTCATAAACAAAGATTGCAGATGGCAAACTCATATGTCCAAAAGGGCTTGGAGCACGGAAGCAATACTCTTGATAGACGGCGCACTCCGATTCGAAAAGCGCTCGGCACGCTATGGCACGCTATGGCACGGGGCGGCCCGGGCGGCGACGGCACGGCATGGTACGGTCCCTAGGGACTCGCCACAAATGGGACCATGCCGTCGCCGCCCGGGTGCCGGTGCCGAGCGCTTTTCGAATCGGAGTGCGCCGTCTGAGTATTGCTTCCGTGCTCCAAGCCCTTTTGGACATGTGAGTTTGCCATCTCCAATCTTTGTTTATGACGAAAAAAATCAAGCATAGCCTGGATTGCTCCGAAATATTCTGCAGGTAAAATCATTGTTAAATTATCGTAAATTTTGTTAATGTCAACATTATGTTAGTTTTACGGTGTTATAACACCTTTTTTTTTGTTTAATACTGTTTAATAATATGCTTGATTTTTTTCGTCATAAACAAAGATTGCAGATGGCAAACTCACATGTCCAAAAGGGCTTGGAGCACGGAAGCAATACTCTTAGACGGCGCACTCCGATTCGAAAAGCGCTCGGCACGCTATGACACCGGCACCCGGGCGGCGACGGCACGGTCCCATTTGTGACGAGTCCCCTATGCCCTAATCACATAACCGCGTACGATCGCGTACGTCTGCGTACAACCGCGTCCGACGTTAAGGAAGAATCTAGTGATTTTCGCTGTTGCCAATAGCGGCAATGTCAGTGCAATAACTAGTACTTTCGAGGAACAGACCTACGTATACGAAAGTCGGCTACTACATCAACGACAACAGACATAAACAAGCAAGCGTTACTCCGATCTACTGCACTTCGTGTGAGTAGGTCTGTTCCTCGAAAGTACTAGTTATTGCACTGACATTGCCGCTGTTGGCAACAGCGAAAATCACTAGATTCTTCCTTAACGTCGGACGCGGTTGTACGTAGACGTACGCGATCGTACGCGGTTATGTGATTAGGGCATTACAGGCAAAAAGAAAAAGCAAAAGAACAGGAACAGATATAAGAATAACATGGATCTATACAGATATACATCTATATACATGAGAAACAGGAACAGCTAAAAGGAACACCTTGTACTATGGGCCTTTGCACGCTAAAAGCATATCGCGAAGGAATAAGGAATAAGAGGGCATAAGGTGGACATAAGGTACTTATGCTCCGCTTATTTCTCTTAAGCTGTGTCTACAATAGGATGTGAAACACTTGTGCAAATATCGTGTATGTAGACATAACTAAAAATGACAACTTGACAAGATGATATTTAAGTGATAAACGAACAGACTTGAGAAACGGAGGAGGAAGAGGACAAGGAAGAAGATGATTCTGACTCCGATTCTGATTCTGCTATAAAGATAGTGAGTGCTTATTATTTTAATTTAAAGTTATTATGTTAAATTTCTATTAATAATTTGTATTCCTTTATTTAGTCTGAAGGTTTTGTTATTGCATTCCCTTGCGAATGCAACTATTCAGAGTCAGAATACTTATTTTGCAATGGTTTAGAAATTAGGAGAGCAAGTATTGGAAAAAATGAAGTTTTTAAATGAGTTCGTGTCTCATAAAAGTCTTGTTACGGAAAAAACTAACATTCCTGAAGAAATAGACATTATTGAAGTAGGTAGTTCTAATGATGATGAAGATAGCTCGAGTATTCTAGATTATATTTTAAAAACTGAAAAAACTGATCCTAAAGAGGAAATGAATAGTATAAACATTGAATACTTGGATGAATATAAAGATATTGTAATGGAAAAAAATGTTCTCAGTGATGTCCATATTGTTAAGAAAAATGAAACCAAAACTAAGATTAATGAAACTTCTAATATTGATACAGATAAAAAATATTTGGATAAAGAAAATAAAAACAGCAATGAAACTTTTACTGAAGAAATAGAAAAAAAAATGTTTACTAGACATGTAAATGAGACTAAAAATCAGATCAATGAAATTTTTAAGAATGGAACCGCAAAAAAATGTTTGATTGAGTCTAGTAACCATAAAAATGATCTACATTACATTATCACTGAGTTTAAAGAAGCTGAACAAAGAAATGCTGAAATGGAAAACATTATCAATCGAACAAAAATTATTTGTTCTTTACTCAATAAATTAGTACCAGAAGAAATGTGTGAGGCGCTCATTAAAATAATGCATATATTTCAAAAGTTTGCATAATATCCTTGTCTTTTTTTGTACAATTATCTAATTTTTTTTTTATAATCCTTTTGTAACTTTTTTTTAAAGCGATGGAAGTGAGTTGAATATTCGCGACTTTGTGCTTTGCTTTGTTACTGAATGTTTTAGTTTATAAGATTTCAGGTTGAAATTAGGGAAGACGTTATTTGCTGTAATGCTTATATTTGATGCGTTAGTTTATATTATGATCTATTTTGTAATTCTTTAAGGCTATCTTATTTTTTTATAATGCTTTGTAATTCTTTCTTATAGTTTGTATTAAGAACTTTGGAACAAATAAAATTTAATAAAATTTATTGGAAGATTATTCGTATTTTGTTTCTTTTATATAAATAACATTTAGAAAAGAATTAGTTGAGTAGGGTTTATGTTTCATATATAGACTAATAATTATAAAAAGCTGTTGTTTATATTATGTAAATTTATTATTTAAACAAAAATCATTTATAACATATTTTATGAAAATAGTTTATATTAATCTTCAATAATATAAAAACAACATAAATATCTTCCTCGTCCTCTTCCTCCTCCGTTTCTTAAGTCTGTTCGTTTATTATCAAAATATCATCTTGTCAAGTTGTCATTTTTAGTTATGTCTTATACATACACGATATTTGCACAAGTGTTTTACATCCTATTGTAGACACAGCCTTAGCCCGTGTTGTGTACGCAACGAAACGTGCATAACCTCTTGATTTTTTTGGAGTAAAGTTTTTGAAATGAAATAGCTTACTGTAATTATTAATTGACTCTAATTGGTTACAATGTAAAAAGTTAACAAAATAATAAAACTTGAGGGGATTTTTTATTTTATCATTTCAACGTGCAGAAGTGAGAAAAGTTTTCTTCTTAATCATTTAGTGATTATTTTTATAATAATTTATAGTGTAGACATTTTTGAACAATGGATGAAGAAGTAAATGTTTACTTGCAATTTATTATTAAAAAACTTACTCCAAAATAAGGCATAAGAGGAATAAGCGGAGCATAAGTACCTTATGTCCACCTTATGCCCTCTTATTTCTTATTCCTTTTGCGTTATGCTTTTAGCGTGCAAAGGCCCTAAGAGACTACGTCTCTTCCGCTTTATCCTGAGGCCTTTCTACATATGTGTGTTCTGTGTGTTCTATGTGTTCCCGACAAAGACAGATAGATCTGTTCCGTTTATGTAAGATAGAGGCAGACATAGAGAAAAGTTGTCTAGAACACACATATGTAGAAAGGCCCCTGTGGTAATAAGTACTTAGATGTCGAACAACACTTTCTTTTTGGTAGAGCGCAAAGCGCACGGCGCACAGCTCCGAGCATGTAATGTGGATTCACCGTTACTTAGCATGACGAAGATCTAACCTAAACTGAAAAAAATATTATGCGCATCTACTTATAACGTTATAAGTAACCTTCTGTGCAGCAACGCATGCATAGATTTTAGATGTATATAATAAATATATATAAACAATAAAAATTGTGCAAAAAAAATTTTCTATTCTTTGACAGTGGGAATCGTAACCAAATAGTAAAACATGTCCGTTTTTAGGCTTTCTACATTTTTTTCAATTAATTCTTTAGGTAGTCACAGTGTTTTGTGTTTAAGGTAAGTTTTCTATTTTTATAGTAGGAATAAAAGTGTATTTAAATAATGTTACATTTATTTTTAGACATACATTAAAATGCTGTGATGAACAGCGCATGTCTGTATCAAGCAAAAAAATTCTGGAAAAGTTAGGTATCCCATTGCCTCCTAAGAAACCTTTAACGCCTTATCTAAAATATGTACATCAAGTCAGGTCAAAGATAATTCAAAACGACTCAAAATTAAGTCCTCAAGAAATATTTAAAATAGTTGGAAAACAATGGTCCGAATATGACCCAGAGCAAAAAAAAGTATTACAGAAAGAATATTTATTTGAAGTAGAAACATATTTGTCAGAGATTAAAAAATATAAAAAATCTATCACACCAGAGCAGCAAGAATCAATTAAAAATGCCAGAGAGAAATATAAGCGAGCTAAACAATTAGCAAATGAAAGTCAGGTACATTTTTCTCTCAATATTTGCAATGTAAATTTGTAAATATATTTTCTTATTTTGTATTCAATTAAACATATTTCAGAAAAAAGAAAGTTTGGGTAAACCAAAGAAACCACCCACATACTTTCTACAATTTATGATAGATAAAAAATCTCAAAAACCAAATAATGTGAAACATAGTGTATGTATTCATTTTATCAAAATCTTTTTAAAAATTAGATTTATAACATAGTAGTTCTAATATTTTATCGTTTTAGGATTGGATAAAAAGTATGGCAAAAGAATGGGAAAATATTTCTCCATCAGAAAAACAGAAGTACGAGAATGATGCCAAAGTTGTTTTGGAAAAGTATAGATCAGACATGCTAAACTGGGAAGAAAGTATGGTAAGACAAGGACATATTGATATTGTTAGGAATAAAGACGTTTTAGGTAATAAGTTGTCTAAGAAGCAATCAACTAAGGCTACATTATAATTATTTATTTTTATATATAAACTTTAATGTTGATTATATGACTGAATGCTATTATAAGATTTAATTACATTTATATACAATAAATATTTTTGTCAATATTTTTTCAAGTTTATTATTTTCATATGAAAGTTTATTCTGTAATTTTTTATTTTATATTTGTACAAAACAGAGATTTCAATATTTTTGCATTTTAATAAAATTGCACACAACTTAAATCAGACCAACAAATAGATATAATCCAGTGGAACATCACAAAACTTGTTAAATATAATGCTAAATCTTTGGAAATAGTTCTACTTATAGTCCATATTTTATTGAAATTGTGCACAATTTTAGGTTTAATATTGCACAAAATTAATGCAGCCACTAACATGCTATTTCCTTGAGACTCTTCAGACTCATGTTTAAGGCACAATCGTGTTATTGACATTATTAGGTAAGGTGTTATTATACCCTGTAAAAATAATGATCATGGGATATTTCTTTACTATCATTTTAAGGATGTATTTTAAGAATTTATTGTAAATATTGTCTTACCTTATAAAATGAGAAATCCAAATTTATAACAAAAAGAATGTTTACAAATGCAGCAAGAAAAATGTACAATAAGGGGCTAAAGAATAAATTAGAAAACAATGAACATTGTGATTGTTCACATGCTTGATTAGGTGGATTACTTTTCAAATGTGAATTTAAAATATCGTAATTTGCTGTATCATCTTTTGAAGAATAACCATCTACATGATTGGAAAGAAAATGGTCATTTAATTGTTTGTATTCTAAATTTGAGTTGGGTTGTTCAAATGATTGGTTATTGTAAGTATCTGAAAAATATTAAATAATAAGTCAATATATATAATAAATAGTAGTAGAAAGTGATTTATCTCAACAATAGATGAATATTATGCATTTTTTAACGACCATAGGTACCAGTTATTAGTTTTGAACAGGTACATTTACTTTACTACTCGAAGAGAAAGAAAAGACGTAATTACCTTGCCCTAGTAAATTCTGATGTTTTTCTTTAGTTGTAATATTATTTTCTAATACACTATCACATTTTGTTTCAAGATATCCATTTTCTGGTTGTGGTCTTGAGTGTTTTATGTTCTCATTGTTTTCTAGAAAGAATATAATATCGAAGACGTTATAATAAACAATTAAAAAAAATTTTAAAGTGAGGTTATGTTTACATGTGCTAAAGCAGTAAATATTAATAATAATTCAATTTCCAAGACTCATTATACTTAAAATTACCTTCTATAGAATTTTCTTTATATTTGCCGGTAATTTTTTGAAGACGGTTTTCAGAATTTTCTAAAATACGTCGTCTCCTAGCTTCTCTTCTAGCAGCAGCTTCAGCCATGGTAAGTTTCACGAATTATTTTTGTATAATGTTTATATACAATATAAATATTTTTCACATAATAAATTTCTTAAAATAAGAAACTAATATGCATTACATCTTTAAAAATCTTCAATTTATCTAGCTTAGTTTTGGAAATAATATTTCTCTATTTCTTGTCTGTTACAAACATGACACAAACCTACTCGACTCTACCTAAACCCCAACTCCGGAATAGATCGCAGCGCCCCCATGACTTCATTTACGTATTTTCATTAATTTAAGTGTACTTATAAATTTTAAATTAATCATAACTCAGTTTTCCCACGTGTAAAAGTTAATAAGGATTACTTTTAAACAAGTTTCATGAATTTAAATGAATAAATGAACTTGTATTTTGTAGAGAAAATTCAAACGTTCAGTGGACATTTCTGAAAATGACTCCAAATTTTTCTCTACAAAATACAGATTTATTAATGGAATTTAATTTGGGAAAACTCTTGTAATCGTATCTTTAATACTAATTACACGTGGGAAAACTTTATTTTTACGTTAATATTGCCCCAAATTTTTTTAATTAACAAAAAACATTTTTGACAGTAGGTGGCGTTCCAATCGGGGTAGAGAGCACTCTTAACTTGAAAGTGACTACTCGTGCGCCAAATAAGGTGCTATATATATACAAACTTAAATCATATAATACGGACCAATAAAGAGGCGGTTTTTTAAAGTAAAATTAAGTTGTCATAAATGTGTAGGGAAGGCTTTTGTCGGTCCACAAAATTATAATTAAGTATTTCACCATAACTTGGCTGAATGAATAAAGTAAGTTAAATTTTTACAAAATGAACCGTTTAAATGTTTTTTTTTTAATTTTTTAAATATAATGAAAAAATTTGCATGATTGATTTTTTTTTGTGTAATGTTAATAAAGTATATTTTCGCACTAGCATCGAAATGCACCAGTTCGATACACGAGGGAGGTCATGATTTTAACCTCGTATGACCTTTTCATCCTCGCTTCGCTCGGGCACAAACGTTTACACCAGTTTAAAATCACTTTCTCGCACTAGTATTGAAATGTAATATTTTATAAATGAACATATCATTATATGAAAATTTAACTGATAAATAGGTAGTACAAATAATTAATATTTTTCATATAAATGTGAATAAATTTTAATTTAAAATGCGTGTTGAAGTTTGATATTAAAAAATTTATTTAAATTTTTTATGTATATATATAACAAACAGTAAAGGTAAATTATAAAAATAAACAAGTATTCATAAACAAAATACATATTTATTTATGCAGATGATTAAATATTGGAATGGAAATAAATCTAAATTTTATTTAATTTTTTAAGGAATTAAATATTTATATAATTTACCATATGTAATTGTAGGTAATACATCTTACGTGCGTTCCATAAATATGTAATTTGTAATTTATATTTATATAATTTATATATAATGTTTGAGCCATATCAAATACAAAATCGTTAAGAAATCTCTGGCAACATAAACGTAACGATAATCCATCAATAATAAAATTAAAACTTCCGTCTAGCTTTCAATATTTATATTTCACAACGATTTTTCTACTTTATAAAAACACGAGCTTGTGTTGCTACATAATTTAAATATTAGGCCGTGAGTGGGATCAATGCATCATTTATTATATATTAATATATTAGTATGTAATATACATAGATGAGCTTCAACTATATCAATATCAATAAACATAAAATGTTTCCAGTGATTTCTCTTGTTAAAGAATTAAGGGTTTGTACAAAAATAAATAATACAATCTTAAAACGAATAATTAAATATATTCAAGCTGTAAAGAACATTTTAACGTGCACCATCACCATAATTGTCTTACCAAGATTTTCGACAGTATTTGTTGAGTCTTTTTGTTAATTATAATAATAAAATTAAGCATTCAGTACAAAAAATCAACGATAGTAAATACTACGTTATCGTAGCATTAATTTCTAAAAAAAAAAAAAAAAAATTTTTCACAAAAATATATTTTTTTTAATTCATTTATTTTCTGTTAAAAAAATGTAAACTGGCAGATTAAAATGATGGAAGACATTTATATTTTTAAAATTTAAAGTTATCCTGCAGCCAATATTGTATTGTTAACGAGCAATAAAGTTTAAAATGCAAATAATCTCTGGGTCTTCGGTGTATACATATGTGTACATGTATACACCTAATCACCTCGCGAGGGCGAAGCAAGGAACTATAACAGTATAAAAAGATGCAATTGTCCCACATACGTTTACGAATTGATTCATGTCGAAAATATCAATAAATAACACACTCGTACTTAAAAAGAGTTCAATATTCTGGAATAATAGCTGTACAATTTACACAATTTGTATATTTTTATATACCACTGAGTGGAAATGGAGGCTTAGATCATCGCACTTACAGTCGGACACTAGTAATTACAAATCTACTCGCAATTGCACACATCCCTTGTCGAACATACATACGTATTTGCAGTCACTCGTACTCCTTTTTTTCTGATTTCATCAGTAATCTCACTTTATCTCATCTACATGAATTAACAATTAATATTATTAATAACAGTATTCTGATATGCCTTCTCTATTCAAGAGTTTGTGCTTGTCCTTGCAATTTTTTAAATCCGACACACTGTCATTGTATACTATCATTCGATTTATTACCCGTCTTGTATTTCTTGAATATGTAACAACAGTCACTGTTGCAACGTTGAGGGTGAAACCGCGGTGCACACGCATCTCGTCACTTGTCGACGGTAGTAAGTACACACGCGTGGCTTACGAGGAGAGTCGCGACAGTTTGATAAGACGGTCGTCGTCCTATGAGAGTCGACCACGACGTGACATTTATATATACCAGTTGAACGGCACGATTCGCGTGTCGAGGAACGCGAAAGCTGACTTTTAGCGAGAAATTTTCGCGTCGGTGCTCTCGTTGATGACCTTATGCGAAGAAATTAGGGGAACTCCCTCGGTCACGGTTATTGGCTATTAGCTGGCTTGCCATTTAAATTTGCTCTGCATTATCCATTTCTGACTAAGACTGTGTGGATCGCACGGTGCCAAAACAGGTTGTGTTGGATGGCTGGGCTGGGGTTTGGACAGGCAATATTTAGTATTCACGTGTTTGACCATCCTCGTCTGGAAGAAAAAGCAGAAATCGTATCTCAATAAAAGGTTATTGTTTGATATTTTCTTGAAATATAACAAATCCATGAAGTTACCTCTTCATCGTAAGTCCATGCTTGATTTCCGCCCATGCCGTGACAACGTACGATTTTTACCGGTCCCGAAGGACTTGCGGCATCCAAACACATATCGTCGGACATGATTTGTTGTCGTTTTGTATATGCGAATATCTACACGAAAATGATGGATTAAAATACAATTTTCCAATGACAAATAGTCATAACAGAATAACAAACAATAATCGTTACGTACTTGATTACCGCCAAGTCCATGACAGTAGCTCATTCCAACGTTCTCGCCAGTTCTCCTACCCATGGTATCGAGACAATAACTCTGGCCCTTGTCTGGATTATGGGTATCGGCGTTCTTGATGTCGCCCAAATAATAATAATCTAGTGGCATCGGTGATTCTGGATAAATATTTTCTAAGTACCATCTGAAGCTCTTGCATTTGAGCTGCTCCCTCAGCTTGATGCGTTCGGAAACGTCGCCAACTGGAACGCTTCGAGCACCTGCAATATTTTATTCGAGCATTCAGTAACGTTCGAGCCAAGTCGCACTTCATCATCTATATTACAATGTTTTATCGTGCTTCTGCGTGCAATCACAGAGCTTGAAAAGTACGCAGTGTAACGCAGCGTAAAAACGAAAAAATCATGGGTGCTGCCAAAGTGTGTGTGCTTCAGCAGTATAAATAAATAATGCTGAAAATAATAATTAAAAAAAAAAAGAAAGCTTATTCGCCATGTTTTCTAAAAACTATAAAGGAATAAGAATACATTATATAATCCTCGCGTAAGTAAATGCGCCATATGCCAGATAAAGAAAACACCAAGCGGATGCAAGCAATACAGGGGGTGCATATACACAGAGAGGAAAGAAAAGAAAAAAATGAGTGTGACATAATCAATTGTAGCGATTAACGAGAGATCATGGGTGAGATGCATGCTGGAGCTGTATAAAACGCACGTAGCGTGCGGTACATATATATATACACGTGTTACTCTCTTCTCCCAAAACGCCATTGCTCCTCCCAGTGGAGGGCAAAGCCCATCGTAATAACACAATCACACACGCAAACTTTTCGTTGCACGGGTGTTAGTGCTACCTGGATTAATGTTGTAATAGAAGTATTTCCATTGGTCCAGCCAAACCTCGGCGAGGCGCGCATTGTTGTGGTTGACTATCTTGCTCGTACCACCAGGAAAGGTGTATGGAGTCGATTTACGGAACACGTGACCAACGTGCGAGCACGTGGCAATTTCCAATGTCCCACCACACATCCATATCTAGCCAACTCAATTCTGTTAGTGTGTTAGGCTATTACATGACGCGGTTAATGTTATACATGTTAATTGTTAAAAAATCAATATGGTAGCTTGGAAATCATTATGCATCATCGTCCACGATTGCGACGCCAATCTGCTCCCTCCCTCACTCTCTCGCTCCCTCTCTAGCTGCTAGTAAATCAATTTAGTTTACGAAGCTAATATAATACCGTTGATTATTTTATTACAGCAACACGTGGCTCTCATCACGATCGCTAAAGCCGATGGCAGCTGCCAGAAGACAATTACAAAGCTGTATAAATATTTTTATTTGTTAGTATAGTCGGTTGGATGAGTGGTTAAGACATTTATCCCACAAAAAAAGACAGGACACTGATGTAAAAATTTATGAAATATAACGTAAAATTACACTTTTAAATGTAATTATATATGAAAATACAAGTATATCGAGTCCCACATGCCAATAAAATTTTTATAGAAGAAAAGTGGTTATAGTATAGATAGGAGAGATATTGGGATGATTAAGAGTGGTACACGTACAAAATATAATTAGAAACAATATTATAAGAATGAATGAAGTGGTTTCAATACTCAAAGGGGTTCTATATATATGCATCTCTTAATGATAAATCGCGAAAGGATTAACTACATGTTAGTAAGCCGAATGATATACGGTCTAGCATGTTTGGCGCTTAAAGCGTATAAATCTACTATTATTATGGTATCAAAGTAATTAATTGAGAAAATAGAACAATGTATACTCGAGGATCGTGATCTAACCTGGATTCATGGCATAGTAAAAGTCTCTCCACTCATCCATCCAGACTTCGGCAACCCTGGCTGCGTTGTGTAGGACAATCTTGCTGACACCACCGGGGAAAGTGTATGGGCTTTTGTCACGGAACACGTGTCCCACATGGGAGCACGGGCTGATTTCTAAGGTACCACCACACTGCCACACCTACAAGGAACTTATTGTTTTAGAACAATCGGTCACGCACTAAGCAATAACATTCAATCTGTAAAACGCATTCTTTTTTTACGCATGAGGGCTTCAACCCCAGCAAATGTTATGAGCGTGTGTTAGTCATCCGTCTGGAATTCAATGCTAGAAATTGCAGTTAATTAGATACAGCAAAGATTTACATAATTTTCCCGTTTTCCATAGTCACTTACATGGCAAACTATAAGTGGCGAAAAAATGTAAAAATAATTTGATAAAATAGTTAATTGATTTAAAAACAGAAAGCATACAGATAAACATAGAATAAATCGTTAAGTAATGTAAATTGTTAGCAAACTGCGCACACGCAGAGAAATGGTCTGTTAGTGGCAAGAGGAAAATCCTTTTCTCAAAATTCTCTCGCAGTAAAACGATTATCGTTTTAAATCTAGCATATTATTCTTGAGGAAAAAAATTAATTTTTTATTTCAAGATTATATTTTTCTTGTGCCAAAGTCTTATTTTTTACTCCCACAAATAGAATCCTTTTTAGGCAAAATGATGTCATCTTGCTAAATGAGGATTTTTCTCTTGAGAATGGACCATGTTCATAAAGCTTTTACTACAAAATGATTTTCCTTTTGTCACAAGAGGAAATAAGCGTAATTACTACAAATAATTAATCATATAATTAATTACGAGACAATTAGGTAACTATTAGTTATATACTTATGGAAAGTATGAATACAACGTTTAATGAATAAAAGAAGAATTATCTATTCAAGTTAAGTAACTGTCAAGATATGAATTTTTAAAAATCAGTTGATTCTTCTGAAATATATATTGCCTTTTTTATACTCCCCGTTAGAAGCTTAGTTAGACATGTGGTTAAGGTACCGGCTTCCCAATCCAAAGGTTGAGGCTTCGATTCTCAGTCACTGCACTTCCAGAACTATCCTCCAAAGCATTTTTTCTTCGATTTTTTCACAAAGTTAACCAATATTAATTAATTATTACAATAAAAAAATATATAAATACAAATAAAATGCATAAAAAATATTTATACCACTCTAAATCTTTCTAACCTCAAAATCACAACTTTGGTATGAGTTTTCGGCTCACGTATAAAATACCGTTCGAAACGAGTGCGGAAGTTAATTATTTACTTCGTGTGACGTTTTTCGCACGAGCGAAGCGAGTAAATCATCATCTTCCGCACCAGTGTCGAAATGTACTAAAATAATAAAATAAAATACATAAAAAATATAAATAATAAAATAAAAGTTAAAATAAATAAAATTAATAGAAGTATAATTTTTTTTTTATTTAAATAGAAAATACGTTTAAACTTTTTTCTCGGGGGATAAGAGGTTTCTTCTTCATACAAAACGATTTTGGTTAGAGAGGATTTTCCTATTGGTCAACTAGACCTTCTATTTCCTTGAAGAGGAATTCTTTTCGTACAAGAATAATTTGCCAGAAAAGGATTTTTCTCTTGTGGCAAGAGGAATTAATTTTGACAACCAAACCAAGATTATTTTCCTCTTGGATCAAAAGGATTCCATTTGCTACCAATGAACTTTTCTCTGCGTGTATTAGACGATAAATGTTACTTTGGTGTATCTTCAAAAGTTATTACAATCAGATTTAATACACACATAAAAATATCAAAATACAAGAAAAGATATGAAAGAAAAACTAGTTCAACCTACCCTGAAACTCATCTCAAGGTTCTCTCCGCCCCAGATATCCATGCCTTCGTCGTACGCTCCTAGTTCGTAAAAATAGTCTTTATCAATTGAGAACAGACCACCCGCCATCGTCGGCGTTCGTAGTGGCGCTGTCCTGTCACCGTTCCGTCTGTCCATCTCTCTTTGGGCTACTCTATACCTAAAATTAAAAATAATTAATATTTGTAAATCCTCAACGAGTTCAGTCATGATTACATATAATTTTTCAATGAATTCATTGACAATTACCATCTAAAGTTAAGTTTCCAATTGAAGCCGCCCCACGTCATATCACTAGCCGTTATGTACTCGAACGTATCATCGCTAATGACGTCGATGATTGGACAAACTACGGTTTTCTTGTCGTTGGCAATTCTAGCTACCAGAGGCTCTAGCCAGCCCTCTGTGCACTCGCAGTGGGCGTCTAAAAAGGTAATGACTTGACCCTTTACGTGCTTCGCGCCTAATAATCTAGCTCTAATAAGTCCCGAGCGTTTTTCCGTTCGGTATACGTAAGTAGGCACAGGAAGTGTTTTAACGTAGTCTTCGAGTTTTTCTTTCAGGTGCTCTGAAAATATATCATGGCATTAGATAAAAATACTTGTAACATAAATAAATAAATAAAATAATCGGTTATTAGAAAGTGTTATACATCTGTCGATAAATTCGATCTCTATGAATTTTATAATTTATCACACGACTCCATTAACAAGGCTCGTGTAAGCGGCATAACAAATTACGAAAACATTCACGATTTAGAGAAAACGAGCTGAATAAGAATGATACGCCGTGGTTTGACGCTCACCAACCGTGAAGGTACATATACTGCACAGACGCACACGCAGGATGTGGCGAAAAAGAGCGAATACTAAGTGAAAAAAGCTTACTTCCGCGACTCGCGCGACACGGCCTCTAACCAGAAAAACCTTTTAAATAAGTCAGCGAGTCAACTCACCTCGTTCACTGGCGTCGTCCACAAGGATGATTTCCTTGAGCAGTGCCTTGGGCGAGCGATTGATGACCGACCAAACGGTTCTCAGCAGTGTGCTCCAGGCCTCGTTGTGAAAGACAATGACGATGCTCGTGTCTGGCAGTAGCTTCGGATACTTCTTGTTCTTGCAGCCGTTCAGCCTGACGTCCTTCAGCGAGCGATTGAGGGCTATCATGTCGCTGGCCATGAGATTGAACTGATTGAGCTTGAACATCTCCTGCTGCTCGGCCTCCTGCTCGGGCGGTATGTGCACGGCTTTGCCCATCTCCCCGGGCGCATCCTTGTTCTGCTTCACTACCTTGGCCGGCCTCCAGAGCTTCAGCTCGCCCGGGCCGAACGTCCTCGCGTCCGACGGCGGCTGTTGTTGCTGCTCCTGCGTTTGTTTATCATCCATTATCAGAGCCTCGGTCCTACGCTCGTTCTCGTCCCCATAAAGCGGCTGCTGCTGCTGCTTGTCGCGGTTGTCGACGCTCTGGCAGTTCCAGCCAGAACCGTTGATGCAGTCCGAGTAGAACATGAGGACCATGACGTCGACGAGGAACCAGACGAGCGAGGTCAGCAGGATCACCTGGCACGTGTGTATCCTAATCTTCGAGCGGAACATCTTGGCGAATATTGCTCCCTATACTAGTGCTGAAGTACTTGAGAGGATAACGATGATGATGATGAGTCGCAGCAGCCTCCCGTGCTGGCCGCCGGCATTGATCGTCCCGATCGAGCGCAAGCGCCTGCCGCGCGGGGGGAGTCTCGGAGTGCGCCTGTATATTATCGCACCTGCTGCTGCTGCTGCTCGCGCGGCTACTCGGCTACTACTGCTGCAGTCGCTGCCGGCGCCGCCGCTGCTGGTGCATGCCGTACGTTGACCTTCCCGCTTGGCGCGCCGCCGCCTCCACCGCTGCTGCTACTACTACTCGCCTGCTACTGCTGCCTTCGACACCTATGCGTACGTTAGACTGCACTGTACCTGAAACACCATGAAGAGAGGTGAGGGAGTGAGAATTAACATATCGGATCTTTGTGCCGCGGGCGGGAGAGAGTTTTTATCCCGCCCTCTCCCGTATAATACACTTCCGTGGTGTCGCGTGCGCGCACACGAATACAATACATACATATACACACACGCGCTCCAGGGAGAGCTCTGTCAAGCTTCGGCGACTCTTTATAGGGAGGATTCCGGGTTAGTGGACGTTATTTTTTTTTCTTTTTTCTTTTTACTTTTTTTAGTCGAGCTCTCCTCTCTAAGCGGTTTCACGCTCGTCTTTTCTTATGTATACACGTAGCCGCGGCGGTGGCGGCCTTTTTCGCCTTGTCGCCGCCGGTGTTGAGTTAATCGGAGTCTGCGCGAGCGCGCTTTTCTTTTTCGAATCTTACTTAGTCGCGCGAGAAATATTATCGAACGGGGCTGGAGAGCTGGACGTTTGAGCAAACTTTGTTTTTGCAAAACGCCAAGAGCGTGTGTATGTGAGGGAGTGGAGCGCTATACGGCGTAGTTGTAACGTGAGTCACGTGGTGTGGAGGCACGCATCTCGCGGATCGGTATAATTGAAATTGGAGAACCTATATTTAAATGGCGGTTCGATGAAGTAATTAAGAATGTTTATGATTTGTATCAAGGATGCGCGTTTGTTTTTTTGTATTGTTTTTAATATGTTCTTTTATAAGAATTTTTTCGCATTAAATTTCGCTTCTATTACGAGATTTAAAAGCAAATAGTGAGGTACAAAAGAAAGTTTTTGTTTCGCACAAAGAAACTTTCCTGCGCCGGAAATGGTGGACTTCTGTAACAAGGAGTCTAAGAAAACAGATAGTATATAGAAGTTTGCATTAAGGACTTATAAAGTTAAATAGTTTTCTCGCCCTAATCCTTTGCAATTTTCATATATTATTTTATGCAATTTCTTGCAAAATAAACTCGGATCAAGATAATTATTGTTTTTTTTTTAATTATTCAATAAAACAATATGCCAGTATTTAATTGTGTTTCTTTTATAAACGCTTTAATCCGGCGGGGAAAAAAATTTAATATTAACTCGGCCATTATAATCATGACAACAAAGTATGGCAACAAGTAAAATGCAATATTTTTATCATTACTGTTACGAGTTCAAATAGTTATGTAAAAGAAGAAAAACGGTTGAACTGAAACTAATTAAAACTCTGTTCATATCTGTTTTAAAAATAGATTCAATAATATAAAAAGTTTGGCTAGTTGCGAAAAAGTTTTCTCTGAAAGCGATCAGTTTGTTACGAAAACTATGTAAGACCCTCGGCTTTTCTGCAATAAAAAGGTTTCAGTCGATAGCGCTAAAAGATATCTAAAGACCCGCAGTGCAGGCAATGATACATATATATATATATATATACGGGTATACACAACACTTGTAATTTAATATTAGCAAAAAATGGTACGGAAAATGTCGCTGTTGAATAGTTGAGTTTTAAAAGATTATTGGGAATACAATAGAAAACTTTCTCTTTCTTGCGCGCAGCAACGTTATTATTGTGCAGCGAATTGATAGTCTTCGCTCTGATTTTTAATAAACGGTTGAATGGCCAACAAGCTCTGAACTAAGTCTTTTTTTTACATAACAGAAAGTTTTATTCCATCTGTATAATTAACGTGCAATAGTAGTTGGTAGCATATTTAAAAGAAACTAAGATAAAAAGGGCATTTAACAGTTTAGACATATTAATGAATCTTTATGGGAATAAATCCATGCTGAAAATTATTTCATACATTATGACAAGCACAGCATTTACAACTCATAAATGAAATGATTTAATAAACATTATTTCAAATATTTGTATATATCTGCGTAACTACATTTTAATGTTATTGTTATGCTTGCTTAATTCCACAATAAAAATGATTTATCAATTATGTAACTTTCAAGTCATTTTTTCTATTTAGTTGTTCACTTATATATTTCCAGAGAAAATACTTCCATTGCAATCGAGGCTGTGAAAATATATTGTGTATTTTAAAAGCGTGTGCTTAGAACCCAGAATACCAGTATCAATTTTTCTCTGCCGTTTCATTTAATGGCCGAACCACTAAAAATAACAGTAGGCAGTAAATTCTCATAGTTAATTTTCTTTTACGCTGCATTTGAATGCTCGTATACGACGAGTCAATACACTGTATCATCCAGAGAACAAAGTGTGACGAATTAAAGTAAAAAGGCAATGAAACCTTACAAGAGTAGATTGCGGTGTTGCTATTTGTCCCAGCTTTACTTCTTCAACACTAGGATCGCAGAAAATAATGTTAATTTAATATTACGCAATTTATGCAAATAAATTCAACTTTTCTTTCCAGCAAATTTTAACTCACATTGCAAAAGTTACAATACATAATAACGAAATTATATGCAAAGCCGAATAATATATAAAAGCAAGAAGAAATAAATATTTTAATCGTCTCTAAAAGCCATACAAGTCGTTAAACCCAAATGCGTATTACGTGCGAATGCGTATCAGCATTTATTTTCCATTCACGTCCGCGCGTAAATGGAAATGCACACAATGATAAATAATCTATAAATTTAATTAACACTCAATTGTGTTATAAGACGGTCAATATGCCGTGAAAAAACACAACAAATCGGCAGCGCGCGCATACACGCGGAGATTGCGCAAATTCATTGAATGCGCGCATCAAAACATCGAGCGCTTGCAAATAAGACATTATCACTCCGGCGCGTTCGAATGCTCGGCATGTCGTGAATCAAATGCGCTATCACTGGCCCCGAAGTATCTATAGACAGCGCTAGTAACTGGTTTAGTCGATTTGTATTCAATCCGCTCGCTGTTTCTCTTCCGTCCCTCTCCTTACGCTTCTGCGCTTCAATCTCCGCTGAATGCGTATTTTTATGGTATCATTTTTCTTTGCAGTCAGGAGGAATAATTGACTGCAAAAATTGAACTTTATGAAAAACGTATAGAGTAACGTTGAATATAACTTTCTGTGTGAAATAACATAATACGAATAGTTAACGGATTTTTGAATGCAGCACGTTATTATTGCATCGTTCGAATCCCAATTGATTTTATATTTACAAAAAAACAAAAAGAGAAAACATTTCGCTTTTGCCGCCAATAAAAAACGAATATACGAAAAACGAAAAAATAATTTTTTAAATAAACTAAATCAATATTCAATGTAAATAATGAATTTTGCAAATATTCAACTAGAAATTCTAAACTATAATTAGTTTGCGAGTGTTACGTTTATTTTTCACATAAAACGAATGATAAAAAATAGTACAAAGTTTGTAAAAGTTGGTACAACAAGTTGGCAAGAAAAAACAGAAACGTGACATTGAATATTGTAATAGTACACGATGACTGTGAAACGCGATGACACACAATGGCTAATTATAAAGTTCTCTAACGCGCATTCGAACGCAGTAAACAAGATACTTATTCGCCAATTTGAAATTTACTAGGAGAAAAAAACCCCGGAAAAATATATTTACTCCGTTCTCGCCCTATACGAAAATTTCATCGTAACAGATTTATCGAAGTCAGGTATATATTACACTCGCTTTGAGCCGAATTCCCTGTGATTTAGCGCAGTAAATCGTAGCGCGTTCGTCCCCGCGTAAAAAAAGTTGAGATCACAAAAAAATCGCTTTAAGATATATCTCGATTATGGCACTATTTAATACTTTTTAAGATGAAAAGTCTCAATGAATAATCAAGACGATTTTAATATTTTTTTAATCATCGCTACATTCAGTCTTTTAAAGCATTTTTAAGATGGTTTTCAGACATACGAAATTCATTATTTAATATCATTTTAAGATAAATTTGAGATGCTTTTGAAATGAATTTGAGACGAGCTTTCGTACTGAATTTAAGATGATATTTAGATTTTTTAAGATGAACTTAAGACAAACTTTTATGACAACTTTAAAATCTCTGATAAATGAATTGATTCGAAAATTTTTAAATTTATTAAAAAAATTTTTTAATCGATTCTTTAAACCCGATTAAGGGGTTTACACCAAAAGCAAGGCAAGCCTTTGAAGTTTAGACTCTTGTTAAAGAGTGATTTAAAGGCTGAATCTCTCGGACTTATATACTCTCGGCGTTTCAATGTGTTTAGGGGTGCCCCGATCGATGCGCCGCGTAGCGACGGCAAATGACAACCATGAGTTCGGTTACTTCCGATCGGTTGTTACCGTCGTTAAACGCTACGCGGCGCATCGATCGGGGCACCCCTAAACACATTGAAAGGTTGAGAGTATATAAGTCCGAGAGATTCAGCCTTTAAATCACTCTTTAACAAGAGTCTAAACTTCAAGGCTTGCCTTGCTTTTGGTATAAATCCCTTAATCGGGTTTAAAGAAATGATTAAAAATTTTTTTTTTTTTTTAATTTTGGAATCAATTCATTTTTCAAACATCTTAAAGTTGTCATAAAAGTTTGTCTCAAATTAATCTTATCATCGTCTTAAAAAATCTCAAAATCATCTTAAATTTAGTACGAAAGTTCGTCTCGAATTCGTCTCAAATTCATTTCAAAAGCATCTTAAATTTATCTTAAAATGATATTAAATAATGAATTTTGTATGTCTGAAAACTATCTTAAAAATGCTTTAAAAGGCCAAATGTAGCGATGACTAAAAAATATTAAAATCATCTTAATTATTCGTTGAGACTTTTCATCTTAAAAAGTATTAAATAGTGCCATAATCGAGACATATCTTAAAGCGATCTTTTTGTGATCTCAACTTTTTTTACGTGGGTCTACCCCGAAATTTCACTTACTCCCGCAATCCTTGAGAGAGCTGCTCCTACTCTAAATGCACCTTTGGGCTCTGAAATTTTATCTGCCTTCTTTGTTGCACGAACAAAGCAAAAAAAAGCAGCATTGCAGGCGGCGGCCCGCTTGAATTTCAGGCGTGATAAGGGAGAGATCGCGCACGCGCATCGGGGTATATATGAGGCAAGAGGGGAAGCGAGACCTAGCTGAGAGAGAGAGGAAGCTTTTGCGACATCCTCGCACACGCGTGTTCGCGAGGAGCGGCTTTTATATCGGATATTCTTTTTTTTACGGCTTAGTTGTTATTTATATGCATAGTTTGCTGTACACGGCGAACAAGTTTTCGTGATGCCGGGGAGTGTAAAAATATGACGCGTTTCCTAAATTTTCCGTTTTTTTCGCGTATAATATAATGCAAAGCTTTCGTTACACCAATATACAACCTATTACTATTTTTTTTTTTATTATGCGTACAATAACGATCAGTAAACTACATCAAGTCGGAAAAAATATTCGCGTTGATTGAATTCCTTTCTGCAGAAATAGCGCGGCTTCAAAGTTCATTCCAATTCTGTATAGCGCGCCAAAATCAATTTTCGAGTCAACAGCATATCAGTGATATCAAATTTTTCCACAAGCGAAAATATCCGCGGCTCTGAATGAAAAAAAAAATATTTTTTTTTTCAAATAGAGAACATACTTTTTCAAGGCAAACCATTCAAACCAAAATCCCTTTCTTTTTTTTCTCTCCCCCGTGAAAATATCGGAAAACATATTCTCAGTTTTACTGCGCTTGCATTTTTTAACGCTCCAATATATAAAATACACACGCGGGCTTCTTGCCTATCTCGTCCGTGTATATACATGTACGTACCCATGCTGGCGTTCGCTATTTTCGCTTTATTTTTCGTTATTAAATAACCTATCTTTAGCGCTCGCGTAATAATGGATAATTTTCTAATGGGCCCTAATTTAATATTCCAGCGCCGCACTTTGCCTCGCGCTGCAACAACTAACTACATAGCTCAACTTCGTTTCCCAAGCGCCTCTCCCTTTCTTTTCGCGTGACATCTTCCCCCATTGTTTCTCGCGCGGGCAGCTCGCCTTTGTCGTTCTCTATAACCACTCTTACTGTCGCTCGCCGTTCCATTATATATAAACCGCGGTGGTCATGATACCACGACGCGTCATTATTCGGTCGAGCGATTAGCGTCTCACCGCGCGCAAAGAACGACTACAACTCCGATTCGGCCTCTTAAGCAATATATACACAAGAAATCGCATTGTGACACGCTTCCGACAACGAAGCCTCTCCTCGGTGCCGCCGCTGCAGCTGCAGCATATAGCAGTGGGTATATAGTAGCCTGTTACCAAACTGCTTACTCGAATTTCAATTTCCATATTGAATTAAGCCCCGCCTAGCGTGCGTTCAACTTCGTTCTCTCTCTCTCTCTCTCTCTCTCTCTCTCTCTCTCTCTCTCTCTCTCTCTCTATCCCTCTCTGCCTCTTGTAAGTTGCGGTAGCGCCGAGCCAGTCGGGATGTGTGTACACGTGTTTATACGAATGCTAACGACCGGCGGAACAATCACGAGGAGAGGGAGAGAGAGAGAGAGAAAAAGAGCGAGCGAGAGAGAGAGAGAGAGAGAGAGAGAGAGAGAATTAGGCAATGCGCTTATATGCACGCGTGCTGGCCAGATGAAATTCAAATTACGATTCTGCGAAATTTCTCAATGGTTCTTATTCAGTTAAACGCCGTGTATAAAAAGGATTTGCCCGCATTAGCTTTTATTTTATGTATTTCTGCATATGCAGCTCTCTGCGCGCACAGCGCAGTTCCGCGAAATGTATATTATTTTCCATAAGCAGTTTTCAATTTGTAAACATAGTTATATGTATACTTATGGCTTTATAAAACGTTAATCGTGCAAAAGCAATTCTTGGTATATTTTTCGCTATAATGTGAAAAAGATTAAAACCATCCAAATATTTGCTGGTTCTTTACTTGATTGGAAAGCGAGAAATGCATTAGGTAAATCAAACTGTAAGCTTCCGCGTAAAGGCAAGACTAAAGGCTAATTCAATTAACGTAAAGAGCTGATGTAAACTTGGCTACGTACAGAAATATATACGAAGATTACATTTCTCGCTGAAAGTAGGTATGTATAAAATAAATGGAACGTATTTCAAAGTTCTTCTGTTGTTGTTCTTTTTTTTTTATCATAAATCTCACCCAACGATTTTCAAGAAACGAAATTACTAATTTCCGCATCCGTTATCGGATTAATTAGAAATTAATGCATAATCGGTAATTGGATCGCCAGAAAAGTTATGCAACATGCTTTCGTCTTACACCGCGATTTTCCCGAAGTTTGATCCGTCGTCAATAGTACTATAAAAAAAGTATGACTCGAAAGCTCGGCGTCGTCTTCGGGAATACTTCAAGCTATAGTCATTCACTTTTTAAACTCTTTCCCTGTGAATCGACTCTAAATTTTTTTACCGTCTCAACTAAATTCCTGAATTACTACTACTCCGCGACTGTCGCTGCGTGGCGCTTCTGAAAATAAAATTCTCAAATCAAATTTCGAATACTCCAGCAATATTTTTCTTTACATTATTGCGTGCGCATAAAAATAGGCTCGACGCATACATGCGAAAGCCGCGCGGAGACGACACCTCGTGAATATAAGTAAACCGTGCTAATATTCATATACACTGTTAAGTCACTGTACACAGATGAAATATCGCGACAGGACGTAGGGAGAAATTAACGAGATTCTATGACATATAGCCCCAGCTGACAAGACATCCATTCTCGCGCCATCTATAGGCGCGACGCATCCTTTCTAAACCGGAGAGACGTCCTTGACTGCTATCTTCGCGCTGTATCTCTGTGGCTGCACATTTTACGCGCGAGCCGAGAGGAGGATCATCGTTATTTCAGATGCCTTTTTTCTTTCTCTCTCTCTCTTACTCTCCTTGGCTCTTTTCGCCACGCTCTCGGAAAGTCGTTAAGCACGGAGGCGCCTATTCACATATTTCCCCGAGAGTTGCCACGGTAATTAGGGTCGGGGGATTATTATTCACAGCAGAAGAAAGATGCGAGATATGAAACTTCTCTTTTTCCGAAAAAAAAAAAACTTTCTTATACGAGCTAAACGTGCGTTATCACGCTCCTAATGGATCTTCGAATTCGTTACCTTCGCACAATTGCGTTTCTTTTCTACGTTTGATATATATATACATATAAAAGTGCAACTTTGTCATTTGAAACCATTATCATCGTCCATTCAAAATTTTTAAGTCACCTATTTAAATTAACTTTGAGTCGTTTAAAAGAATTATCAGTAAAAATAGACCTATTCCTATAAGTTTAAAATTCTGATTTTCAAGATTTAAAAATGTATATCATACATTTCCTATTAAAAGTTTTACTCCGTTCATTTATACCTCCATTTGGAATAATCACGTCTGCAAATCTTTATTATGAGGCAAACAACAGTACAGTGCTAAAATGCATAACTACAGCCTCTTTATATCTGTTTTTTCTTCTCACATTTAAATGCCTGCGGTTTCCACTCCAGCGCGTCAACTTACTATATAGCGTTCGCGCGCGTGATTATGTCGAAGGGGGAACGAGGTGCGAATTTAGAAGTATATCAATTGCACACAGAGACCCTTCGTTTTGTTTTTGGATATAAAAAACAGCTCACCCGTGCACCTCGGCTTGATATGCACGAGCACCTGCATTGTATCCGTTTACAGTGCTTTAAATCATTTTTATGTAAGCGCTGCCGCAGAAGTGACGTTCATATACGTTTATATATATATATATATATATATATATATATATATATATATATATATATATATATATATATATATATATAAGTATGTGCACGCACAGTGTGCGCATGTGTGCGTCCCTCGGGGGGAGTTTCGAACCCACAACCTCCTGGTTACCAGGTGCGGTCGCTTCACCGCCGAGCTATATCGGGCGATTGTGGATTCGTGACGTCAGAGACATCGATATTCCTCCATTTTGATTTCCTCTGTTATATTTTTTTTTTATCTATAGACGTTCATGGCTGTTATTTCATTCGGATAAGAGTTTCGTTCGTTTAGTCGATAACTTAAGCAGCGCGAGTTTATGTTTTTTTTTTTTCATTATTGTTTATTGTTCTGATAAAATATTGGGCATTAATCTTCTTTATCGAAAATTTAATTGCAAGATGATTACTGTAGCTATAACATTTTTTAATTGCAATTATAGATGGATGTAACACGAGATGTTACATACTTTTATCAGCCTAATTAACTGCTCGACTAATTCGATGCGATATATACGAGGAGAGCGTACAAAAATTCATTTTGAAAAAATGTAAGTGGAATCATTGGTAATTGGTATACAATTGTGTTACGTAGACGCGACGAGCTCGACTGAAAAAAAACAGCGTTGAAATAAAAAGTGTATACCGCGCGTTTATGTATATATACAGAGTGAAAGAGAATTGGCATTGTTCGTTTGAGACTTTTCTCACGCGGAGCGAGCGACACTTTCCTTCTTCCGTTTCCTTACGTAAAAAGTGAGCGTCTCGTTCGCACCGATCGTTATAAGGTGGAATCTTCGCTACGTGCAAACGACGAGAGAAATTCCCGATCCAATCGATTCGCGCGCTCGCTCGCTCGCGGTCGTTGGACTAATTAATTATGCAAATTTAAAATCTTTATTTTCAACGGTAACGCGCGCGAGTGCGGCTTTTAAATCAATATTTGTCGGGGTAAGAACCCTTCTTGTTTGATTAAAAAGGTATATGTACGCGAACGAATAATAATATGGGTGTAACGTTTGATTCGCATTTAAATTTAATTAGCGCTCCCCGCGCGCGTTTTATTTTTTATTGTTGTCAAGTCGAGTATTAAATACACGCTATTTCTCATTACTGCGCTGCTTTTCTCCGTTTTCCGATCTTTCATTAATTTTTGTGGCTCTGCGGCGTTGCGTTAATTAAAAGGGATTCTCTGAATGGAAAAAGAAAAAATAAACATTAAAAGTATACATGCACATAGAAAAGTTGTTTTAATATTTAAATGAACGCTATCCGGACGTAATCAAAATTTTTCATCAGTGGTAATGAGAAACTATCGGACTTTCAACATTATGCTAATTTGCCCGAAAAGCTTTTCAACGTCCCTTTAGAGCTAGAACCTCAAACACCACATGGACTCGTAAAATATCAGACGAAACATTGCCCACATAAAAAGCACTACTATATTTTTTTACCATTCGAATCGGAGAAAAAACAACATTGAAGAAGACGTACTTCACGATCAGCCTAAGGTTAGATATTAGAAAATTAAAATAATACGCCGCTGTAAATGTCAACGAGTATCTACCTCTCTCTCGCTCTGTGGTGCGCAGGGCGTTTGAAGCTCGCGTTAATGCTGCTGCTGCTGCTGTAGATTCGCGCGCGTGCTCGTGAGCTAAGGAGCTATTCACATGTCTGTGGTGATGATGATGCATTCGCTTTTAGCCCCGGCTGCACACACGAGCCATGCCAACTCTCTCTCATATAGCGCTTCTTTCCTCCCCTCCCCTCAACCCTCGCGTAAAAAACTAATTCGCATGAGCGCGAGAGGGAGCGAGAAATTACTCTCTTGCGCTAGGCTATATCGTGACACTTTAACCGGTACACACCGGGAAAGTAGAGACTCGTTTACGGATGTTTTTCCCTCAGCTGCTGTGTGCTCGCGTGGTGCTTTTTTCTCTCTCTATCTCTGACTCACTCACTTGTGAGTGAATTATGTGTTTCGGGGACTATTTACGCGGGCTGCAGTGGATGGATGGCTCGCGAATGAATTGACGACTATAGAGGCGTGAATGGGGACGATTATTGCGGGGGCTGATGCGCATTTGTCGCGGCATTACGCAGCCGTTACATAGCCGCGTGTGTGTTCACGGTTCCGTAAAACTCGCTTATTATTGTAAATCGATGAATCAATGTGACGCGACGGCTGACAGGTGATTAAGAAGATGCGCGCGCGATTTCTCTAAAGAGGACGCGTGGATGTACCGGAAAAGAGAGAGAGAGAAAAGAAGAATGGTGAATGTGTGCGAGCGCAGCGTCGCGTTGACCCGGCGACGGCGACTTTCTCACGGCTGAAAGAAGTGTTCCAAATAAATCGGTTTTGTTCGAAAGGGGCACTAGAGAATTTATGCTTTGTACATATAGAAGGATAAAGCGCTATCATTTAATTTACTGCCGCAGCAAAACTATGGCGAATTCGACGAATTTTACGATTCACTGCATTATCAGCATACTTTTTTTTTCATTAACTATTTAACCTACTTTGACATTATAATCGCTACGCTTGTCCTATTATTTGAACTTGAGATATAAGGCAGTTAAACCTTTTTTTCATGATACTTATGAAATATTTTACGAGGTTTCTAACCCTATCTGTGATATGATTATGCAATGAAAATTAAATTTTGTTATAAAACTTTGGTTGTAAAATTCGAATTGCCTATACAGACTTTGTATGCCGCTTTTTTTTCTCATCACAAAGCGTGCATTGACTTTATAAGCTTTTATAACCGTTAACTTGATTGACTTGACCCTCATACCTGTTATGTATTCACACGAGAAAAATGGTTAATTCCTGTATTATGGAAATTTAGTTCAATCGGCTATTAAATTAACATTTTCTCATGAATATTTTCCTTTTAATAAACATATATTTACACTTTGGTATTGAGCCTTATTAAGAAAAATAACGTAAAAATAATATTTACTTTAAAATAAAGAAAATGACTACAAAATCTGCAAAAAATTTTCTAAAGCTGCGATAATTTTAAAAAGCTGAATAAATTAAATTACCTACATACTTTTTCAATTAATCATGCAAATAACGAGGTGCCTGTTAACTAGCAAGGAAAAATATTAAAATTACAAGTTTATATCGTAATAAATTTACATCGTAAAAGATAATAATTTTGATTAAACCACTTCTAAATTTTAGGCCACCTGGATAACGATAAAAGCGAACGTGAACAAAAGTAAATTCGTTTTATTGGAGTACAAACGGACGAGAGCTTTTCATATGCGTCATGAGTGATGAATGGAAACATATTCATCCGCCAAATAATAACTGTATTCACATCCCTTCATGTAAAATGTATAATATTTCATGGAATTGCTAAAGGAGTAATGAACAACTATTTCATATTTCAAAAGCATGCAAAGGGCATAAATTATGAATAGCCACAAAGGAAGGGCAATTCATATTTTTATGTCAATATTGTCGGAAACATTATCTGCGGCATTTCTCGCTAAGATATTTTAATAAATTTTACGACACGCGCGAGAGAGAAAAATAAAATTCCACTCGCCTCGCTCTTTTATGCACTAGCGCGTATACAAATGCGGAAAATTTAAATGAACGTGAAAAATACACTTTTATTTACACGTTAAACGCTAAATCGCTTAATACGACGAATCGCGGGCATTGCCGTCAAGAGCAACTAGCTTCTCACTCTCTCTCTCTCTCTCGCTCATTGGTTTCGGTTTCTCGCCGCGAGCATCACTCGTAACGCATATCGTCGCCGTGTAATCCGCGATAAACGCATCTGCACGAGTCTCCCTGATTTTCCGCTTTGATTCTTTCACGGTTTGCCGTCGCGTTCCTCCTCGAAATTGCCAGTGAAAGCGTCAAAGAACATTTCACGAGGTAATCACAACGACGACAACGGATATACGACTCTTCTTCCTTAAAAAAAAAAAAAAAAAAAAAAAACGGCTGCTCGACACGATTTTGAACGCGCACGCGAATTTTGCCGTCATTCGTCGTCTCCGTCACGTTCCAATACCGTATATACCGGTGTATACGCGGACTAGCGCGGGGCGACACCTTTTCACCCGTGTGTGTGTGTGTGTGTGTGTGTGTGTGTGTGTGTGTGTGTGTGTGTGTGTGTGTGTGTGTGTGTGTATGTGTGTGTGTGTGTGTGTGTATATATACATCAGACGAACACGTGAATCCGATTTTTTCGTGGTCGAGCGCCGTTACTCGCGCAAGTCAACAGCGACGTGTACCAGGAGTGGTAGCAGCGGACTTACGCACATACATACGCACGCTTGCATGGAGACGCGCGTGTATGTACACGTATGGCTCTGGCCTCTCCCTCAGTCTCTCTGTGCTCGCCGGCGTGCGCCAAATGAATTTTCGATAAACTCGTTAAAAAGTCGGAGCGAGTGAGATAGAGAGGCCTGAACTCGACCCCCCCCACCCTTATATACGGACCCCCCCCCCCCCTGCATACATGTGTGTATATATATATATGTACGTGCGAGACTCGGTAGCTCTCGGCGCAGATTTTCCGAGTGACGCTTTACCCCGCCGCTTTTGCTGATAAATATGGATATTTTGCTCGCTGGTCCAATTACTCGTTTTGAGCGACTCTTGTGCTTGTACAGTGTCTCTGTGCGAGTGTTGTTTATATATGTGTGCGCATGTGTATATATAGAAGCTACTGCTGCTCGATCGACGACGCCGGCTGCACTGTGTTTCGCTATTAGAGGGAATTACGTACGCGTCGGTGTTATATTGCCCCGATAAAATTGCTAAGGTGCTTTGCTAATGGCAAGAACATTGGCGCGGGACGTACTTGAGATGGTATTTATACGAGAGGAGGCGGGAGCAGTAGCAGCAGCGTAATTATGTTGTTTGATCGCGTGCTTTACGGTTGCAACTTTGATGGAATAATTGACGCGAAGACAATGTAGTGGTAGCTGTGCGGGGTTGCGCAAGTTGATGTTTCAAAAGTTGTAAGTAGATGTATTTCGACGATGGTAAAATGCGGGCAGGAAAATTTAGATTAGCTAAGGTTTGTCTGTCGCTTTCACTGCGACTACGAGCCATGAGAATGAAAGTTAATTTGAATTAAATTCAAAGTGATTTCTATTGTTGTCATAAAATATATAATTATGGATCTTATACTTAAGTGGACGCGGCTCTCACTTTCAGTATACTTACGTAATTATTTGTATAATTTGCTTATTTAAAATCTGTCTTTATTGGCGGGCGAATGATGGTGTCGGTATCGCATTAACTTTTTAGAGGTGGACACTCTTATGACGAAGTGCATTTAAAGAAACTAATGCCGAGTAAAAGTTTGATAAAGCCACTTGTGCAAAAACCATCTTTTGAAGAAAATCAACGTTTCAAACTAATGGGGTTTAATCAATCAAATTTTATTAGATTAGATTAATTACCTAGATAGTCATACCATTAGTCAGTTCAAACTTTAAAATTCAAGGCTAACTTATATTGAAATGAAAATGTGTACTTTCAGTGTTGTTTTCTTAATTATATGAGTAAAGTAAATTTGTTTCAATAGATTTTCGTACGTGTTGTAATGAATAAACTTTAGGTGAAATTAAGGCGGTAAATAAGATAATTGACAACTTGTGTACGTGTTTCGAGGAAGAAACTTTAATCTTTATGAAAGAGATATACTCTCGTTAAGATCGATGGATTAACTCTGGTGTATGCATAATTGTTGAGTCAGCGTTGGAACACAATTAAATATTAAATCACATTGTTAAACTAAACTCTGTGAAGCAGCTAAAATATTAATTGCGCAAATTAAAAGTGAAAAGGAGGAACAAATAAAACATAAAATATTAAATGAAATATCTATTATCTCTGATAGTGTACATAAATCAGTAGATAATGAAAAACTACTAAACGTTACGATACTAACTGAAAATGCTGAACTGGAAAATCAACATGTTGAAATTCAACTACTAAGAGAATTAAATCAAGAACTGATGGAAAAAAACGATATATTGAAGCAATTAATAAAAAAGGATAAAAATGACCAGGAGATGGAAATAAAGCAACATAACCAAAAAACATATGCAGAAGTAGCAACTAACAAACTAGCAATTAAAAACAAAAGAATACCGAAAATAATTGTGAAAAATCTTAAAAAGGATATTAAAAATCCACATGACTTTAAGAAAAAGGTATGTGACGTTTTAATAAAAGAAAAAGATATACAGATGAAACAACTAAAAGTAGTGAACGACAATGAAATTGAGATTAAAAGTATGAATGAAAAAAGTGCTAAAGTAACAATTGAATTACTCTCAAAAAACTGTCTAACAATTATAAAACATTTATTGAAAAAATTGAATCCCCGAAGATGAAAATAGTTGGTGTAGACAACTATACTAATATGAATATAGAAGAGCTGGAAGAGGACTTAAATAAAAGAAATTTTTTTGGATATCAAGATAAGTGTAAGATACTAAATATAGACAAAAATAAGATTACAAACAAGACAACTATAATAATTGAAGTTCCGAGAGAGCTATATAAACATATTAGTGACAATCAAAATAAGACTCTTCATTGGATATCGAAGCTGTAAGGTATGAGATTCAATAAACATCAAACCCTGCTTAAACTGTGGAAGATTTGGACATAACACATTGAAATGCAAAAACACTCTATGCTGCTTAAAATGTGCAGGTCCGCATAAGACTTTGCAATGTGATAATAACTCATCCAACATTACATGTATCAATTGTTTTTACAGCAACTCGAAATATAACACAAATTTCGAGGTTAAACATATGACCAATGACACAGAGAAATGTACAATATTTAAGAATAAGCTCAATAGATATATAGATATGACTGATTATCCGATAAGACCTACTATACCAAGATACTTAGGTAAAGTAGGAAACAGCAATCAAGCCACTACGATGACCAGCTCGACTAGCGCAACTATGCTGACTTCGCCGTCTAGAGCCAACTGGACTAGCGCAACTTTGCTGACTTCGCCGTTTAGAGCCAGCATCGCATCTCTAACACATACGACACCAAGGAAACAACAAACTACATAATGGAGCAACACGTCGATCTCATTGAAGAATTGCAAAAAGAAGTAATACAAGAAGAAACGTTATTTCTTGATCTTAAAACTCTCAATAAAAATATAAATAAAAAAAATAGTTTGATACTACAGGTCAATATTAGAAGTCTAAATCACAATTATACGAAATTGAATATTCTTATTAAGAGCTTGAAGATCAAACCATATATAATTGTATGTACAGAAACATGGAATTTACCCAATCCTCACTTTTTTGCAATACAGGGATATAAATTGTATTACAATAACGGTAACTTAAATCAAAATGATGGTGTCGTTGTATATATAAAAGATTGTGTATCAGAAATTACTGAAATAATCGAAATTGGTAGACTCAAAGTATTAAACTCACGAATAAGTCTAAATAACAACAGTAATCTTGAAATTTCCGCATTATTTCGATGTCATGATTTACCGCGCCTTGAATTTATTTTGAATGTAAAATCATTTATCAATAGCAAAAAAAATATAAAAAATCACCTGATTATTGGTGATTTTAACATCGATATTATGAAAGAAGATGAATATAGCTTAGAATTATTAGACAATATGATGGAAAAGGGTTTCTTTCCGGGTTTTATTCATACAACTAGACCAAATGATAGTGGCGGAAGCGGTACATACATTGACAACATGTACATAAAAGCTACATCTATAGACACTAAAACTTTTAAACTCTCGATTCCTTTTACTGATCATTACCCACTTTTCTTGAAACTGAATAAGCCACCAAAATTAAAACAAGAAAATATCCAGTATCACTATAATTACTATAAACTTTCAAGTATAGCCATTACAAAAAATTGAAATGTTATAGAGGCAATGCATGATCCCGATGAAGCTACCGCATTCTTGATAACTGAAATACAAGACTGCTTAGAAAAGTTTAAAGAAGCGTATAAAACAAAAAATAACAAGAGATATCCAAGGAAGGATTGGATATCTAAAGCAATAATGATCTCGTGTGAAAAGAAAGAACAACTATATATTAAAATGCGCAATGAACCAAATAATAATCTAATAAAATTAGAATATAAGAATTACACAAAGAGGCTAGACAAAGTTATTAATGAGGCAAAAATAAAATATGAAAGAAATTTAATTAAGAACAATATCAATAATGCCAAGCAACTTTGGAAATACATAAACAAAAAAATGGGAACCAACTTGAAAAAGAATAACACAATAAATAAGATCATTTTAAATAACAATTGCACAATAGAGGATCAGATGCAAATTGCCAATCATATGAATTCGTACTTTTATAGAATTTGAAAAGATCTAACTAACACCATTGTAAAACCCCAGGATAAGCAATTACAATTACCAGCAATGAACATGAATACCATTTACATTAAACCGACTAATAACGAGGAAATTCTTCGAATAATTGATAACATGAAAATAAAAAATGGTGGGATAGATAACATTACTACCAAAACACTAAAAATACTATCATATCAAATTGTTAATGTACTAACACATGTCTTTAATCTTTGTATTGAAAAATTAACATGGCCTCAAGCGCTTAAAACAGCTGAGGTAGTTCCTATTTTTAAATCGGGTAGTAAAATGGATACATCAAACTATAGACCGATATCTCTAATTTCTAACGTAGCAAAGATATTTGAAAAAATTGCATATGTTCGTTTACAATCACTTTTGGACAGTAATAATTTGTTAGGGCACAATCAATTTGGATTTATAAAAAAGAAAGGTACCAAAGATGTTCTTAGTTACTTAATGAACATAATCTATAAGAAATTAGACAAAAGTAAACCAATAGCTATTGCATTTTTAGATCTAGCAAAAGCTTTTGATACTGTCAACCATGCTATTCTTTTAGACAAATTATATAATTATGGAATAAGAGGTAAAGCACATGCACTTATATCTAACTATCTTAGTAACAGAAAATAAAAAGTAAGAATAGGAACAACTGAAAGCTATTATGAAACGATAACTACAGGTGTGCCGCAAGGTACTATACTAGGGCCACTCTTATTCATAATTTACGTAAACGATTTACTAACAAACAGAACAAATAGTACCATCTCATATGCGGATGATACAGCTATTATTTCAACAGATGATAACTGGGAGAAAGTTGAAAATAAAATGAACAAGTACTTAAAAGATATAAATATCTGGCTAGCACTTAACAAACTATCACTAAATATAAAGAAAACTGTGTACATAACTTTTGGTAACTATTGTGATAGTGTTCCCGAAGATATGAACATACGCATACAGGGTACTAAATTGAGCAGGGTAGAATGCTGTAAATATCTAGGTATAATTATTGATTATAGGCTAAAGTGGGATAAACATATTGAATATATAATAAAAAAAACTAAATATATAATATATATACTGTATAAATTATCAACATATATGCAATCTGACACACTTAAGACAATATATTATGCATTTTTTCATAGTGTCATTAGCTATGGAAATATTGTATGGGGTGATACATATAAAAACAACTTAAAATTACTACAAAACATCCAAAATAGGATTTTAAAAATTGTAAACAAAAATATTTTCAATCGAGACAACCCCTTGAATCTAAAACAAATTTTTGCTTACGAATGTGTAACGTATCATTATAATGAACTTAAGAATTTATACTTAACATCGACTAGCAAAACTAGAAATAAACTTATAATACCACCAAAGTGTTCGAAAACTGTTAGTGATAAAGATAACTATGTCAGAGCGATACAAGTATTTAATTGTCTTCCGAAATCTAATCCAAATCTTAAAGTTCTAGATATCGCAAAAAATTATAATAAGAAAAAGCTAAAAATTTGGATTGGTACTAATATATTCTAGAATTTAAACAAAAAAATAAATAAATAAATAAATAAATAAAAATTTAACTTTCCAGTATGGGTGAGATAATCAATGTGGACCAAATATATTATTTATAGTGGAATCTTTGATTCCATGCCTAGTTTGTAAGTTACTTAAGTTTTTTTAATTTTAAGTACACCGGACCTATGTACAGGTAGCTATGTCTACCTCTATAGGATGTTTGCTACTTCAGACATGTAACTATGTCCTGAAGTAAGCAATAACATGTAATACAACATGTACTACTCTGGTTTAAATAAATAAATAAATTGTGAGGTTTACTTAATAAAGTTATTATTGTAATGTAATAAAATAATAAGTTTGCTCTGTTTAATTGTTTTAACTTAATAGCATTATAATTATTAGCAGCCCTTGTCACTCTGTTTCAATTAAGACACGTAATAGCACCTAATTTCATGAATGAATATTTAAATTCTGATGCTCGGTTAATACAGGTATTATACGCGAAGAAAATTAAAACAATGAAGTTAAAAGGGTAATCGATGATATTTTAATGCAGGGGGAGGTGTTTTATCAGAATGGTAAAATGTTAGATGGATATTTTCTCAGAAAGGTAAAAAAGCAAATTAGACTATCTTATATGATAGAATGGTAAATTTTCCGAATGTTTAAAAATGTATAATATATAAAAATACGAAAAAATTTGGCAAGGCCACAATATTTTCACTAAATTATTTTTATATGATATGTCATGTAAATTTTTCGAATGCCATTTCTACCTAACGATTAAATTGTAGAAAATGCAGTGATTTAGAAAAGCTATCATGTCGACAAATGAGTTGAAAATCGTATAGGAACGAACGTTTGAGATTTTTCGGAATTTTATTTTTCTAGTAAAAAGTATTTTTATAATTTCATACAATCTGTTTTCAATTCTTATAGACGCAAATTTTTCTGATATTTTCTTTTCGAAAATAATTCCTTGTGTGTTCTGAATAACTCCTGTACAGAATTAACAGTGTCGGATTCGAAAAATAATTTCAACGATATAGTATATTTTCTGGAAAAATACCCATCTAACATTTTACCATTCTGATAAAATACCTCCCCCCTTAATGCAGTGTTACAAAGTAATAACTACATTTCATATTATGCAAGTAATCGCTTTGAAAATATTATTGTTATTACAAATAAACTTTGTTTTCAATATGATATTATTAATTAAGATAAGAAAGAAATAGGTCTGAAGTTTGCATCGCTGGAGTGCAATGAAATAATTTTTTACAATTAATTAAAGTTTAAACAACGGAAATTTTATCTAAATCTTTGTTATAAACTTATTTGATACTATAAAATAATAAATCTACACGCAAAATTAATATTAATTATTATAAACTTGAAGTAAGATCAAATATTTTTTTATTTCGTTGCGCTACAATGTTGCAAACTTCAGACCCATAGAAACAGGCCGGTTTGACGAAGTTAGTCAAGTTAATAATTTAAGTTTTAAATTAAAGGTTCATAAAATAATGGTATCAGTTTTAATTGATTCGTTACGGTTTATAATACTAGGTAGAGCGGAAAGTTGCATTAAATATGATTTTGTATTTGATTTGTTAAAGGTTACGTGCCGGATTTCCGCGCCGATAAAAATTAACGTTAGCAACTGCAATAACATGAAGGTGATTTTTGATAAAACATATGCAACTTTAATTATCGTGTATACAACACTTGTTATTGTTTTGTCATGGAGGTAAGAAAGCTCTAACGTTTAAATTAAAAATATTTTAATAATTATTTGTATTTAATAAAGATAAAGTCGAGGTGATTACTCAGGTCTCAGAATAATGTTTACAATACAACATTGTGAATGATTGTATAATATAATACAATAACGACACCTTACATTTTAATATTTAATAATTTCAAAATGATGTTTATTTTATATCTATACACTCATACTAAGTATAGCTCTTCAATTTCGAAGTTTAATCGATTATTATAAAGATGCTTGATAAATAAATACCAACTATTATACTTGTAAAAGACAATTATTTTTATATCACACGGATGATTAATTAAAAAAAAAATACACACAATTCTTTTGTTTATAAAATAAAAGACTTATCAATATCTTAACTTCTTATGAGAGATTTATATACAATGCTGAAGGTATTTTTCTTGAGAAACGTAATTAGCATAATCAACTCCTGCAGCAACGACGTTATCTTATCATTTTAAGAAAAGCACGATGGTTCTTTAAATGCTAATCGGCAGCCTTCTATTTAAAAATTACCTTGTAAAAGCACACACGTCCCTATTTTCCTTAACCTATTATGACGTTTTTTGTTTTTTCGAGAGACACCATTGTTATAAGTTTCCGTTCTGTTAAATTATATCGTGCGCACGCGTGCTACCTTGAAACTATTCCCTTATTATACGTTTCTCCTCCAAGTGCATAACTCGTGCAAATATTATCTATATTACGACAATTCCAAAAACTATAAACTTAATTGTTTTCTATTATTTAACCACAGCCAAGCGTTCTATTATCATTAGCTCTTCTAACACCTCTCAGTCGTCCTATAGCGCGCGATAATCACCGTGCCAGATTACACTCCCGTGCTTGCTAAGTAGACTGCGAAGCGGTCAGCTCACAAGTATTTATTTCCCTCGACAAAACCTTCGAGAATCGCGTTCCTCGAGCCCCCAAACTATAGGAACTTGTGTTTCTTCCCCTCGCACGCACGTAGCACAGCGCTCGTGACGAAACTTCCTCTCGAAAGCCGGCAATTACCCTCGAAAGTGCTGCACTATTATAAAACATACGGAAAAGTACGCGCGCGCGCGCCGCTATCTTCGGCTAGCATCGGAATGCTCCTCCGCGAGATTGTTTATCTGTCGCGCTGATGACAGGTTCTCGCGACACCGCTGTACATATACGCCCTCGTAACTTCCTACCTCGCCCGGCGCCATATGCTACAAAACCGAAGGTATACGTCCGTGTGTCTGTGTGTGTTTACCTGCTGTGCATATGCGGACACGCGAGCCGTCGCCACGCGTTCATGATATCCACGTGTTAGATCGTCCTCCACTCCAAAACTCCACTTCTCTCTCTTTCTCTTCCTCCCATACACTCTATAAGTAGTAGTGGTAACGCGAGTCGATCGTTGTAAGGTTCGATGATCGTTACGTCCGGAATTCGACTGCGGAGTATATACAAGCGCTGCTATAGGCAGCCTGCCGGCCATGTGCGTGCGAGCGCCTCGTTTTTTTCCCTCCCTCTCTCACGGATGCGCGACGACGACGACGTCGGCAGCAGCAGCAGCAGCAGCAGCAGCGTCTCCTCTATATGCTATACTTATAAAACTCGGCGAGAAAGCGAAGCATAGCACAGCGCGCGCGAGCGGCTGGCACACGGCACACGTATGTAGGTTAGACACAATCACGAGCGCGCCGTGATTCCGCGCCAACAAGTAGAGACGAAGAAGAAACAAGAATTATACACACACACATACAGAGTGCAGAGAGTAGTGCACGCGGCTCTCTTTTCTCGCGAGGCGTCTTGTGTACTACTCTATATAATACCTATACACTGCGAGATGCGCGCAGACTAGCTGCCGGCGAGAATCTCACGCACGGCTCCGTCGCGAGAGCTACTTACTCTCGTCGTCGTCATGAATGGAGCGACGAGGGGAGGAGGAGAGGCTGAGCTGAGCAGCGGCTGTATATAGGTAGTCGAGTGCTCGCACGCGGAGAGATTATTTTTTGCCACTCTCTTCTTCCTTTCGCCGACGCACGCGCGTGCGTTATATATTTTGCGAACGATAAGCGCGACACGGTGAACCGAGCTGTTCGTTATCTCGCGCGCGCGCGCGCGCGTTTTGATAATACAACAGAGGCATCGGCGAGGTTTCCGAGTGTAAATAAGCGCGCGACGTCGTTAGCAATGCAACGGCAGCAGCAACAGCAGCTGTTTGTTGTTTTTGTTCGTTACGGGATTTCCCGGTCTTAATCAGGCGGTCGCGCGCGAAGAACCGTTGCGCTTGCGCGCCTTTTCGCTCAGAACGAACGTCACCCTGGAGTACGACTTTTCTTATGCCAAGAGGCGCGCGCGAGTGTGGGCGGCGGTGGTGCTGGCTGGGTGGGTGGGAAAGGTAAATCGGCCAAGTAGCCACCTGGGAGAGCCGGATCCCTTTCTTTCTCTCTCTCTACGTCTCTTCCACAGCAGTATAGCAGCAGTCGGGAAAATTAAAACGGCGCGGGGCGCCACGTAAGTGGGAAAAAGTAAGGCATGCGACTCTCTCTCCCTCTCACACTCACACACACACACTTGCTCAGCGGTACCGTATGACTCTTCTCCGCGCGCGTTATTCGTGCCCTCGCGCGCGCGAGCATACACCATCACTATATAGGTATAGCGGCTGCTCTCTGCAGCCGGCGGCGCCGCGCGAGGAATGAGAAAGAGAAAAAAAAGTAGCAGCGCGGCCTGCACACACACACAGAGAGAAGAATCCTCCACCTCTCCTCCGTGAGCGTGTGTATACCTTATATCTATATATGTACGAATAAATGTACGAGTGTGTGGTCTCGTCGCGGTCCTTCCTTCTCGCGTGTACGCATATACCTACACACACCGAGCGCTCGCGGGGGAGAGAGAGGGGGCGATCGAAAGGAGATTAGCGTTCTGCTGACTGCATCTTCGGAGCGAGCGAGCGAGAGGCATGAGAGAGCGCGATCGAAGCCTCGAAGGTTAGCGATCGGGGCTTACATGCTGCACTATACACCCATTGTCTTCTCTGACTTTCGGAGCAAGAGAGAGAGAAAGGGTCCTTCGCGGTCCCGGCACGCAGAGCTCTCTCTTGGCTAATCCTCGCGCGAGCTCGCAACGCCTCCGTATGATAAGTATGGGGCAATCGCGCAGGGGTTACGGAACACACACACACACACACACACATACAGATATGTATGGACATGATTATACCTACGTGTATACGAGAAAGAGATAGGAATAGAAAGGAGAGATAGACACAGATAGTCGGTGATAAAGTATATTCAGCACAACCAACCTCTCTCAGGACGATCCGGGCCAGTCCAACAGCAGCAGCAGCAGCAGCAGACCCGTCGCCGGCACCCCTGCTCATCTCTCTTCTCCTCGGCGACTCCTCTCTTTCTCTCACCTCTCTGCTACTATACAACACACGCGCGCGCACGCGGCACGACACACGCTCTAGTATAGCTTGATGGTGTGTGTATAACTTAATCTCTTGAGTGCGTGGTCGCGCGGAGGCAGCCGCCAAAGGCAGAGATCTCGACGCAGGCTGCAGACAACGCACAAACGGAGCAGCGCTGCCACACTACTCTCGTAGTTCGCTCTGGCTGCGCGGCCCGTTATACGCGGAATGGAGGCAGCGGCACGGCGGTGGCCGCGCGAGAGAGCGAGCAAGTATATGACGGTATATATCGTATATATCTAGCGACACGCGAGAGGCGGCTCCGCTTGTGTATACGCGGCGCGGTGCACGACGATAAAGTCACCTGTGCTCGGCTCTCTGTGCAGCCCCGCATTGATTCGAGCAGCCGAGAGAGCGACGCGAGTGCAGAGCAAGATAAGTGGGATTCGAGATTCGAGAGAATCGACGAGTGAAGAGTGTTTGAGGTGCTATGGGGGCGCCACGTGTCGGCGCTGGCAATGTGGCCGATAAATTTGATTTGGAGAAGTGCGGAGAGAGATGCGTACTTGTAGGATTCTTTGGCATAAGTATTGCGGAGTTGAGAAGTTTTTTTATGGTAAATGACATTAATTAAATTAATAAATGAGGGAGGGAAGGTTTGTGACAGTGGGAAGAAATGGCAGTATAATTAATGTATTAATTATAGAAATTTAATGTTTTCATTAAATATTATTGAATAATAACTACTGTATTTTATTTACTACAATCTATCTTTTACTTGTTTTACTTATTTTTTCATTATTTTATTACAAATCTATATGTGATAAATGATATTATATTATTGATTTATTATTGAACGAATTCAAGAAACAAAGTAAAATACATACACAATATTTTATGTGTAAGCAATAATATAACAAAAATATTTTTAGCAATTTTTTTCATTACTCTTCTACACGACTGTCGATAAAATCGAAAACTACATTTCTGAATGTAAACCGTTTACCACCGCAGCAAACTATTTCGTGGCAACTGGCTAGCTGTTTATATCTTTTGACGATATCATTTTTAAATTATTTTTTCTTATTTCATAGCATTTTTGTCTAAAAAAAATGTTAAAGAAGCAAATGTATACAAGAAACATTAAATTATTCGTAAAAAATCTATCCTAATTTATTCAATAAGAAAAAAGTTTTTTAAATAAAAAATTTATTTTATTAAAAAATTTAAATTAAAATAAATATTAAAAAAAAGAAATGTTTTAGCAAATAATTTTTACTTATACCAAGGAGAGTAATAAAAGATTAAGTTTTTTTCATAAAAGTTTTTATTTTAACTACTTTTTCTAAACGTTCTCAATACTATACACATTACTGTAAAATTCACAATAATTTGTTCTAATTACACGTATATCCTCATCTCATAACATCTATTTTAAGTAAATATATTTTTAAAAAAGTCTTTCATTAAACTTGGTTTGGTTCATAAAATTGACTTTTTAATGTAAAGTTAGTTCAGATACTTTTTATTTAAATATTCAATCGTCTATGATAATATATGTGCGAGGGATTGTTGCAAATCATCATTATTATAGAACAAATATAACTGTGATATTCCCTCTTTACAAAAGGTCTTTTAAAATTAAACAAGTCTTTTTACATTCTAAACTTTTTCAAATAATATATTTACAACGAATCATAAATACACCGCAAATGTAAATACACTGCAAACACAAATACAGTCGACTTTCTAAACTCGATGCTTATATTTAATGAACGTAGTGATTTTATTAATATTAGAAATTACCTATGATGTTTCTCATTTTAATTCCTTTATGTATTTCTTTTTCAGTTCGCAGTAAACATTTTTTTAATGTTTATAAAGCGTCAAAATGTATGCGCGCAGATTTTATTTCATTGAATAATGCAGTTCTTCGTAAAAGTCAATAAATTTGTAGAATTGTTTCGATTATAAAAATTTCATAAACATTTGTAATAAATTCAGAATCACTATTTTCAATATGACAAAGATACTTCAAAAAATTGGTCGAATTGTATTATAGGCATATAAAATATTTCTTCAGTTTATAATTTTGTTTTACGTTGCAATAAAATTTTGCCTTTTCAAAAGTTACTGTTTATCTGATTCATTCATCAAATCAAACGACATCAAAATTATAAAAATGTACGAAATTGACGAGTATTTTGAAATGATAAGATTTAGCTAAAAATTAAACAATAATAGCCCAATATGTATTTAAAAATTATCGTCTTTTACGTGGTGTTACAGTAAACGTTTTGCAACAATCATTTACTAGAAATACTGTACGTACTGACTTTAAGAAATGACAATTATATAAAAAACAGCAAAATCATACTTTCTATATCGTAACTAAAGTATCATGTAAAAGAAAAATAGTGTACAGTCCTCCTTCAGAATACCGCCGCCGTGTGTCCTTTTCTATCTCATAAACAACTCGTTAGAATAAGAGAGACACATAGCGGCAGTATTCTGAAGGACTACTGTATTACACTTCTAACAACACCATCAAAGTTTTTGGTTTGCAGACGTACGTTTATAATTTCAATTGGATTTTGTATTTCAATCTTAGATGAATGGAATTTCGAATGTGTATGTTATGTAGTTTACATAATTTATGAATAAAATTATAAATAGATTTATATTTCTGATTATAAGCCGATTATAAACCTAAAGTTCTTAAAACGAAATTAATATTATCATGGGAAAACAATACACTTTTATCAATTTGACGAAAAAAGCTCAGTTTAAATGACGACGCACCGTAACGATAATTTTTAGTTTGCAATATTGCTTTTATTTTATAAAGTTTTTTTCTCACTTTAATAAAAAATTCAGAAAAAAATTATTTATAAATCATATTTGACTAATTGATTAAAAAAAAACAGATTAATAAAATTATTGTATTTAAATTTGAAGTTGAGGAATTTCTCTTTCATTTCCAAAAGAAGTCAATTTCGTACTGCAGTCTACGCATAAACTCAACCAATTTTACCATAATTTTATTGGCATCTATGCACAATGATTCTCGCAAGATTAAACTTTTGGTTTCGTGTCGTACATCGAGGATCGAATCTAATTCCCGACGTTTTTTTTCCTCCTTTCATCACAAAACGGTTCGTTAAACCTACTGATTGTGATAGTCGATCATTGGGCCCGTACAGTATTATTTTTTTTTCCTTAACCTTCTTTTTCTCTCACAAACGTTACGTAGGTACTGTATGACATAATCCCTATATAAACTCTGCGTTCGCTCCATTTGCTTCATTTTTATATCGCTCGACGCTAAAAATGTCAAGGACGATTCTCTACATGTTCGACTACGTTTTACCTCTACGACGCTCTGGCTTTCATTTGAATTACTTCTCTTCGCTTTCTTCCCTCTCGCGAAGCAATTTATCAACCGTTCAGCCTCTCTTTGTTTTACCTAGGATTACGAGAGAGCTGCGAGTATATATGTATAACATATACACTGAAAACTAGCGAACACACGTCGCCTGCACTTCTTTATACGATTTTTATAAAAATCTATCCGTATCAATTACGAAGGATCTACTTATCGTTAATTCGGAGCGCAAAAACAAAAAACAGAAACATCGTTCTATAATACATGAAATACGAATGTTCTTCATTGATTAGTGATCAAATATATATATGTAAGTATATATATAATACTGGTTTATGAACTGTTCAATACGACTCGTTACTTTTACTTTTAAAACATCAATTCGTTATTACTGTGATTCCCCGCGGCGTCGACAAACGCCAGTGCAACATGTTTCCACTCGGTAAAAGTAAAATTTCGAAAAACGCTAATCGTACGGAAAAAACTCCTCTCTGCCTCGCTGCACTCGAAAGAAGCTTTCGGCTTCTCCTTATTTTTTTTTTTTTCTACACGTAAGAGTAAAGAACACTTTTATACAACTCATCATTGCACATAAAAAGGTAGAGTTATTCAGTTCTCGTTTTCGTATATATTATATAATATTACAAACATGATTCCCGTGTGTATTATCTCTGGAACGCGCACATAAACAAAGACGAATCGAACAACAGCATTGTGAAAAACGTTGAGAAATGTACATATATTATTTATAAAATATATCGCAAATTTAAACCTAATGGTAAGTCTTCTCTTACAACGTGTACACGCTTTAATATATATGAAAGCCTCCGAAGTAAGTCAGCGCGCGCGCTCGCACGTTTGTCGTTATATAGTTGGCGCGCGCGCGCGCCGGGCAAAAAAGTCCGATGAAGCGAAACAGCGCGCGCACGATGTTGTCGTCGTCGTCCTCCTCTGCGTCGTTCGGTGCTAAAAACGTTAAGCGATGTGGCTTACACGCTCTTAATTATAAATCGCCGCGATTTAATCTCCCGGGAGTCCAGCTCCAGTATGGGTGTGTGGCAGCTTAGTTTCTTTTTTTATTTCACGTTTTTTTTTAATTTTTTTTTTTTATTTCTCGAATCGATCTCGAACGCGCACGCGCGCATTTGTGCGACAAGTTCATATCATATAATATGCAATGCACTCGAACAGTGAAATAACGAACGTCAAATAAAAGCGTTATTATTCGTCGCGACGTGTTTTAGTACAGCGTTATTTATAGTGCTGAAATAAACTCACGCCAATTTTCATGCATAGCGAAAATTTATGCTGCGTGTGATATATACGCCGTGTAGCGCTTGCACAATGGAAAACGCAAATTTGAGTATTTTATTTGTTCAGGTATAGCAAATAGTAGTCAAACGTATCATCGCGAGAGTTTTGAGTATTTTAGTTTGCACAGGAGTAAAATGCACGGAAAATAAAGAAAAGTCGTAGGATGTAAACGACGCGCGCGCGCGCGCGCGTTTTTCACTGTCGCAATTTTTTAGCACTATCGGCGTTTTCATACTTTCTATAAAATACTATTCGTTGGAACGTTCGGAATATACATGTATAACGCGACTCTGCCTCGTTAGCGCACTGCAGTCGGCAAGTTTAAATGCACAAAAATGCATGTACCACGTTGCTCGCGCGATCACATAAAGGAAATCTCTTCCACTCGAAACGATACACATTCGCGAGCGCACGCGTGCGTCACTGTATATACATATATACATACGTGCGCGCGCGCGCACCGCAATTAAACTCTGCTGTGTGGCACGTATAATCGCCGAATAACGGTACAGAAAACTCTCGATCAAGATAAATCGGTTGGCACGAAAAAAAGCGCACAGGTATGTACAACTAATCGAAGATACAATGCCTCGATCTTTTTTCTCGCCGCTCGCTCGCTCTCGTATATATATATACACACTCAGAAATATACATGAGTTTTTATATATATATCTCGCGCGAAAGTCCAAAATCGAGGACTTTTCGGGCGCGTTCGATGAAACTTTTCTGTCTTTGGTTGTAAATGAGTATTGCACAAGTGTATTCTGTAATTGTGTTCGCTTTAAATTGTTTCTTTTTTCTTTTATCCTACAATAAGTGCGCCGAGCAATGTACTTTGCGAATGAATTAATTGAGATTGTCAATTCTCGGTTATATAAACCAATGAGTTTTATTCTCCTGATGGCAAAAGTCTCATTATTGATATTCATTCGTTGCGCAATCGTACACTGTGAGTTATTGCCCGTGAAATTTTAATAGCGTGAAAGTAGTAATTAGCTACTTTTATTGCAATTCATACTGTACAACGAGTGGGTGTAACCAAAGTGGCACGTTTAAACAAAATTTTTAATAACGTACTTATTTAGTGTCAAATACGTTTTTGTCGTTTTACTTACTTCTTTGTAGAGCTATAATATATTATACATAAATTGCTTTAACAGTAATAAATCGTTATGAAGCATTAACTTTATATACGCGTAATGATACAATTTTAATCAATCATTCGAAAATTCCGAGTGTGTATTTCTTCATGTGATTAACTTGTTATTATATAATTTGCTATTAAATTTTAACATTTTATTGTTTCGGTGAATGAAGTATATTTATATAAAGGTAAATTTTTCAAATATATAACACGTAGCTCTATAAATCCAGTCTATCAAACCAAATATTGTTGTTGTTTGCCATCTTAAAATCAATGCTAAAATTACATAAACATTAGTTGTTTTCAGTTCCAGTTAAATACGTGCATAAATTATTATAATAGCTGCAAATGATATTAATATCGTCATTTTAGGATAATTTAACAAGAGAGCTAATTAGGTTGTAAAATAAATAAATAACAATATTCCACAATGAGAAATTAAATATTGAAACAACTGTAATTGAATTTTAAAGAGCGATTTACAAAAATATAATTAAATTCTTTCAGATTTCATCGGATATTAATAAAATATGCATTCGACGGTCTGAAACCGAAAGTTACGCTGATCTGTTCAATTTAAAAAGAGATTAATAAATAAAATATTCATGAATTTATACATCCAGCTGAATATATATGCATTAAAAAAAGTTTGATAAACTTTGTACGGATATCGTATCGCGTTTTCGCAATGAGTTTCCTTACATATTAATGAATTTTTTCTTACCCGCCTATATTTTAAATAACAGTAGTCGCATAAATTAATAAAAAGACACACCATATCAAATGGAACAGCTCTAATAAATCAGAGAAGGCTATATATATTATTATAAACTTTTTTCATATATATATATATATATAATTACAGGAAAAATCAACAACTTTACAATCCATTCCATCCAGTCATCACACTACACATTAATAGTCCCATCGAAAAACTTCCAACTTCAACCCACGTCAACTCGAATCCCACGGCATTTAATTATAGAACAGACTGTCCGCGCAATACTCATCGATCGAGCATCGACACTCATTGGCCTCCGCCGGGTGGTAATCTCGAGGCGATGCTGCCGGCTAAAGGGCGACAAATCGCACGTGCGGTTCGTAGGGCAGGTACGCCTCCGCTTCCCCGTCTCAGACGCTTGTCGTGATCTGCTCGATGACCTGGACGTCGCGATAGCGCCTCGGCGTTCGGGTGCGCTGCAGCGACGCAAAGTCGTGCTGCATCTGCGGATGTAGCTGCTGGTGTTGTTGCTGCTGCTGCTGCTGTTGGTATAGTAGCTGTTGCGACGGGTGCATCTGATGGGGGAGGAGGTGTGGATGGGCCAGACCCTCGGGTACGCTTTTACTCGGCCTCAGGGGGCCTTGGGGCGGTAGGTAACCCCCGCAGCTCGCCGCTATGTTTGTGAAAAGAAGAAAGAAGGCGTTATTCAGATAGATGATAAAAGAACGTGTGCGTATTTCTTAAAGTTAAGTAGAATTTATTCATTATGTTTTATAAGCGACGAAATAACTTTTGTTATTTTGAAGTTCAATGTTATTCGAGTTATCGCATGAATAATGCAAAATTATAGTAGTTACGGCTGTAATAAAGTCTCTGATAGTTAGGGAAGTTAGTGTATGATTTTAACTAGATTATATGCCATTTCGAGACAAGCACATCCAAAGTTTTCATGCATCATTATGAAGTGTTAGCCGAGATGCGCGCCATTCAAAATATTGTGCATGAATTATTTAGTTTGAAATACACGGTAACTTAATTTTGAATTGCCCCGTCACGGTAATACGGTTAAAGTTACACTTTAGCTTCGCAATTAATTACTTTTTTTTATTAAGACTGAGTTAAAATGCATAGTATACCGAAAAAAAGTTACGAAACTAAATACAAAGGGAAGTAAATTAAAGTAGATATAGCGTAAATACAGCAAAACACGAAAAATAAAGTTTTTAAATTTCAGAATTTCAGAAAAACGTTTATAATTGCGTATTTAATATGCTTATTCTCTTTCCAAAGATTTCATTATAATAATTAGATGTGCGGGGCAACTTTTAAAATTTTTTAAAAATAAACACGAGATTAAGTTATAAAAAATAACATGTCAACATACATAATATTTTATAGCGGCTACCTTTAGTATGATGAGAAGTTATTACTATGGTTTATAATTTCAAAAAATTTGGAATTCGTAAAATGCAGTTTGGCTTCAAAGTTCGGGGCACAATATTATTTCGGCTTTTATACTTTCAATTGAAGTACTAGTGATTGAATACATTTTTGACATTCCAATGTGCATATGTACACGACTACTCTTTTTTCAATTGATGGTAATTTTGTTTTTTTAATCTAAAACTGAAAAAGTCGGACGAGCATCAGTACACGTATAGTTACGGTAAACTTAATCGAAATAAAATAAAAACATTCCACTAACTTCAACAACAAAATAACGATTTATCATACAAATTGCACCCTTCACTGAAAAAGTTCAGAAAAAACCCTGGTAGAAATGTTAACCAGAAGCTAGCTATTTTTCAGTTAACTTTATGGCTAAAAACGAACATTGTTTGTATTTCATAATTATGTACCAATCTAAAATAAATTATGGCATTTACACTTCATAAAATATGTATTTCAATTAATAGTACTTTTAGATGAATTATCTTATTTTTGCATTATGTTTTCAGCTCAAAATGCTTCTATTTAATTACCACGTTAGCTATAAAATGTGGTTAATTTTCTACCAGGGAACATTATATAAACATATCCTTACCGATCTGCTGCTCGTGATAATGCTGCGGCGTGCACGCGTAAAAGCTGTTCCGCTGAAAGCTGCCCATGTGCCCGGGATGCATGGCCGCGTGGCCGTGGGCCATGGGCGTCGAGTGATGCATCTCCGACCTGTTCAGCGGTATGTGAAGCGACTGGGACTTGGGCAGCCGTGTGAGGGTGCGCGTCACCGGCGTAATGGTGCCCATGCCGGCGGAGCAGGCGCACGGCACCGAGCCCAGAGAACCGCCACCGCCGCCCCCGGCTGCGGCAGCTGCAGCGGCCGCGGCGGCTATGACGGGCGAGCAGGGATTGCGGCGACCCCAGCCGACCAGGAAGAGCAGCGCCGCGCCGCACAAGGAACTCAGGGTGCACGCGTAGTAGCCGACGCGCGGACTGCTCGCGTTCATGTAGCCTGTGGGTAAAATATGTACACTTCGTTATAGTTACATATGCATGTTTTTATCTTGTGCGCATTTTATGTGAAGTGCGACGCGAGTATTCCGTGGGTTTCAGCGCATAAAGCTTTAATCATCGCTTTGAATGTTTGATGTGAGTGTGTACATGTTTTGTGTTTTCGTGGGAGTGGTTAATTTAATGAAACTGAAAATTTGTCGTGCGTAAAGTGCGTGTTAATTGTGTAAGTTAAATTTATCTGGAATTTTCTTGCTGGTTGTTTGCGATGTATATGAACCTCATCGCTTTCTGAAAAAAAGTGTGAAGTTTTTTTTAAAGCTTCTATACGGAAACACGATTTTAAATTCAGGTCTGGTGAAAGGTGTGTGGGGTGTATATATGTAGAAGGTTCCGTGCGCTGAATTATTGATTGGTGTACGCGATATTTTTCATTGAAAAGTATTTGATTATGTTAAAGATAGATTTTATAATTTTACCCATTTACATGTGAATAATTTTGATTGTATTTTATTAAAAATTTTGTAATTTTATAGAATTATTTTAAGCTTGAATTTGAGATGAAATTTAACTTCTTAGAAGGATAATTCATGTAACAAGAGAAGTATAGGTTTAATTTCAAATTGCCATTTCTAGGAAAATTGCTGTGAATTCTGACATGGAATATAATATATTGTTACAATTAATTTAAACAAGTTTAATATTTTAAATAATTTATAATAAATCTTGTTAAAAAGCGTATCGTATAGTATGGATTTCGCGAAACTTTTATAATCCCATGATACAGCTATATTTATACACTTTTTTAGCATAGTGAAAATAATCAGGAATTTAATTTTGGCATTTTTAATATTATAAAAGTTATTTTAATAAAAAGTACATTTAAATACATGAACTTATATTTTGCAACGATAATAACAGAAATATATTTTAATTAAAGTATTTAATTAAACACAAAGTTTGGGATTTATCGTTAGAGTTATGTAAAATTGAACATCATTCTTTTAATCAGATTATTATACTGATCCTAATTAAAATACTTGGTAGATTATATTGTATTGTAATTTTCTATCGAAATCGCTATATATCGACACCTGATACACGTTTGTTACATTTAATTAAGTACTTTTAGTACAATGTTTAGCATTTAAAGCTTACAATATTGCAATAAACTTTATATGAATTATTTTTATTAACCATTAGTTGTTTATCTATAAATTTATGGAATATTGTATATATTTTTCGTAATATCTAAATAAAGAACAATATCCTTTTACATAAAATTCAAATGCTCTACAATTGTAATAGGAACAGAATATAAGTAAATTCAAAATAAGGCTCCTATTTACATTGAATCTCATCATCTTATGAAGAACATGAATTATTGAACAAAAATCTTGTTTACATGAAATATTGGAAATATGAAACTTTTCGCATAACTTACTATAAAAACGAATGCAAATTTAGATAACTAAATCAGAAAAGACATGTGGTGTGTTCTTTAAGGAGGATCCGCGTGATGGACCGCATCTATGAGGGGTCCCAAGGAGCACAAAATTTTTTTTTGTCAAATATTATTTACTATATATTACATGGGCTTATGATATGCTATGATACGTAAAAATAATAACAATGCACACAATACATGTCTAGGCATGCTAAAGCATTGAGTTTTTATTTTTATGGAATTACATTTATATTTCACTGGTAACTTGATATTTTAATTATACGATAAGAATCTGTGACTAAAATACTATAATATCCAAGTGGTTTCCACTTTAATCAATAGTGATGGTTCATGTACAATGAGTCCTTTGCTTGGTGTAATAGAAATTTTGTACACAATTAGTAGTTTTAGGTAAAAACTTTTTACATAAATATTAATAAGTTGTTTTAAATTATGCATTTCTGATAATACTGCAGAAAACACCGTTGGTAGATTAAACTTATCGAAGTAATGACCTATGGCTTTACTTTACTTGTGGCATTTCTTTACTTTTCATTTATCTCGCGCAAAGTTTTTTTATGGATGCAGCTCTCGTTAATTACGGCAAACCTGTGTATACTTTCCAACGCGTTTGTTTTGCTCCAGTGTTTTTCATTGTATATATAGGCAGAAGAAAAAGCTTTACAATGAATGAGGAGAAGTAAGGTTAATTACTATACTGTATTTGTAATTTTGGTAGCAAACAGAATTATTTTTCACGTAAAATAATTAGAATTGGCCAGCATTTTTAATAAGTGTTTTTGATCCAAGAAAATAAATTAAGCCCAAAAAGCTAATAATCCTAAAGTTTACATCAGTTAAAGTAAATAATTTGAAAACGGTAAATTGAGTAGAAATTTTACAACAAAAGACTTTGTGGACGGTACGCAAATTGAGGTCTACGCGTAATTATTTATTTTTGACCGGGGTAACCGCGCTCACGTTATTTAACTTTAACAAGAACTAAATTAAAGTCTTTTATTCTGTAAGTAATAATGTAGCTATAAATTACTTTATTAATTATTTAATGAATATAAACTAAGTAATAATTATAGAAAATTGAGCCTGTCAGTGTGTTTTTAAAATTCATTTAGTTTTATATATATTGTTTTATAAACTTTGTCTATTTTTCTTTAGCGAGAAATAAATCAAATATAGCAAATATTTGTACTTCTAAAGCAATCTATTTATTTAATGCATGTTTAAACACTGAATAACCGGGACATGGAAAAAATTGAGGATTTTATATTTGATCGTAAAAATTGTTTAACGACGACACATTTGTACGGCAGCTCGCGTTAAAGCTGGATAAGAAAAATGTATAGCACTGGAAGAAGTCCTTGTCCTGGCTATCCATTTTTCCGATCGCGGATTTGTATGTTTCCCTACACACTTTTATCCGGCTTTACTGCGTCGAAAGCTTCACTTTCCTCTGAAATAAAATTTTTATCTTCCTTTTCAGTCAATAGATTAAAAATCTCGCAGCACAGAGCTTTTAATACCAGAACTTATCGTGTCTCGCGAAATGTAATTGCGGCTCTACGATACCGCGCAAAAAATGCAATTACTTTTTATAAAATTTAATATTTCCATTTTAATTATCGAGTTACTCTCGCAGCAACAATATCACCGTATCGAAATCCAACAATGATTATTGATTCCTTCTAGAGGTAGCTTTTTTGGAGAAACGGTGCCGGGAAATTTTTCTGACCTCTATCAACGAAAATTGGCCTAAACAATGTTTAGACAAGTCGTATATTGATTATATTTCTTCTATAATTTTCAGAAAAGAAAAACCTTGCAATCCGTTGACATTTAAATTTTTTAGTATTATTTGAACACTTTTTTGACAAGTATTCATTCCATCCATTATATTTATTATACATATATATGTCATAACATATACAGAATATTATAATTACTTTAGTAAATTAGATTATGAATCTATTAACGGAACCAATAGTTTACGTAATATTTTATACGTTATATTTAATGATAAGCTAAGTGCCAATGAATTCGCATCGACTGTTCTTACTATTCAATCGCTCGAGTTCTCAGAAACACCACGCGATATAATCGAGTCTGCGAACTTCCTGTGCGTCCACGGGAGTAGTATCGTATGACTTCGCGGTCACGTAGACGCTAAAATTTTCAAAACAGGCTAATTCTCTTTGAAACGAGACGTCGCGCTGGAGCCACAGGCATCAGCAGCATCAGCATAAGCGGCAGCTAACAAAGCCAGTCTCCTCTGCGGAAAAAGGCCGCAACGAGAGAGGTACTACTTGTCTCGACTTACCGTAGCCGGAGAGACAAAGACAAAGAGACTGACGGCGGGAGATGACTTATATATAATACGTACCGGTAAGAGGAACTCCAAGTAGGATCGGCAGCGCTTCCGCGGCCTGCACGAGCGCCCAGGACTTCGCGAACTGCCGGGCCCTGAGCCTCTCGAGAGCCAGCATCTTGAGGGAATAGAGACTGCCGCCGAGCGAGGCACCGTACAGTCCCGACGCCAGCACCAGACCGTGATAGCCCTGCACGCTGCCAAGCGCCACCTGAGCTATGGCTGCGCAGCCCATGGAAAAGGAAAAGACAAAGAGAGCGTTCAATCACTTGGCTTCCGTAACTCTCTTTCTCTCTGTGATGTGTGCGTGTGTACATGTGTGTGTGCGCGCGCGGGGGGCTCCGCTTTGCACGCGATAACTTTTCCCCGCTGCGCGCGCCGCGGAAATGGTTTCCTCGCTTGCGTGGGGGATGAGAGCTTCGCGTATACTATACTGTGTATATATATATATAGGCGATTGGAGAGCGAGAGAGGGAGGAGGGATTTTTAATGGGGAAAGTTTGATTTCCTGACGCGATTCGAGCATCGACGTATATAGATTCGTACATAACGGGGTTTATTTGAAAATGATGATGATGGAAGTTGCATTGTTGTCGTCATGGAAAAGACGATTTGATGGTTGGTAATGCAGAGGGAAATGAATTAACGAAGCGCTATGAAATTATATGACGTTGGAGTGCTCCGAGAGTACCGAATTATAAATGTAATAAGAATTTTGGCTTTTACGGTTGAAATGATCTCGAATAAATTCATTAATAACGATAATGGATAGTAAACAATGGCAAATAAATGTTTTAAGCAAAATTATTTACCTTGCTTGTTATATAAATATCTAAAATTTCTTTTATTCACGTATTTGACAATGTATAATGAAAATTTACTTCGATACATTTCTCTCGGCCGCACATTACCCCGATAGTTTCATCAACCACTTCATTGCATATAATATCGTATAGGGCGCGTATGATCATATTTTCTATCCGCACTCGCATCGCAGTTTAGTATTAAAGGGTGTATTAGGAAGCGCATTCATTCATGCCATTAGCGCAAACGAGATTGTCACGATCGCATAAAGTTTAAAATTATACTTTACCATCCTACATATCCCTGCGTGTAAATCCCATTCCGAATTTCAGTTCCGGCTCAAATGCCGGCTTTAACGCGCGTATATATCTACCATATATACCATTACACCCGCGAGGAAATTCATCCGTATAACGATAAAAATCAATTCGCCGACCCTTACAGCGTATATAAATCTCGACGCGCGGCGGCACTCAAAGCGCAAAGCGTCGTCTCAAACGAGAACACGCACACACTGCACATCGTAAGTATAGCGCATCTCCTATTTGGGGTAGCAGCATCGCGCGCAGCTTACATATACGGAAACACATGTGCAAAATACATGAAGGGAGCGGCTCCGTAAGGGCCTGCGAACGACGCGAAATCCAACCACCACCGGGAAGAAAAAAAAAAGAAACCACCGCGCTCGTGCGAAGACTTTGATAGCGGCGGCTGCCGGCCGACCGGCTTTGCCTCTCTCTCTCTCTCTCCTTTTTCCCTGTATACTCCACACGTTCACTCGCTCGCGCGGTCTACTTTAATCTAAGCATTACGCTTTAAGCGGTAATGCACGAAAGCCGTGTCGCTACAGCGCGCGTGTGCGAGACGATGAAAGAAGAGAGGGAGAGAGGGTATCATTAAAGATTGAGAAGGACGCATTATGCGCAGCGACCGGCCGTATAAAAGAGGAGGCTTCTGTACCTCAGAGAGTCGCGGGAGCGCGAATAGGTAGCTCGGCATTTTTAAGAGAGCGAGCTAGAGACGCTGCAGCGCGCTGATGAAGAGGAACGGGGCTGCAGCGGTGGCGGCGGCGGCGGCGAGCGAGATTGCGATAGCGAGGAAAAAGTAAGGCAGTGCAGCAGCAGCAGCCGAGCTTGGGCCTCTCCTCCTCCCTCCCAAAGAATCGTTATACATGCCGAGAGCGCAGTGGTATAGTTGAAGTGCGTACATATACCTACAGATCGTGCAGACTATGCGTAAGGCTATTTCCATTATTTCCGACTGTCTCTCACGTGTATATGCTGCGCGCACTTGCCCGCGGAAAAAGGGTGTAGAAAAGAACGAGGAGTGCGCATGCATATAGCGCGCGCCGCGCAGACGTCTACAGTGGAAAGGGGCAATAGAGGAAGAGAGAGGGGGAGAAGAACTACTCCATCTCTCGAAGCGCACGGGATGAGTTATTGCGTTGGCCGGAGAGCTGCGGAGAGTTTTGCTGCGTATGCGAACAGCAGCAGCAGCAGCGCACATGTATATGTATGTGTATGTATGTATGTGTGTTTGAGTTGTCTGTACCGACCGACTCCGACGAGTGCCCCTTGGCAGAGATATTGCCTGGACACGAGGCACTGGGCGGACGGCCTGGCGGTCACGATTCCCCAGGCGGCGCAGCCCAGAGCCGCCGACAGGCCCAAGCAGGTCTGTAACAACACCGAGGCACTTTGGTCTTTCTCCTCCTCGTATTCCTGCAGCGCCTGCGGGAGAAAAACAAAATAGTGCCGATTAGAGCCAAGAGTGTGTAACATATATGTATATGTATACGCGTGCCCGCACCGCGCGCGGTTAATTGACGAGCGAGCAGTCGAGTCTTTCCAGTTTTTCCCTTTTTAAAAAGCGCACGCGCGCACGTATATATATATCCGATTCGCGGCAGCCAACGCTGCTTTTTTCTCTGGCTTTACTCGCGGGAGCGCGCGACGCGCGGCGGATTCCTATATATATATATATATATATGTGTGTGTGTGTGTGTGTGTGTGTGTGTGTGTGTGTGTGTGTGTGTACAGTAGCTATCTCTATATCCGCGACGCGCGCGTGCGATTATATTTTCTATTTGCGTATGTGCCGCGTTTTTAAAAGGGACCCGAGAGCGCGCGCGCTCGCTCGTCGCGGGAAAGCGGTTTAGTTAAGCAATTTTTCTTGCTTCTTTTTTGCAAGGGGAAATTTAATTAAGAATAATTTAAATTGATAGCGGGGCTGCGTTGGCACAGTCGGCGGCTAATTGCTTTATCATTCGTATATATACGTATATGGAAGTCCGTGTGAATTTGTAAATACGTCGGATGTAGGTAATAAAGGTGGCGTTTTACGGTGACGACTGTAGGTAAATTATATTTTCCTTTTATGGTTGAAACGTAGCGCGTATATAGTATGAGTGATTTCATTATAATTTGTCGCTACAAAGGTAGTTTGAAGATCGTTATTAAAATATGAATGTAGCAGTATACGCGGTTAATGTTTCGAAATATCAAATGTAGGGTGCTTGTTATATGTTAAATAACTAGTATTAATTTAGGATTATAACAAATTTTTCTCTTAAGTATTATTGAAAAATAATTTAGTTATAGTAATGAAATGATTTTAAGGGGAGAAAGTAATTATGTACGTAATAACTAAACCAACGATGATATGTAATCCTATTTGAATATTTGAGTTTCTCAGAACTTGGAAATTCATTTTCAGAATTCCAGAATTGCTTTTACAATTTAAAATTAATTCATTAAAATATTTCCATAATTATTCTACCTTGATATTTCGATATTTTTGACAATACTTAACAAGATTGTATCAAAATTGCTCAAATATGTTTCGCGAAAAGTGTATTGTATGGTTTTGAACTGAAATAAGCAAAATCAAGGGGGTAGACAAACATTTCCTCTCGATTGTCGCAGTAAAAGCGGAAAGTAAACCGTTCAAAGTTCTTTCAAAAGAAGTCAAACAAATCGAATCACGTGGTTGAAGAACGCGATGTGCTACTCTGAACTGAAGTTGAAGGCAGAATCAACTACTCTCCCCCAACTTCTCTTGAAATAACAGCGATTTCCATTGAAGTACTTGAATTTGTCTGATAGTGAAAAAGGATTTAGAAAATAAATAAAAAAAAACGTTCGTGCTCTCTATATAATACTGAAAACTGGAGTGGAGTAGCTCTCGACTCGAGTAGCGCGAAATGCTTATTACTTTGAATGAACCTCTGCAATTTTTTGCAATTTTTCTGCAACAATCGACTACAAGACTACTTTGGATATTCTTAAAATTTGAATTTCATATAATATTTAAATAACTACAATGGATTTTCTCAGTTCCCCGAAAATTTTTTACTATGCGACCATTTACAAGAAATATGATTCAATTCTATATTCCCGATAGGTTTTATAATGAACTGTTAAGTAAAATTGAGACTATCAACATTACTATTTAAAAAAATTGTCTCATAAAGGAACGAACAAAAAGCTTGTACTAATTAATGAATAAATACCCTGGTGGAAATTTGTCTATCTGAAATGGCCAACAATCTCAATAAATAGGTAGAAAAAATGGCTAGTTAATAGGCCCCGGTGAAACGCTTTTTCTCCCATTATTCGCACATTTAATAGATTGGACATAACCTCCAAATTTTCGTTTTAAGTTTACTTAAAGAATTGACGTTAAATTGGACAGTATTCAGCTGTAACTGATAGCTTACTAAAATATAAACAATATGAGCAGACAGAAAAACCATTTACAGTAGTCCTTTTGAAGATATTACGTAAAATGTATTTATTGCCATTAGATTCTGTCTCTCTCACTCCTTGTCATAACAACAGGCCTTCTACTAGCCATTTCCGGACTAAAAAAACTGATCAGTTTTAATACCTTTAAAATACTCAAGAACAAGCTTGTGTTTGTCTTCGCAAAACTCATTTTATTTTTCAATCTATTAAATGTTCGAATAATAGGGAAAAAAAGCGTTTCACCGGGAGGTAGAAACTGGAAAAGGGAAATTCCCATTTTATAGCAAGTTTCTAATATAAATGGCCAGTTAATAGTTAGAAAATGTTTTGGATTTCCACGAGGGTACTTTTAATATAAAATTAAACAACGCGTTTTAAAAAGATTCTCTTCAACTTTTAATCTCAGTCAGAATAGCACACATTTAATTCTCTCCTTTAATATAATCCTTATTCAAAACTTTTCAAATATAAAACGTTGAAAAATTCGCGCGGAAGCTATATATACACCGGCAAACTCGCGCGGGAACAGGTTTGATAAATTTTGCCAAAGCGCGCAAAAAGGGCGTCGACTGAAAGGGCTAATCTAAATCTAGCACATAATAAATCTGCGCGAAAAATCTCTTCCCCTCCGCTCGCCGTATAATAATGGAATTCTAAAGTAAAAGCACACGTCATATATATATATATATACATATATAAGAACGTGGAAAAATGTACAAAGAATGAGGAGGTGGGAAAAATGTGCTTACGATGTAAAAAGCCGGCGTGTAGAGACCGAAGGAGGCGGTGCCGGCCGCGAGCATTAGCATCCTGACGGGCCGGCTGGCGAGGGGACTGAGATCAATGAGCGGCTGTCGGGCCGCCTTCAGCGCCGACTTGGACTTGGGCTTGAGCTTGTTCTGCTGATTCTTCAGATGAACGATGGCGTGGCGCTGCGGGTGGTAGAGCGAGGCGCTGCGGTAGATCAGACCCAGGAAGAACGCCAGGAACAGCACGCCCGTTATCGTTTGGAGGCCCAGCCTCCAGCCCAGCTTTCTGTTATACCGAGACACATATCATATATATATATATATATATATAATAAAGGCTTCTTAATATTACGCTTCGGAGATTTTTTTCTGCGCGCTTGAGCTTTTTTGTTTTGGGAGAGGGGGAGGCGGGGTAAAGATTGTGCATAAATCTCGGGGGCTCGTAAATTGCGCTAATGGCGCGCGAGGGAAGTTGCGCGGGGTGGTCGGGAAGGAGAGGAAGGCGAACGGCGTGTTCTAGAGAGGCGCTTAGCCTCACCTGCTCTGCGCCGTTTTCTGTTTTTTTCATTTTGTGGTGAATTATATTAGCAAATTGTGCGCGGTTCAACATTAATGAAGATAAATGTCTTTTCTTTGGTTTTCGCGTTATCGGGGATTACATTCGACATTGAATTTGCACATTGCGTACGTGCTGTACTTAAAAATTAATGTGTAATTACTGTGGAACTTGCTTCTTTTACAGCAGTTCATTGAAATTCCAACATTACACGAGTTCGACATAACTTAATTTTGGGATTAAAATTCATTCGTAGTTTATCATTTTATAAATTTGGCAGAGTTTTCGAAATTGACTTGCTTCAATTTTCAAAAAGTTTCCTTTTAATGAGCTACATTGGAACTTTTCCTAATACCATTTTAATATCTCATCATGTTAAAGATTGAAAAGTGAATCAAACTTTTTTGCAGTTACTGAACATTGTTCAACAAGAGTTTTTCATAGTCCAGAATCATTCTTTTACAATATTATTTATGAAGTAGAAAATATACTGAGAACATTAAAAATAAAATCCTGATTTGTTTATGAAATTAAATATGCAATATATTTATCACATGTTGCAGAATTTTTTAAAATTTTAGGAAAAAAGATCTTTAAGAAATATTTTTTTCAAAACAATTGTTAAAAACATAAACTATGTTTTAATATACTAAATAAACTCGCGAAAAGCCGGATGATGAAGTTGGACTACCCCAAATTATTGTAGATGCTTTCGCAAAGACCTTTAATACATTGACTGGAAGAGAAATAAATGAAGAACGTTTCGCTCGTAAATTTTCATTAGGACGTACACCTTTAATATCAACGTTAACCCATTTGGCAAACTCTCCTCCCGTAAACGTGACTTTTTAAACTAGTTTTGTCATCCGCGTAAATTGCGCCTTTTTTCATTTTCGGGGTAATTTATAATTTCGACTCACGTGATTAATGCAGCTTTTTATATGCAAAAAACATTATGGATGCGATGGCAATTACGATCCTCTCATGAAGTCAATGACAATTAATTTAATAATGTGGACGATAAAATATTCATCAGCTCTTGAATTAACATTCTTCAAATTTGCATATTTCCTATAAAAAATGCAACTTCTTACGTTCTAAAATAAATTGGCCGAGCTATCACTAGTTACATTAATAGTTATAATTCCAAGAAGTAATGTAAAGCCAAAAAATATTATAGTTATTTCAACGAATCAGTCGACATATCATTGCGGCTGTCCAACTATAAATTTATATGAATTGCTTCCTCAAAGAAGAAGCTTTTTAATGGTGAAAACAATTTTTGAAACAAAAAAGGTATAAAAACATGTTTTAAGACTTTTGGCACCAAAATCTGTCGAAAAAAAGTTTTTGAGCAAAAAAATGTTCGTGTTTGTCAGTGTGAGTGTTTGTGTGTGTGTTTGTGCGTGTGTGTAGGCGATAACTTTTGAACCATTCGACCGATTTTCATCGGACAATGCTATTTTCTTCGGAGCAGTGCCGGTCTTACGTATTATGAGACCTGGGGCAAATATTTATTGCGGGGCCTACTTAAGGGGAGCATTTCCCTAATGAAATTCAGAATTGCTTGAAAAAGTACAAATATTCTCAAGAAAATACAAATGTATAGCCAAGGGAGTTGATGTATACATAAAAACGATTATTTAAATAATTTTTAAACCCAAGAAGGCGGAGGATATGAGGTCCGCGCATGTTAGGGAATTACGTAGACGTGCAACAATAAGCAAGACAATTATTTAAATAATTTTTAAACCCAAGTAGTCGGGGGACGCGAGGTCCACGCATATTAGGGAATTACGTAGACATGCAACAATAAGCAAGACAATTATTTAAACAATATTTAATCCCAAGTAGGCGGGGGATACGAGGTCCACGCATATTAGGAAATTACGTATACATGCATTAATAAGCAAGACTATTATTTAAATAATTTTTAAACCCAAGTATCCGGGGACGCGAGTTCCAAGCATATAGCGGAGTTACGTAGACGTGCGACGTAAGCAAGACGATTATTTGAATAATTTTTAAACCCAAGTAGCCGGGGGTCGCGAGATTCACGAATATGAAGGAGTCATGAAGACACAAAATAATAAGCAAAACGATTATTTAAATAATTTTTAAACCCAAGTAGGCAGGAGATATGAGATCCACGCATATTAGGGAATTACGTAGACGTGTAAAAATAAGCAAGACAATTATTTAAACAATTTTTAAACTCAAATAGCCGGGGGATATGAGGTCCATGCACGTAAGGGAGTAATGTAGACATGAAAAACTAAGCAAAACGATTATTTAAATAATGTTTAAACCCAAGTAGGCGGGGGATATGAGATCCACCCATATTAGGGAATTACGTAGATGTGCAACAATAAGCAAGACTATTATTTAAACAATTTTAAACGCAAGTAGCCGGGGATGCGAGATACAAGCATATAAGGGAGTCATGTAGACATGAAAAATAAGCAAAACGCTTATTTAAATAATTTTATTCCCATCTCTACTATAATGGCCCTTTTATAGCCTGACAAGCGCCGCAAAAGTGGCGTCTGGATCCCTCTATAAAGTACTTTATTCCCGCACATGCGAGAATAATGTAACATAGTCTAATTTTTTACTTTTATGGTGAATTGGGTTAAAACTAACAAAATTATATAACACATTAATACAAAATAACTTTTTAAATCTATGAAACGGCTACAGTGGATGTGGCCGCTACGAAAAAAATACATCTCGCTTCGCTACGCACGCTCGGGCACCCGCGGGAATAATCTGCGACTACAGCCCCTCGTTACATAATGTATTATTTAAACCCAAGTACCCGGGGGATGCGAGTTCCACGCTTATTACGGAGTTATGTAGACTTACGACGTAAGCAAGACTTTTATTTCCAAAATTCTTAACATCTATAACTTGATTCCCTTATATGCGTGGCCCCCGCGTCCCCCGGCTACTTGGGTACACAAATTATTTAAATAATCGTTTTGCTTATTGTTTCATGTCTTCATGACACCATTATATTCGTGGACCTCGTGTCCCCCGGCTACTTGGGTTTAAAAATTATTCAAATAATCGTCTTGCTTACGTCTCGCGTCTACGTAACTCCGTTATATGCTTGGAACTCGCGTCTCCCGGATACTTGGGTTTAAAAATTATTCAAATAATAGTCTTGTTTATTAATGCATGTCTACGTAATTCCCTAATATGCGTCGACCTCGTATCCCCGCCTACTTGGGTTTAAAAATTGCTTAAATAATTATCTTGCTTATTGTTGCATGGCTACGTAATTACTTAATATGCGTGGACCTCGCGTCCCCGGCTACTTGGGTTTAAAAATTATTTAAATAATCATTTTCCTTATTTTTCATGTCTACATGACTCCCTTACATGCGTGGACCTCATATCCCCGGATAGTTTGGTTTAAAATTGTTTAAATAATTGTCTTGCTTATTGTTGCACGTCTATGCAATTCCCTAGCATGCGCGGACCTCATATCCCCGCCTACTTGGGTTTAAAAATTATTTTCTTCATCCCCTAGCCGAAAGTACGGTCTTCCCGGCTCGATTTCGCGACTTTTGTGGCCGCTCTTTGTTGATCGTTGCGTGGCAACGTCCGCGACAGCGCACGTGTTGTAACCTAAACTATGCTAACTCTTCCAAATGTTATGACAAGAAAATCATTTGTAAAATCGGAAAATTGAAAAGATATAGGCGTATTAAATTAATTTTATGTTATTATTAATATATTGAACAATATATTTATAACTCTGATAATCAATTATGTTCTTATATTGCATACACGCTGTCAGAAAGCTTCTATACATATATAGACATGATGTTTACATTTTGAGTTTCAAGACATGGTGTAACTATATACTTATATGTGAAAGTTTTTTGACTCTCATTCTGTAATGTACCGCTTATGGGATAGAAAAAGACAAACAGAGGAACCATTGAGAGGTTGTTCTGTAGTTGAAATGAGTATCAATTAAGTATGTACATATTGTTGGTCCATCATCTCTTTTAAGCATCTTTTGCTAGTGTTTTTGATGCCCGCCCCGACCAGCAAAACCGAGGCGAAGCCTCGGTTTTGCAAAAGTCGGGCGGGCATCAAAAAAGGAGAAGTCGAGCTTACGCTCCGCGATATGTAAAGTAGCGCTGAAGCAGGCCTTTTATACATATGGCCAAGTCGTAGTTAGCAACAAAGAACGCTATTTTACTAATTAATATCAAAACTATATAGGCGTACTTTCGGCGGGGATGAAGAAAAATAGTATATGACACTTGGCCAGGAAATCCAACTTCCTGGCCTTGTGTCGTAATATACTATTAAATAATCGTTTTTATGTATACATCAACTCCCTTGGCTATACATTTGTATTTTCTTGACAATATTTGTACTTTTTCAAGCAATTCTGAATTTCATTAGGAAAATCCTCCCCTTAAGTAGGCCTCGCAATAAATATTTTCCCCATGTCTCATAATACGTAAGACCGGGGCTGATCATAATGAGTTGTTTTCAGCCGTGGCACTTTAATTGGCCACGAAACCCTACCTGGCTCCTAGACTACTACCATAATTAAGATTTTTGTAATTTCCCTAACTTCCCAGCACTTTCTTACTTATGACAATGGTCATAAACTTGTAGAATTTATGTTGATGTACCTAGAAGTAATCCATCAATCCATCTGATCCTATCTCGAAACGGATTAGAGGGACCTTGCATGCCTTAATTATACCTGAGCCAAAGGCAAACCAAAACGGAAAATAGCCCCCCCCCATTTACTAATGGGAGCAGAAAAAGGCATGCAGAGGAGACACCCTAACCCTCTTCCACTAGTAAAGTAGAGGGGTATTTCCCGACTAGGTTAGCCTTCCACTCAAGTATAAATAAGGCTCACAAGGGTTTTGAAGATCACATTCAAAATATCTTTTGGCGAGGAAGCATCTAAGTCTAGGAGTATCTTCCAACAAAGTACTTACTTGCTACAAGTAACATTGAATCACCGTTAAATTTCAATTTTAGCAGAGTATTTTTAAATTTAGAAATGGAGTTCATCCCATCAATTGCGACAGAGAAGCGGAAAAGACCGGAGCTTGACGATAATACGATGGGTAGTGAAGGCAAGCATTTAAAAAAGATAAAAACAACGCATGCTCATAAATACTGTGTGTATACCGAGAGTATCGAAATAGACAAAAAGATTGAAAAGGTCCAAGAAGATTTGGAGCGCTTGAGGGAAAAGCTAGGGATCAAAGGAATACCTGAATCATTAACTCTTATGGATAAAATAATTAAAAATAATAGTTGCGTGCAGGCTATTGAGAGTTTAAATCAGATGAATAGACAAATGAACCAGGAATTGTACATTTTGGAAATTGAGGGGAGAGAGGCACAGGAAAATTTGTATCAAAAGAGAAAAATATGGTTCAATCAGCAAAACATTATCAAGACACAATGTATATTAGAAGAAAAAATTGCTATGTTGGAAAAAGAAATCATTAATAATCCAAAAATTTAACCCATTATTAAGTGGTATAATATGGCTATTGGCGAAGATCCACTATAAAATCTAACGCGCCTTGGGCAGAACCTCCTGGGTGGTGTGGAATACTGCGAGATCTAATGAACCGGCACAATTTCATTGAAATTCTTCTTGTAATGCTCTTGTTAACTAATCTGTCGTAGCTATTTAGTATGTGAACAAAAAGCTTTTTTTATTTATTTTGACCAAATTATGTTATTTATAAATAAATTGTTTGAAGTTCATTCTGACGCCAGCCATTTATGTTAGTGCAGTTAGTTTTATTTAAAGTATTTTATAGTGTAATTTCATCTGTTTAATAAAAAGTCTGGACAAGAGACAAAAAAGTGTCCGAAACGTCGTCCACTTAACGTATTTTCAGAGGAACAGTCTTTGTCTCAGGAATGACTTTATATTACAGGAAATTTGTACAGAAAAGTAATATATATATATATATTTGACAAAAAAAGCAATGAATTTATTGCTATCCCTGAAACCTATTAATACCCGAACAGAAATAAAAACATACGTTCCTGTTACGTTTGCGTACTTTTTCATACGTTTAGATACGTTTTGGTTACGATTCGGAAATCTGTATATATCGGACACCTATTTCGAAGAGTGAATGGCACGGTCGACTCCTAGCCTCTTTCTATACTTGCCTTCGAAGCGCTCCCGCGCTCGATGACTCCTGTTAATGGTGAACAAATATAAATAACTTAAAATATAACCAAATGTAATAGAAACACTAAAATAATAAAAAATTAATAATATTATAAAGCTGCACAAGAGTTCAAGTTTTATAAAAATTAAACATTTCTGTCATGGCCATTAAACGGTATAGTTTTAGATATATAGAGCTCATATCAGTTCTAATTTAAGTAATGAAGAATGTTACGAAGTAGCAAAAAGAAAATGAGAATGGAAACGAATTTAAGCGGAGTGGAATTGATGGACATTATAGGTAAAGCAGAGAATGCAAATGAAATTATAAAGCCTATAAAATATGATAAAAGTGTAAGGCTGACTGCAGAGAAAGCGCTTGCATTGTTTATAGAGGCGAACCTGACAAAAAATGCGTACAATATAATGAGAGCTACTGCATTAGATGCCAACCATGATTTATGTCCGTCATATAAACAGGTTATTATTCCGAATATTTATAATTATTCTTAATACTTTTAATTTTAAAAAGTTTAAATAATTTATCATTTGCTCAGTTAAATAATTTTAAAATAAATTATAAGCTTAGGAGTGTAGGCTAGGGAAACTACACTAAGAAAAAAGTTCATTTGCCCGTGTGGCTTCCTCAAACTTAATTTGCTTATTCCTTTAATTAATTTTTAATAACAAAATTTATCATTTTTGCAGCAATTGATGACATAATTATAATTATATTCATTTATGCAGATTAAAAATTATTAATTTTGAAATTATGTATAAAATATGAATAAAATAATAGGTAAGGTTATTCTCGGATTTTGTGTGTCTCGAGTGTGAGACATTTTTAGAATCAGGCCCCGGGAGCTCTCCCGAATTCCCGATGGCCAGTCCAGGCCTGCATCGCGGGGCTCCTGTCAGCGCGAGGCCCGGCGCGACTGCCCTTCTCGCCCCGCCCTAAGACCGGCACTGCTTCGGAGGATATTTTAAAGGACATAACTTATTTGTCGATTTCATTGATTTTCTGTTGTTTTATAACCAAATAACGATTTTGAATTTTTCGTTTTTTTTTTATTTTTCAATATATTACAGCCAGTATTACTTAATGTTATAAATTTTTATTGAAAGGTCTTTAAATTACCTACATTTTCTTTTTTTAATATTTAAATTATCTTTAGTCTGTCATTTGTTATTATAGTGAATATGGTTTATACTTCTTTAATTTATTTCTAAAAAAATATTTTATTTATCGACTCAACATTTTAACCACTTATTACACTTATGTAGTACAATATTTACCTAAAATTCCAAGAGATTATCTTCACTTGTCGGGAAGCTGGCAATACCAAATTTCTTTCTGTGTGGTGGTACGAATAAAACTGTTAGTATTTTTCTAAATTAATGAATTAAGGATCATGTTTAATGATCATGTTGTAATGGAGGGAGTAACAAATCTCGAAGTGAAAAGACATGTTATAGTAATAATTAAAGATTATTAAAAAAAATCTACACTTTTTCTAGTAAACGTAATTTTAATTTCAGAATATGACAGTTACTAGGATAGTTTGCGATCTTGAAATGAAACAATCTGCTAAAACTGATGACTATTCTTACTTTGATCCTAAACAATATTGAAAGCTTCGGAACAGGCTCCAAAGAATTGAACAGTATTTCAAGATGCTACAGTTTTTATTGTTGGAAGTGTCAATTATATAGAATATCAAAATTTAATGGATTATGTTAAAGTAAGAACTTTTTTGAAGCGAGAATAGTAGTCTAGTAGAGAATAGAAGAATAATAGTCTTAAATTTTAGTTATTTTAAGATAGTATAAAAGTTTTTTTTTATACATTTCAATCGGACGACAGTCGAGCCAAAATATCCTCTGATGAGCTAGTCGTTTATTATGACAGACAATTTTCACTTCTCGATAGGAAATTTTGTAGAAGGTGGTGAAACTCGTAACAGGCAACACAATAAAAATAGAATTAATATGATGATATAAAGAATTTTTTTTGGAAAAATATGCCGTTTCGTCCTCGATACTAGGTGCCTGGTGGACTCATCAGGAATAGCCATGCAGACCTTTCTTTGGCGCCAAGATGATACGTAACTATGTTTAATTTAAATCGGTAAAAGAAAATTTAGTTTGTGGATGCCAAAAAGTGGTAGTCGCACCTCGTGGTAAAAAGGTTGAAACTAAAACTACATCTTAATTCTTATATAGTAGTAAAGATTCCTTTTTCTCTGTGTATAATTGCACTTTCTACACAAACTTTTAAATTCAATTAATTTTACAATTGCACTCGCCTCTTTGATTCTTTCAACATCTCCGCAAATGACATGTAAAAAACATATGTTATCATATCAAAGAATATTACAAAAACACACTTATTTCCACACAAAAACCGGATTCCGCGCACTTTGAAACAATACCCCAACTTTCGGCGTGCCGTTGTCAGGAGCGCGCGCGCGTGAGAGCAGTTAATGAATTCGTTGCATATAAACATAAGAAGTATACGCTCGCGGACATGCACACACACACAGAGATCGCAATTCACCGTAGTTCTGCTTTATGCAGAGAGTCGAGCGCGGACTTTCTCGCTGTACGTGTCTACTATATATACACACTCACCGTGGTGTGTGCATTTGTCCGGTCGGGCAAAACTCTTATCCGCAGTGCATGTGTGCTATCTGCGCGGCGCGTCGCGCATTGTTTCTGAACTGCCGCTGTTGTATATATTTACGGCGCTCTCGGGAGACCAAAGTGAACGCGTGACGAAACAAAGACGCGCGGTACAGCGTATGTATATGCAGCAGCAGCAGCAGCAGCATATTGCAACGTACGACTGGTATGGTAACATAACGTAGTGCAGTTTAGACTATCCGCTGTCGTTTCATATACTTTATATTACACGACACTGTTCAGAATTACATTCTCGGCCCTCTTTCATGAATAATTGCGCGTCGTTACGAGGAAACGGAGAAAAAGTGCGCGATATAATTAGAGTTCCGAGAAGAATTCCGCCACTTCCATGCATGCGTGCAATAATTGACCGCTACGCAGGGGCTCTCTCTCTCCCTTCCTCCCTCATCATTTATTTACCGTCAAACAATAATGAACCGGTAATTACGAATCTTTTCATCAGCGCTATAATTAAACGTGGCGAGCGCAGCACATATATAATACACACACACACCCGCGGTGAAATTTCCTTAATATAATACCGGCTACCCATTCATATGGAATTAAGCGAAAGGCAATTTTTCCCTCGTTCGTCTGCTGCCGTCGTCGTCGCGGCAGAGTTCGACCGGCGCGCGTAAATTCCGGAAAGGCGCCGGTGGCGGCGAATTTAGCGCCTGTCGTCGTCCTGTACGGTACGTAGACGCGCGAACATAAATTCTGTGGGCGCGGAGCCGTGTATGATTCGAGAGGACGGTCCTACCGCCCCGAGGTGTCCTGCCCCTCTCTCTTTCACAGTACGGAGGTGCGAGCATAGCGCGTGACTCATTCGCGGCACGTAGTACGCCAGAGTCTCGCCGGCCGGCAGGCTCTTCTTCTCTCGCGCAGCAGCCTTCACCTCCGGGTTTTCCGGGGCAGGTGCGGGTGAGGGAGAAAGTGAGACACGACGACGGCTTCCACGTGGCTGGCTCTGTCTCTTCCTTTATACACGCGACCAGTAAAGCGCGGCACCTCTGGCAGGAGGTACGCTACTTGCACTGCGGATATATATATACACACGCGCACACCTTGTAGTTTTATTTGCCAAGTATGTGTGGGTGGGTGTACGCGCGCTTATTTGCCTTTTTGCCGGGGAGAGCGTGTTTTATATGGAAATGCTAAGCGACCCGAGCGCCGACTCCTTTTTTGCCTCTCTCCCACTCTCTCTCTCTCTCTCTCTCTCTCCTCTATACCCCCTTTTACATTCGGGAGTTCCGCAACAACGGCGCGCGAGCGTATGCATAAAACAGAGCCGCACGCGCGTGCTTAACGAATTTCTCGGCGCTAGCACTTTTTTTCTCGTATGTATGGCTGCGTGTGTGTATGTATAAGTGCGTGAGCTGCACGGCGCATTTTAATTACTTTCGCGGAAGAGAGGGCGCGTGATTTATTATAGCGTTCGACTCCCGCGTAAAAAAAGTTGAGATCACAAAAAGATCGCTTTAAGATATGTCTCGATTATGGCCGTTTTTGTTACTTTTTAAGATGACAAATCTCAACGAATAATCAAGATGATTTTAATATTTTTTTAATCATCGCTACATTCGGCTTTTTAAAGCAATTTTAAGATGGTTTTCAGACATACGAAATTCATTATTTAATATCATTTTAAGATAAATTTAAGATGCTTTTGAAATGAATTTGAGACCAATTCGAGACGAGCTTTCGTACTGAATTTAAGATGATTTTTAGATTTTTTAAGATGATGATAAGATTAATTTGAGACAAACTTTTATGACAACTTTAAGATGTCTGAAAAATAAATTGATTCCAAAATTTAAAAAAAAAAATTTTTGTAATCACTTCTTTAAACCCGATTAAGGGGTTTATACCAAAAGCAAGGCAAGCCTTGAAGTTTAGACTCTTGTTAAAGAGTGATTTAAAGACTGAATCTCTCGGACTTATATACTTTCGGCGTTTCAATGTGTTTAGGGGTGCCCCGATCGATGCGCCGCATAGCGTCTAACGACGGTAAGAACCGATCGGAAGTAACCGAACTCCTGATTGTCGTTTGCCGCCGCTACGCGGCGCATCGATCGGGGCACCCCTAAACGCATTGAAACGCCGAGAGTATATAAGTCCGAGAGATTCAGCCTTTAAATCACTCTTTAACAAGAGTCTAAACTTCAAGGCTTGCCTTGCTTTTGGTATAAACCCCTGAATCGGGTTTAAAGAACCGATTAAAAAAATTTTTTAATAAATTTATAATTATCGAATCAATTCATTTATCAGACATCTTAAAGTTGTCATAAAAGTTTGTCTCAAGTTAATCTTATCATTATCTTAAAAAATCTAAAAATCATTTTAAATTCAGTGCGAAAGCTCGTCTCGAATACTCGAATTCGTCTCAAATTCATTTCAAAAGCATCTCAAATTTATCTTAAAATGATATTAAATAATGAATTTCGTATGTCTGAAAATCGTCTTAAAAATATTTCAAAGGCGATGATTAATAAGATATTAAAATCATCTAGATTATTCGTTGAGATTTGTCATCTTAAAAAGTAACAAAAACGGCCATAATCGAGACGTATCTTTAAGCGATCTTTTAATCATCTCAATTTTTTTTACGCGGGCTACGTCGTTCTTTATTTCTCTCGCCGCGCGCGCGATGTTTGCTCGCTTATATATATATACTCCGCGAAGAATCCGCGCGCGAGAGTTTGCTTTTGTGCGTGTATGTGTGTTTGTGTGGTGTATACTCTGGGAATGATAACTTTTCCCCGCTCCCTGTGAATGTTCCCGAATATATTTTCAGATTTAAGCGCGGGGACCTTACGCCGCACAAATGCTGTTGCGATGCTTGCGAGCGAGCGGGTAAACTCTTTTTTATTAAAACTTTTGTGTGATGTAGCTGTTGCGAGCTCTCGGCTTTAAATTTCACGCGCCTCGCGCACTGTATATACCCGAGATTTTTCGAACTGTAACTTTTCGACCATATGTGATGTATACATATTCACATACTTGCGTATGTATGTATTTTGTATATTTCAAATGCTGCGAATTTTCGTTTTTGAGCTTAAAAGGGGATTTGCATCATATTTCGCGGGATATAATTTTGAAATATACGACTAAAGTTGCGCGCAGATTATTGAATCGCAAGCGAGCGCGTCTCTCGTACACGACAATTGCACCCGCGTAATGCATGCACACTTTATTTCGCGCGCGAATTTCAATAAACGCTTACACTTGCACACACGTATATTTCGACGGTTACATCCCTTTTACCGTGACCAAAGTAAACATAAATAATTATTTAGGTGAACGTATGTGCCATGCCGCAGCACTCCCCAAAATTCACGATGCTCACGTATATATATAATAATAAAAAAACAGCTCATCACGGCACCCTACAAATCCCAGGCAAAATCTCGTTATTTATTTTGACGAATACGTAACGACGGATATACACACACACACACACCCACACACACATGCGAAAAAGACCACAGCATTGTCGATTTCCCGAAGTCCGCAAATTATTTTTCCGGCGGCCGCTTTGCAAACAATACGCTCTCGCGTCCCCTCCCCTCACCCTTCGCACTCTTTTGTACACCCGCGATAAAATAAACCGTATACCTACATATATATACGAACACGCGAATTATTGCGCCAATTTTTCAGCCCGTAAAAATGCATATCAACGAGCGCTCGGATTTAAGGCTCGCTCGCTCGCTCGAAATAAAGGAGCGCGCGCGCGCGAGTGGAGCATGATGCTGTCAATGAATGTACGAGAGAGTCCCCGCGCCGACTATAAATATCACACGCCTCGCCATCAGCGACGCGGCTCCGCGAGTTATATCCGGCGAAACTTAATAAAAAATTCCCGCTGGCAAAACAAATCAGACGGCAAAACAGCGGCAAAAACAAAAGCATATAACACAAATACACACACACACACACAGACGCGACACAAATCTCAGGTTCGAATTTCTCTCTCTCTCTCTCTCTCTCACCCGACCTCATTGAGCTCTCTCTCTCTTCTCGCGACATACATATTCCTTCCCCCGCTCGAGAGAGTCGCGCTGCGCACAAAGCTCTATACTCTTTGAGGGTCAAGAAATTCGGTCGCGCGCTCGCTTGCGGGATCTTAGTAATCATCGCCGGATGCACCCACACAGCTTTTCGCACGCGCGCTTACACGCAGTGGTATATATATATACACATCACACGTGCCAATCAATCCGACGCGCACTGCAGCGGCGGCGGCGGTGGTGGCGCCTAATCCGATGCAATCAATATCACAGCCGGCGGCGGCAGCGGCAGAGCGGAGGAGAAAACTTTGGCAGAGCCCGGCGTGTGCTGCATGCACACGTACACACATACACCTATATACATGTGCGCGCGCCGGCATATGTAGCGGGAGCGTGTATAAAGAGAGCAAAAAAAAATGGGTTGCCGGAGCGCGCAAGGCTGTCTCGCTAATTACACGCTGCTCTGCTGCTGTTGCTGCTGCTGCTGTACCAGCGCTGCGGCTATATACGTGTGGGTGTGTGTGTATGTGTTCGTAGGTATAGCGCTACACTCGCCTCGCTCTCTGATCTCTAATGAAACGATGGGCTTCGGCGCTCGCATTAAGCTCGTTGCTCTCTCGGTCTCCCTCACACACGCGAAAATCCGCGGACGAATTGCAAGAGAGAGAGGCGCAGGCGAGCGTACCATGCGCGTAAAACTATTACCAGGGTGTACACGTGTAAATAATAGTATTATAGGATATATAGAGAGTTAAAGATATGTTCGAGCTGGCGCGATTCCAGTTGCGCGATCGTTTACGTTTTCGCGATTGCCGGTGGTGCGGTGATAATAACGGCGCACTCTCGATTGAAATTTTTAATGCGCGCTTTGCGAACATGACGCGAATGTCGATTATGACGATGTATATAGAAACGTAGTAGGGAGGGTGTATATAGGTATGTATATATGTATTCGTGAACGAAAGGCGCGGGCACTTAATTATACTGCGCGCTAGCGTTTAATTAAAAAGAAAATTTTATATCCTATCATAACAAAGGTGTAATTATTGTAAAAATTAAAACTCGCTTAAATCGTTATTTTTCTGCGCGTATACTCGCCTGTGCAATGTCACGTTAGTCTAATTTTTAATTAAACATTCTTTCATCCTTATATTAAAAAGTGAATCTTTTCAAAATTAAATTCTTTCCTTACCGGTTCAATTAGTCAACGAATTATTGTATATAATGCAGCCAATATATAAACTCCTCTTAAAAGCGCGTATAATAAAGAACATTTTCGTCGCACTTGTATTACATACGCGTTCTAAAAAAAAAAAAAAAAAAACGTCGCCCCCGGTCGTAAGTACAGGGTTAACAATATCCAGCAATTTATACGACGTCAACATCGTAATTTTATCGGACACCTGGGCGATTAACCGCGGCGCGCGGCAAATGTGAGCCTTTTGCAATCCCGTGCCTTCCCGCTACGTGTATATATACGTGTATACACACATACCCATACGCGCGTCCCTTTTTCACCTCGTGTTTTCGTTTCCACGCGAATACCAGGTACTATACACGCGAGCGGTAGCCAGCACGGCCGCAAACACGAATGAATGAAAGTTTATAGCGACATGACCGCGCGCGTATATGTATATATGACACGTCGCCGTGTCATATATATACAAGACACACGTAATGGCTTGCGCGTAGCGCGTATAATATACCTGATACGCGCGCGCGTCCCGGGGCAAAAAGAGAAAGGTATTCGCACCTCGCTCGGCGCGTCCAGTTTTTTTTTTGTACATTATAACGTACGTTCTTTTCTCTTCGCGGAATTGAAAATGATACACCTCTCTCGCTCGCGCCTTTCAAGATTTTCCGTGGGATTGCAGTGAGTACTTTTACGCCTCGATCGGCCAAATTTTATCCCTTTCGGCCGTGCGTGGCCACGGATATATACGGGACCCCGGGGACGTATAAGGTAAAAGACCCAGAAGTTGGACACTTATAACTCTAAAAATTTTCAATAATTTTTTTCTCAGGGAAAATTATTGGCTTGAGTAAAAATTTTGGTACATGTATGAGCGGAATACATTTTTGTAACGAATAAGGCAAAATATTGTGAATAAATGATTAAAATACAAAATTTAAATCGGCTTTAAGTAATGACTCAATTGTCGAAGAAGGTGGAAAGGTGATTTTTGCTTTCTCCTAGCGGAAGCTTTGTAATAGTAAAATTTTAAGTTTCGTTAAATCGCTCCAGAAACACGAATAGGGGTGATAGAAGTTCGAATCACATGATTTTAGAAAATGTGTGTGTGTGTGTGTGTGTGTGTGTGTGTGTGTGTGTGTGTGTGTGTGTGTGTGTGTGTGTGTGTGTGTGTGTGTGTGTGTGTGTGTGTGTGTGTGTGTGTGTGTGTGTGTGTGTGCGTGTGTGTATGTATGTATACCGTTTTATCTCGGGATCTATTCGATCGATTTTAACCGGACAGGTCTCATTTTTTTTTGTTTTGTGTAAATGGGGGAAGGAAATCCTCTTTTTGATTCGCCGATGCGTTTTTGTTTTATTTCCAATTTTTGATTTTCGCAAAATTCATTTTTGTCTTTTTTTAATGATAACACTGAGATATTTGAATCGGACAGATAGCATTCGAAAGAGCATAAAAAAACTATATTTTCAAAAAGAAAAAATTACATTAGCTATTGCGGTTCTTTTGTTATTAACAAAAATGTGTTTTTTTGTAAAGCTTATAACTCCAAAAATAAACGGTGAATTTAAAAAAAAAAAAAATCATGATAATGCAGAATATAAATAGCTATAATCTGTAAAAATTTGAATCCATTCTGTCGACTAGTTTTTGAGAAAAAAATGAAAAAATTAAAAAAATGCGATTTGTATGAAGCACGTTTTCTCGCTTTGAAATTCCTTGTAGAGGTAGATTTTGGATAGCTCTCGACTAAGTTCTTTGTGCTAAGTAAATAAATTTCAGAGATATTTGAGGTTAAAATTTTCTTAACCTTTTTTTCAAATCATAATTTCTCGAGAACGGTTCGATCAATCAGCTCCAAATTTATAGATAATTTTCTGTGTGATATAGATAATATATGTGCAAATTTTCATTCGATTACTTTTTGAGATATTTGATATTTAAAATTTTGGTATTACTGGAAATGACTTTCTATGTCGCACAATAACTAGAGTAAAATTTAATTACTTTGAAATTTGATGGAGATCTAAATTTGATAGAGGTGTAGAGTTTGTATACTATTTATTACATGAATTGTTAGAGTAAAAGAATTAGATTATAAATTTCAGAGATATTTGAGGTTAAAACTTTTAAAACTGTTTTAATCCTCTTTTCAAATCGTAATTTTTTGGGAACGGTTTTATGAATATGTTACTAGAAAATGGAAATGACGCGCGATACGCGCGCGTGTTGTTTACTTGCTTTTGTTTTTTTATTGAGGTTAATTTACAGCGAGCTCTGCAGAAACATGAAATTAGTCAGATACACGGGCCAATTATTTTGAGTTTGAACTAATTTTTCGAATAATCGCGATTTGAAGTGAATATAGTAAGAATTACCCTCTCTCAATTTTGAGATAAAAATTTTAAAGTTGAAACAGTTATGGTTCATGGGCATATAATTTTATATACACTCATTTTGCCTTTAGAAATTTATGTAAATGTTTTTATTAGCTGTCACTGATATTTGTGTTTACATAATATTTTATTTCCTTTTTTTTATTAAGATGGTGTAAAATGATAAAATCAACAATCAACGATATTTTATTGAAAATAAAAGAAGAGGATGACGAAAATTATAACGGACCATTAAAAAAATCAAAATAATTTCAATTTTTATAATATGTACACAATTATTTATAATAAAGATACACAATTATTGCATAATAATATATTTATAATGTAAAAACCGCTGCCAATTCATTGGCAAGATGCTTCCTCAAACTAATTTATCGATTCCATTTTTTAAATTTAAAAAACAAAAGTAAATTTTTCACAACAAAACTTTATTAATAAATAAAACTATTTTCTTTGTGGTTCTTTGTTGTTTGTTAAACAATTTGACTGAATATAAAAAATATCTTTTTTGTTTTTTCATTTATGTATCCTATACAAACAATTAATTACTGTTATAAAAAATGTTAAAGAAATACATTAGTTTGAGAAAGAAAAGTATGTATTGGCAATAATCTAATAAATATATGTTTTGAAACAGGTATTTAACTACTATCCTGCTCGACTTAGTGGTTTAAAGTTAATCCATCATTGTATAAACAATCATACGAATATAATAACGCAGTTATACTTCCTAACAAAAGACAATGAATCATTTTAAAATTTAACAGAAAGGTAGTTTTTTTTCATATTTAAGAATCAATATTTTTATGAATTATTTTTATGAAATTTTTACGAAATTCATATTTTGAAAGTCAATTATTATCGTTGCTCTAGTACACGTTGCCGCGGGACTCAATCTGAAATTACTTTCTCGCTTCGCTCGTGCAAAAAGTCACACCACCTAAATAATCGACTTACGCACTAGTTTCGAACGGTATTTTATACCACGAGCGCCGAAAAATCATATCAAAGTTGTGATTTTGAGGTTAGAGTGGTATAAATTATTTTTATAGCACAGTGTGACCTAAGCCCGCACTTAAGTCACGCCTATCCGTGCGATAAGTAGCCCATTATTGCACCGTGTATATCGCACTCGCTACGCTCGTGCGCTAACCTCATTGTGCAAAAAAGGACTGCTTAGCGCACGGATAGGCGTGACAGCGGGCTTAGGTTAGGCTATGCTATAAAATATTGTACGATACTAGAGTCTTAAGTACACGCCGTGCAATAATGGGCTACTTAAGGCACATGTATCGTAATGTACTATATTTATATATGATATACACATCAAATAGAACTATTCCATATTTTGCTCTAAAACTTTATATTTGTGTTTTGGGGCTAATTTGGAATGAGTAAAAAAATTTTGACCAACATAACCTCTTGAAATTTTAACACAATGTTGTACTCGATAAGTGTAATAAGTGGTAAAAATTTTGAGTCAATCAATCGAATATTCCTTTTAAAAATTCAAATATAAGAAATTCATAAAAAAATTTTAACCCCAAATATCTTTGGTCACAACGGTCAGATTTTTTTCGGCAAAGGACTGAATCCTTAGATATAAAAAAGCTAATTCTCTGCCAAATTTCAAAACGATTCATTGACTTTTACTCCTGTTATCGTACAGGAAAGAAAATGCACATTTTTAAAAAAATAATTATTTTCTCGGAAACAAATCAACATAACCTCTTCAAATTTTAACGCAATGTTGTACTCGACAAGTGTTATAAGTGATAAAAATTTTGAGTGGATAAATGAAAAAGTTTTTGAGATATTAATTAAAAAATTATAAACCATATTTTCATTAATAACAAATGACAGGCTAAAGATAATTTAAATTTTAAAAAATGAAATTGTAGGTAATTTAAAGACCTTTTAATAAAAATTTAGTTTATTAAGTAATACTGGCTGAAAAAAATTAAAAAATAAAAAAACGAAAAATTCAAAATCGTTTTTTGGTTCTAAAAAAAAAAAAATCGGTAAAATCAACAAGTAGGTTATGCTCTCTCTATTCTCCTCCGAAACGAAGAGAATAAGCCTTTTCCGATATAAAGTCGATCGGTTCAAAAGTTATCGCCTGTATACACACACACACACACACACACACACACACACACATACAGACACGAATTTTTTTTTATCAAAAACAACGGATTTTAGCGCCAAAAGTCTTAAAACATGTTTTTGAACATTTTTTGTTTCAAAAATTTTTTTCACCGTTACAAAGCTTCCTCTTTGAGGAAGCAAAAATGGAGTTATTATATATGATTTTGAAAATGTGAGTTAGTTGATCTTAGGGTAGATAGCAATTTTTTAATTTTATATTTTAAAATATTTCTTTTTTGCTAAATAAAATAACTGTCAAATAACAAATAGTTTCAATAATAAGAAAAAAGTATTCAATTTTTTAAATATTAATGAATTATTAAATTATTGAAAAAAAAAGTATAATGAATAAACGTATTTTATATTTATAGTACATTTCGACACTGGTGCGGAAGGTGATGATTTACTTCATGTGACGTTTTTCGCACGAGCGAAGCGGTATAAAGATATATTATAGCACTGCGTGACCTAAGCCCGCACTTAGGTCACGCCTATCCGTGACCTAAGTAGTACTTTTTTGCACCGTGTTTATCGCGCTCGCTACGCTCGTGCGTTAACCTCCCGATGAAAAAAAGGACTACTTATTTGTAGGCCATAAACTGACTTAAAATTAGTTTCATAAGAAAGTTCATTAAAAAAGAAAATTAGAAAACACAATGTTTCGACATTTTTGAATATTATAGATGATTTTTGTTACTGTCCATCTATTGCTTCAACTTTTCAAAGTGATGTCCATCTCCTGGGTCTTTTACCTTAGTCGTGCGCGCGTATATATATATGTATAGATATAGACGAGCCGAGTGAATATATAGAAATATCGGGAAGAATTGCTGAAGACGCTACTGAGATTCGATCGGGCGGGCTTTTTTTTCCATCGCGTTTATGGTTATAGTTCGTCGCGAGATCTTACGTATAAAAAGGAGAAATAAAATATTTATTCTCCGCGCGTCTGCGGGAGACAAAGACAGCTAGCTGCGACGATGCGCTGGAAAAATTGAAAGCTTGCAGAGGACGCCTCTATATATATTGTTCCTTTAAGTTGCGAGGAACGTCTTTTTGTCGAGTTTATTTCTGAACTTTGCCTGTACTCGCGCGAAATTCGTAAAATCTCGGTTCAGATTTTACCTTGTAGTTCCGTATATATTGTATAGAAAAGATGAAATAACAGAAGAACAAAACGCTCGAAGGAGTACTGTAGGGGCGGGTCGGTAAGCCGCACGAGTGTCTTGAGAATCCTTTTGTCTTCTGTTTTGGTAACCTAAGTATACAAATTACCCGACGAAGGAGCCCGGCTCACTACAGATGCATTAACGAGTATAACGGGAAACACGTGTATATCGAGGCACTCTCTATACGCGCGGAGAAACGACGCAGCAGGGCAAATAGAATCCGTTTGATCTAGGAAATGGCAAATGTTGAATCGCGGTTTAAGGCGGAGCGCGAGAGGTACGCGCGCACACCCACGCTTGTTTAGAGTAAACGCTCGAGAGTGTGCGTGTACTACTCTCTCGCCTAACAGGCTACTCGCATTACCCGGGCTTGATAATTTGCCGAGTACTTCATGCGCTTTTACACCGCGGCGGAAAAGCGATGAGAAATAAAAAGGATGGAGAAAATTTCATTATATACGCGCGCTTTTTCTGATGTTTCACGCGACGTCGCACGGCGTGTGTGACTTTGACGGTAATTAGTTTGGAAATTTCTTTTGAACGAGGGTGTGGATATGTTTGCGGTCGTCGTCAAGTGGCTTGGTCATATTAAACGGGGACATTTAATATGTCAGTCGCAAAGTGTGAGCTAATATTTGAGGATAATTTAATGTCGGTAGTAGCAGTAAAGATATAATAAGCGGGAGAGACATTTCTTCAGAAGTGGAATGTTATTTTTATCAAGTTAAAAAATTTAAGCTTTCGACTAGACTGCCGAAAGTTAATAGTTAATAAAGTTGAATGCCCATTTCCACTATTTATATATATTAAAGGTTATAATTTATAAAATATATTTTTTCCCTTTACGACATTTTTCATTATTTTATGATTCTTATTTATCGAGTGCATTATCCTGGTAGAAATTAGTCCATTAAAAATGGGAAGGAAAACAGAAACTGGCCATTAGAAATGGCTAGTTATTAGACAGACATGTAACGCTTTTTTTCATCAACTTATCCCATTTTATGGAATGGCCCTAACCTGAAAATCTTTACATTAAAATTTCATAACAATTCAATCATATATTTTAAAACTTATACCCTTAAGAGATAGTTTACCGGGATATAAACAAACTTTAGTAGTCTTTCTACTATTTACAGCTTTATTCTATAAGATATAAACCAAAATCGTTATTTTGACACGTGACTCTATCTCTCTTGCTCATCGCCATAACAAATCGCTTGTTACTAGATTTATAATGGCTTCATCGACTACCTATTTTAACTAGCATTAAAATGCCAAATTAATAGATAGTACAAAATTGTGACCATCTTTGCGGCCAATAAATGTGAAAAATAGGTTAAAAAAATCGTTACACTTATGGAAGAAAACTGGAGTCCATTTTTTTGCCATTTTGGATCAAACTAGCCATTTACTGCTCAAAAAATGATTTCAATTTCCACCAGGGTAGTTGACGATCAATAAGAAACGTATTGCACTTAAAGAGATGAGAGCTATTGTATAAATTTATATTTTCTCTTAATGATTTCTTAAGATTCCTTCCTCCCCTCAAAGGCATACCATTTGTAGAACAATTTCGCAAAGTGTTCCGGAATGTAAAAATGTTTATTTTTACGTTACTCTAGCTCATTAAATTTTACTATAGCACCGAGCTTAAATTTCAAATTCGCCCGTTAAACAAAGTTACGGGGTAATGGATTGCGGAGATAGTCAATAATTATTATCGATCAGGGGCCGGCGCGCGCGCTACACGTGCTTTCAATTAATGCTCAACATGTATTTATAATCGCTCCCCAAGTGCAGTTTCAAAACAAAGTAAAAGAAATGGCTCTTTAAGTTCGAAAATTTATCGCTTCATTTTACTCGTCTTTTCCTAACCGTTTTATAGGTCCTTTATTTCCCGGCCGTGATCGCCTTTAAAGACTTCCAACCTCTTTTTACGACACGTAAATACGGGACAGTGTCGCAGGGATACCGCGCGCGCAAAAAAATTACTTTTCTCAGCGATTGGAGTGTTACAGATTTTCTTTTTCTTTTTACGATCCACGATAAATCATCGCTCCCAAGAACGGTCCCATCGCCACACTTTTATACCTTAAAAAAACAAAGCAGGCAACGCAGATACACCTACTTTCAATTAAGCTCAAAACTTGTTTTCCAACCTGAAGAAAATCAGAGCTCGCTGCTCGCCCCCCCTTCAATCGGCTAGTTGATCGGGGCCACTCTCGCGAGCTTAATTATAGCAACACTCGGCTGCCTTGCAAGCTCAATAAACTCCTTCCTCTTCTCTCGCACGCGGATTATCAATCCGAATTTAAAAACATTAGTCCCGGTGGAACGAGTGGCATGATACACGCTCTTTCTACCTCTCTCTCTCTCTCTCTCTCTCTCTCTTTCTCTCCGCTATACACACACACACACACGCACACACACACACACACACACATACACACACACACACACACGCGCGCGATCAAAAATAAAGAAGTCTCGTTGTTTAAAGTGCGATATTCCATTTACTTGTGTATACACGCGGCAGCCGGGCGAGTGTATACTATAGCGGTCAGAGAGAGCTTGCGCTATAGCGCGCCACTTAGGCTAATAAAAATCTATATAGCGCCGGCCGCGTGCTGGAGGAAAAGGAAAGAGTAGAAGGAAGCCTGCAGTTGTGTATATATGTGTATACAGAGAGTGGCTTACCCGACGGCCTCTTTGTAGGATACGCTGAAGAGCGCTACGCCGACGCCGGTGCCGGCCTGCACGATCATCTCGACGAATTCCCGCCGCTTGCGGAAGTAATGCCCCAGCACGAGGCCTGCTGTCTCGCGCACCAAACCCGCACCCGCGCCCAACACCAGTCCGTAACTGTAACATAGACCATATATTATCATCTCTCTCTCTCTCTCTCTCTTCGAATTAACCCTTCTTAAAAAAGTGATGACAAGAAGAAGTGAAACCTCTATAGATTTGATCTGTGATTGGCTCTTGGATAAAAGGCGAGAGAATTTAAAATTAAATATGCATTTTTATTCGATATTTATTGGAACATTTATTGAAATGAAAATGATTAAAGTGAAAAGTATTAAATAAATAATAATCAAATTAATGTTGGTTGCTAAAAAAATAAATAACATGTTTTAATTATTTGTTAAAGTGATGGCCAGAAGTAGAAAAGTATTTCAAAACATAATACGATTAGTTATTGAATTGCACGGTAAAATTCAAAACAATAAGCAATGTTTTAATCTTAAAAGAATTAATTATGTTATAATATTAGAATAAATTATGTCAATAATATACAAAATTTTGTATTCGTTAAGAGTAAATGTACTACAGTATTATATGAATTATTAAAGATGCATCAAAATTAAAAGAAAAAGATTTCCGGCTTATAAGTTACAAGGAATAAATTAAAAGCACATATAGCGCGCGCAGCGCGCATGGATTTTGCTAGTGGATTAAAAAAGTAATGTATACGTACCTGAGTAGCACCTGATGCGTCTGCACGGCGAAGGAGGTGAAGAGGGCGGCAAGGGCGAGTACGAGGCCGCCGATGACGGCCGTCAACCTCGTGCTGCCACGGCGACAGGTGCCCAGGACCAGCGGCGCCGAGGCGTGCGACACCGCCGTGCTCAGCGAGCCGATCCACGCTGCAAAAACGGATTAACATATATCTCTCTCGCTCTCTCTCTCTCGCGCTCGTCTTTGCTCTCTGCGCGCGCGTGTAGATCTACACGATGCCCGAGGCGACTGTGCAGGATATATGGGCATTAATCACCGTGAGAAATGAGCCTTCTGCGGCTATTCATCAGCGGCGGGTATAGGAAAGTCCTTTGCCAGCCGCGATGCGCCGCGAGCGAATAATGCAATTTTTGCGTGCTTTTATTGGGGACACGTGCGTGTCATATACCGGAGGATGTGCGTGCACTCGCGTATATGTGATTTATATATGCGGGCTTTCGATCTCTGCGCTTTAATTAATGCGGTGCTTCTTTCTGCGCGCCCGCGCACGCGATTCGTTATTTTCGATCGTATATGGGGTTTATACGCGGTCGCGCGGTGTTTGTTCTTGCGCAATGATGAAGAAGCGCGGTGGTGCGGGTATTTTTTGTGTCGGGTAATTGATGCGTTGATGGTGCTCGAGACGTAGTTTATGGATTGAGATTTCTTCTTGGGCTGAATGATATGAAGTATGAATAATATTTCGAAATTATGTAAAAATTGAGGTTTCTCGTTCAATTGTTTTTACAAACGTAAAAATGTTAAAGTTGTTACAGCTTCGAGTGTTCTGATAAGTCGGTGACGGGTTTTATCGGATGATAGCACAAAGGATTTTCTTAGCGCGTAAAAAATATTTATATGGAAACATGGAGATCTGGGCAGGTGGATGCTGCGCCCAGAGAGATATATACACGACTTTTATTGATATTGCGAAGGACAGTGGGAGCCCGGCGGGACCGCAAAACTTCGACAAAGGGACGCGCGCTTCAGACACTGGAAAATATCGTCGTTCTCTCTCTTTCTCGAACAATGCGATTTAAAATTTGATTTGTAACGATTTTTTCACTCGGCTCGCGCAATCGCAGCGAAATTCACGGCTGCCGTGGAACTTTGTTCAGTCCGTCGTTGTTCGGACTCGTGGCACTGAAAATTCTGCAGCCGCGAATTTACTTATTTTCTTGGAAAAATATAATTGGATTACCCTCGGAATCGTTGCATTTTCATCGAATGCCTCTAATGGTATACGGAGAATGGAGGTATTATTGGTTCGATGTCGAAGCCTTATAAAAATGGAGCTTCTGATATAAAATTTTGATTAACTTTTTAATTGAATAGTATAATATATATTAGTTTGAGAAATTAGGGAAGCGATTGTTTGTTATTTCTCATTTTTTAAGATATTTTTAACATGGTTCATTACTAATTTTAATTTAAATGAATTTTCGAAGAACTAGTGCGTATTAAAGTTGCACTTCGTTAAAAAAAAAAATTCATAAAATCACTGTTACGTTCCTTCATTAAAAATTCATGAAAAAGGTATTTTTCAAACTTTTTTTTCAAAGCTTTAATTGTTTGATAAAGTATTCAAACTATGAATTAATGGTCCCGACAGGGAAAAACTACTAAATGAAAAATAAAAAAACGAAACTTTGAGTTCTTCGCGACATATATATTTATTCCTTTACCCTCTATACAGACTAGTCCTCCTTTTTATTTCCATAATTAAAAAGTCATAAAATTTGCATGACCCGGCGACCCCTCATCTCTCTCCCTTCCGCCTCGCAACCCATAAATTCAATTAAAATTTTTCTTATTTCGCAAAAATCACTTGACGCCACTTCCTCATCATAACATCCGCGATTCATTAACTTGACGTGCGTGCTCCTTTGATTAAGACGCAAACGAGCTGACGATGCTTACTGGCACAGCCAATAAAAAAAACTCGGTCCGCAAAACGAGCGGAAATGACGTCTTCATATGCAGCTGATGTTTCCGACGTGAGCACACCGCACGAGAGAGAGGGAGAGAGAGAGAGAGAGAGAGGGGGTGGTAAAGGTCAGCTCTTTCTACCCAATAATTGCGCCTGATTTACACGCGCTCGCCACGAATGAAAATACACGAACGAAAAGAGAGAGAGAGAGTGAGTGAAAGAGGAAGAGAGGGAGGAAAAAGCGAACAGAATCGCCGCGAGATACACTTTTTGCATTATTCATGGAGGTTTCTCGCTCTAAGTATAGCAGCCGAGAGCGCGCGTGGTCGCAAAAATAACGGAGCGCGCGCGCGCGCGCGGGGCAATAATTTTCGCATCAGACATCATCAGCGGAAGAGAAAGAGAGGGCAGGAAGAAAAAGAGAGAAAAACGCATCGCTCTCGCGCGCGGAGTTGTCCCTTCGTACTTCTGCTGTGTTGTCCTCGTTTGCTTTTTTTACCGTCTCGCTGGTAATCGAATAAGGGAAAGAACGCGGGATTACCGGTAATTAGTGGGAAAAGCGATAAAAATGCGAGAGAGAGAGAGAGAGAGTTGGAAATCTGAAAACAGTAATGATTTTATTTGTGTACTTCGGTATTTTTGCCCATTTTAGTGTAATTAATACACGAGGTAACGGCAATCTTCGCGAATATTTAAAGTATTTTTCAATGAGCGAAATTATAACATTTGGCGAATATTCACGTGCGTACTGATTGCAACAAAGCGTATCTACTCGAATTGAGCTACGATATGCGCCCCGCGACATTTATTGCGCGTACTTACATGACTACTACTTGCGATTTACGACAATGCCGCGCGACTCTAAGGCTTACGTTACGATTTAATAAATCTTTAACTTAGTAATTGTACCCGAAATGATAGTCTCGCGCTGTAGGAGTTTTATTGCTTTTTGAAATATCTATTAAATTTTTGCCGCTTGAGCTTTATTGCCGTTGCGCTATGATAGCGCTATGTTATTGTTTTCGTTTGTCAACCGCGAACAGTTTAAATTTACATTAAACTCACTCGCGCGAATTTAGACTACAGTAGTGTTCTTTATCAGATGCGCGTAAATTTTGAATAGTCAGTGGACGGTTATTTCACTATATTTACATGAATATAAACAGGAACATATTTACCACATTTCAAAAAAGAATATAATTGACCTTTTATACTCTTTATATAAATTAAATCAATACATTGACTAGTGGCAGCTTCTTGCGTCCACTTATATTAGTATAAGCCTTATAAGTTTTATTGAACCTTGAGAAGGGGTGACAATAAATCATCCGAAACGTTGGAATTGATAATTTTGTTTTATTATTCCACTACCTTGTTGGGCAGTAGAGCCATTCGCTTCCACTCGGGAAACTATAATTTCTTGTACATCGTATTTACTTTTATAATTAATATTTATTTTCAATTTCAAAGGTTTAGCATCCTGTATCCGCATAGGAAAATTGAATTCATCTACTTTGAAATTGGTTATTATCCAAACATAAATTGCAATATGCCAAACATACATAAGTAATAAAAAAAAAAAACATCGCCAGCCACTCCAGCAGTATCAACAGAGCCACACGTCATCACGAAACCGTCATATGAAAAACGTTAGTAGATTGATTAATAATCCACTAATGTACCCCCGCTCAGAACTCTCTTAAAATACGCATTTCACATTAATCGCGCGACTATATAATTCCCCGACTTATATACACACACACACTAAAAATCTCCTCATTCACATAATAGACCCTCGCGCTCAGGCACCGCAGCGCATAATGAAAATCGTGCTCGCACGACCGCGACCGGGCTTTCGCAAATAAAGCCGCCGTCGCCGCCGCGTATGTGCATTAAATAAACAAATATGCATGTCGAATGAAGTTTAGACCCGACCTTTCTCCCCCCTCCTCTTTCCTAGCATTTCGCGCGTATCTGGACAATGGAAGACAGGAGCTCGAGTTAATTCCACCGACGCATATACGCTCACACATACGGATACAGTCTATCGGAGCGCGACGCGCCGCCGGGGGTAAAAGCAATTAGCCGCAAGGCAGCAGTGGCGGCGCTGATCCTTGAATGTATACGCGGCGTACTCGTAAAACGAATTCGGTCCCGCCGGACGTATGCAGCAGCAGCAGCAGCCAAAGTAGCCCCCGAAATTCCGCGCGCCCCTGCCGTTAGGTATATTACACGCCATTGTCGCCGCGCCAGTGTGAGTGCAAGCCCGCCCGCCCTACTTGTTGCTGCTACTGATGCTGGTACCGCGCCGGAAGAAAGGATAAAATATCAGAACGGCGCGCTTCCGCGGTCTGCTGAACTACCCTCCAGAGACGCGCGTTATACGTATACGTACGGTTATATACCTGCGCGCGCTCGTGTCGTTTACAAGCGGGCGTCGCGGGCTTTATTGATTGACGCACGCGCTCGCGGGATTGGATTTACGACGTGTGGTATATATATATATATACGCGCACGCGTGCGTGGTATGATAAAGGTGAGTGATGGTGTTCTCTCTCACTACGGTTCGCCGAAATTTTTGCGCTCCGCTGCGGACGCCGTATTGCGACAATTGGATTTTTTTATTTCTCTTTTCCGTGCGTGTGTGTGTGTGTGTGTGTGTGTGTGTGTGTGTGTGTGTGTGTGTGTGTGTGTGTGTGTGTGTGTGTGTGTGTGTGTGTATATATATATACACGCCGGGCGTGCGGTGGTGTGTTCCGCGGGCGCGGAATATTATTTTCGTCCGGGGTTTAACGAGCCGACGATGAAGCCGTTTCCGCACGCGGGCACGTGCTGCTGCTGCTATGTGATATTAATGAAAAATTAATCGTGCGCGCGCGATGCGCTGCCGGCGGCCTTTGTCGGCGACGACACGGGAAATCATTGAATTCGGCCGGCGTGCGTCGATAATTGCCGATGAATCATCGAAGTGGGGCGGGGAGGGGATTGCGGGAAATTCAATCGAATATGGTATTTTAGCGGTTCAACGACGGTAAATTATTGACGCGTTTACGAAAAAATGATTTATTACGGGCGGCCCATAGCGTTATATCGCGCGTTCATTAGTTTTGGTTTATTGAAAGTGTTTATTAAGATATTTATCGAGGCAGAACGAGAGGGAATATTTCATTTTTTTTTATTATAAATACGAGAAAATAATAAATTCATTTATTATTTTATACCTACAAAGATTTATTTATTCTTGCGGAAACGTATAAATATGTGTGTGGTTGCAAAATTCGTATTGTAAACATTATATTTATGTATAATTTTATAATAATAATAAGTAATACAGTAATAACCGAAATATCTTTATCGCGCAGAAGAATGTGATTCTTTTGTGCACTTCCAAGAGTTCAAGATATTTTTGATAAAGTTATTTCTCGCCACTGTAATTTACGTTATCCGGGGCTCCCTAAATTAGCGTTTCAGTCAGTTAAAATTGATTGTGGCTTGTTATTAGCTCTGACATTGTAATATATTGCGCCGTGGAATGCAAAGACCTCGAAGCATTTCGTGATCATCGGGCTCATCGTAAAAATACTTGAGATCAAAGACGTACATCTACATGCATGGCGTGGAGGAGAGAACTCGTGTAATTTTAAAATACTGCTGAATAATTTAAACCGCGGCGTCGGCATCATCTCGCGTATCTCGTTCAATTAATTTTTCATGAGTTATACATTCATAAATTCCGATAGTCGCTGTTCAATATTAATCATAATAGTAAGAAACGAATTTCTGTCAAAGATATCGGTATTTCGATTGTGTTTCACTTCATATAAGCACACTTACATTTTAAAGCTTTGATAACATTATTAAATTTTTAATACCGGCATTTATATTCGTGACATAATTTTACTTTATGTATTATAAATGTCCGTGATAAAATATATAATGAATAACTTATACTGCACAGTGTAGCATAGAGTGAGGCTAAATCTGGTATCTTCATAAGTAGATAAGGTCCGAAATAGGTAAGACATAAAAAATTCCCACCTTCTCAGACTCTTAGTTAAAATGTAAAAAATGTAAATGAATAACTCTCCGTTCCCGTTATACAAACTTTAATAAAAAAAATTTCTACAACTTTTTCCAGCAAAAAGAAAAGAAATCACGACTCTAACGATAAAGCGCGTTAATTAATTTAATCCCGCGTATAAATCCGTTTAATAATAATCTACTCCGCGGCGCGGTGAGCCTGCAGCCGCGCGTTATAACCCGCAAAAGAATTAGCGCAGAGTGGAGACACCGTCGATTAAAAATAATAAAGAGCCTCGCGCTCGTGTGACACATATTAAAAGCGTAATTCTCGAGATTCTCGCGTACGAGTGAGAGCGAGAGACACCAAGACCGAGCGAGAGAGGAAGAAAAAGTCTCGGGGGCGCGCACGTGCAGCAATGTGTAAAGGCGCGCTGCAGTCACCTACTCCCTCTTTCTCTCGAAAAAAGGCGTGAAAAAGCAGTAGCAGCGCCGCCGTCTCGCCGCTGCGCGCCTCATTAAACTCGCTCGCTCATCGGCCGTGCGCGCAACCTCTATACATCTCTTGTATGCCTGCAAGGAGCAGAGCTGCACACGCACCGCACGCGTGCGAGCTTTTTCTCCCCTCTCGCTCGGTCGTTAAAGTTCAAGTCCCGCTGTATGTAGGCAACACACACACACACGCATCGCAACTGCCAATAACGCGCGGATGAATGGGCCGCATGCGCGCGTTGACCGTGAACCCGCACAGCTAGTGTATGTATGTATGTGTACACGCGCGCAACCGACTACCCTCGGCTTTATTTTTATCGTCGGGGAAAAATAGCCGAGCGCTGCTGCTGCTGCTGCTGCAGGGACACGACGACAAAGACGATATGCAACTGTGCCACACGACGACGAGACGAGCCTTCACGCGCCACCGCGAATATCTATATAGCCTGCTGCAGAGCGCTGTATATATACGTACTATGTGGAATACGATGTGCCCTTCGCGCGTCACGTCTTCTCCCCGAGAGATGAGTCTCGCGTGGGAGCATTAAGAGCTGGAGGAGCGCGAGCACGCTAGTGATGGGATTCGCGCGGTAAGCCCGCGGCTCTTGCGAGAGCGAGAGTAGTAGGTATGTATGTATATACGCTACTTTGCCCCGGGAATCGCTTAGTCATGGCAGAGAAAGAGAGGGTGAGAGAGAGAGATGGGACGTTTTATTTATGCCACTTTCCGCTCACGCATGCACCCGCGCGCAAGCTTGCGCCTGTCGTATAGGCGCTTTATATACATGAGTAATCAGCTGCGCGCGAGCGGGTGAGCTTACGACGATTAAGTTTCGCGAAGAGATATATCCGAGAGAGAGGGAGAGAGAGAGAGAGCTTTTCCCTCGAATTTTAATTCGCGCAATTTGTTGGCACTGCGCTGTGAATAAGTGCGGTGAGGCACGGGATTATACACTCAGAAAAGGATCTTTCTGTACCAACGAGAATCTGCCTGTCGGAGGAGAATTTTTAGCTAAAAATAGGGCCAAGAAAATAATTGTTATACATATGAATGAAATAAAAAGACTTTAGTTATTTTAAATATTTATATATTTAGTAGTCCTAGTGTCATCTGTTATGAATAAAACTTATCTTACACTGCATTTTAACGATATTTATAAAATAGAAATTTGGAGACCTAAAACCCAAAATATCATTCCTCCATTATTGACACATAATATTCTTGTAATAAAACGTAAAATTCTCCTCTTGCAGGAGGATTGGCCTCCTATAACAGGAGACCACGGTTTCTGTAATCGAATTACGATTCTACCGCGCGGGAGGAAGTCCTTTTTATTGCAGGAAGATTTTTTCGGGAGGAATTTTATTTTGGTACCGGAGTATCGTTTTTCTGAGTGTACTGTAAAATAATCTCGTTTTACGCAGTATAGATGTAGATAAATTTGTGATATTAACGCGCGTGAGGTGTGTGAAGAGAACTTTTGCGAACTGAGTGTCAATGTACACGGAAAATGAGAAAGTTTTAAGTAAAACGCGTATAGTACAAATGTCTTTTAAATGAATTAAAGAAGATGCGAGATGAATGTTTAAGCCAGACATTGCTTGTTGGCTGACATGTTTATACACGCTCTTTTTAGTGTATGGCAGTCGAATTTTGGCCGTAAATTTATGCGCCTTTTTCATTGTCAAAAACGGTTTCAATACATTCAAAGTGAAGGAATAGCTTCGTTATTGTATCGTACCTATAGTCTCTTTTATAATTAAAATTATTATTATCATAATATAGATTTCCAATGTTTTTTCTTTAAATATAAAAAACATGCCATTATTTTTATACACTCTAATAAAACACTGCAGTAATCCAAAGGAAAAGGGTATTAAAATAAAATAGCAGATAACGTGCGTTATCTACTAATATTATATTATTATAATTATATTATTGTTTATTCAAGTTGCGCAACTTGAGTAACATTAGAGAGGTAAATGATGTGGAAGATGGAGGAAGAGACTTATTATCGGGGAAAAGAGAACTTACGCTGAAATAAATACGAAACTAAATTCTAGGACGTATGTTACTAATGATGACCGTTATTAAATAGCACGGAAACACAAGTCTTGGTAGATTAGCAGAAAAACAATGAATTATGTTTTAATCCTATTGATAAATTGAAACAGATTGACAAGCTATCGAAGGAAAAGCAAAAAGTAATAACATGATTTAGATGCGAGAGGGAGAAACTGGGAACAAATACGGGGAAGCAAAATAAGGCAAAAAATATCGATCCTGCGAGAAACAGCAGAGAATAAGTAAATATAGGGAAACACGATAAAAGAAAAAATATAGTCTCCACAAGAAATAAAAATAGAAAGGCATGTGTGGACAGGAAGTTTTTCCTATTTTTAGCGATTGAAACAAGAGTTAATTTAACAGTTAAAAATAGAAGTACATTCGTGAGAGTTGTTAAATTGCGAAGTATTTAACAATTAATCGCGAGAATAAAGGAAGAGTAGTTAAATATTTAAATAATTTGTTTGTAGTCGATAAAAAGGAGTATGCACATCAAAGAAATTTTTTCTATAGGATATAGTTTCAAATATAATTATGTTAATAGACGATGCGAATGAAACATTTACATAATCATAAAATAAATAAAAAATGATTTCTACATTATTCACTTTTTTCTGCAGCGAGGTTTATATTTTTGTAAATTTATATTCAAGTAAAACAATAATTCTTTTTTGTAAAACAATGCACAAAAGGACGTATCTCAAATGTTAAATCTAGACGAAATGTTTGCTATAAACGCATTTTACACGCTAAAATCCCACTTACCACTATTAATTTTTCGATATCAATTACATTAAAACCGAATTTCTCTCGCAACTCATTTGTCTACCACTATTATTTTTCCGACTTTTCCCTTTGATATATTAGAGGCACAAGCAAGAAGAAAAATCGATTGTCCGTGATTCCGAAAGTCTCGGTTCCTGCGCAAGACTCTCTCTCTCTCTCTCTCTCTCTCTACAGGAGAAAGAATAGCGCGCGCAGTGCCTCTAGCGCGATAAAATAAAAGCATTCGAAAAAATTGATACAGTGGAGGCTGTCACTTATCGTACTGTCATTTATTTGGCGACTCTAGTCGGGGCCGCGCGTGGATTTCAGAAATCTCGTGCGACAGCGCGATAGCTCCTTTGGCCTCTATTTCTTTCTTGCCTCCTGGCAGTCAGCACAATACATGTCACGCGCGTGGAAGAAGAAAAATTGTTCAATCTAATTTTGGATTTTAAATACCGCAAGAGTGAAATGTACGAAGTGACGTTTTTGATCGAACAAATTTATTGTACTTATAGTTTTTGGAGCGATATATATTTGTCAGATTATTTAACGAGTCAATTTTATTGCACGGTAAAAACGCTGCTTATACCGTAATCATTTAGTTTTAGATAAATTCTACAATTGTATTATACGTTGGAAAATGATTTTTTCAGTTTAATTAATAAATCCAATTAATTTTATCACATTGATTGACATACAAAGCAAAAGAATTACTCTCCGATTTTTCGTCAGAGCTCTCATGGAAACTCGGAATACCGAGCATTTCGTGAAATTTTTTTACCGATAGGATAGGAAGGGTTAGAAAAGAAAATTGGTAGAAAAAAAGCAAATATCCCGGGCTAAATTGGAGATTAATCGAGAATCGAAATAGAAAACTAATCGTCATGCAGGTCGAGCTATTCGCCAAAAATCCGGATAAAAAACAGAGAATCCGCAGAGGTATTTAAATACGTATAGCAAGCTAGAGTATTTAGAGATTCCATAGCCCGAATTTAACAGACTATTTTTTTATCTTTTGTTTTTTATCTTTTTTTTATTGTCTGACGTATACATTTTTCCGACAACACATACCAACACTCATAAAACTCCCCGAACTTGCATCTAATATCCATAAACCACCAGCTAATCATAAAAAATTGCATAAATATATCTTTACTCAAAGTACAATAACGAACAAAAACCTTTACTTGAATTCCAGACAAAAGAATGGACTATGAAGATCAAAGAAATATTTACTTAAGTGAATGCCACGTTGCTTAATACAAACAAATATTTGCTAACTTTAAGTAAATTAATTTTAAGTTAATATATTTACTTGGTTTTAGCAAATTTTTTTTTCAATGCACACATCGCTTCAATCGTCAATTCCTCCAAGGACAGATTCAAATAATTTGCTTCTTATAAAACCTCTCTCCACATTTCTCTCTCTTCCCCCGCTCACGCAAATCCTCGTAAACCAACAACCACTGCGCTCTCTAAGCTATAAAAAAGAACGAGGAAGAAACCAGAAGCGCGAAAAGCAGCCGCGATAAATCAGCGCGCGCGCGCGAAGTCGCGAAATGAAAGCAGATCTCTGCGTGCTATGCGAGAGAAATAGGCTCTCTCTCTCTCTCTCTCTTTCCCGAAACGACTATTAAAAGACGCGACACGTGGAGGCACAGCGTGTGCGAAGGTAGGCCAGGAAGAATAATGCACGGCGCGCACCCACACACGCGCATGGCGCGCAATAACGCCTGATTCTCGATTCACGGGTAAATGGAGCAACGCCGGTCGAAATAGTACGACTAGAGAGAGAGAGGGAGCTATACTTTCCCCCCCTTTGTCGTCGTATATACGAGGCGCTTTCCCTCCCGCCTTTATCCGCGACAGCTTGCGTGCACCAATAGCCCCGGCTGCAGTAACAGCAGCAGGGAAAAGCCTTTCTCGAAGGTGGGCGAGAGGAAGGGGAGGGGCGAACGATAGCGAGCGCGCGCGGGCTTTGCGCCGAGGCCGTTTTCGCGACGTTTATTGTCCTCGGGTATATACTTATGCACGCTACGCTTCTTATTCGATTGGTTTAAAAGACGCGAGCGAGCGAGCGAGCACCGGGAAACGTCGTTCAAAATTTATTCTCATCTTGATGTCGTAGTCGTCGTCGTCGACGTCGTAGCGGAGGGTTTTATCTTGGTATATATATATATGTATATATGCTGCGCCGGAGGTCCCTGCTGAAGCCGTTTCCGCTTCTGTTGCGGGGTTGTACGACGTACGAAAGACCTCGGCGTATACTGCAAAGGGAACGAGGAGGCTTGTAGGTACCTCGCTATTTCCATATTTTTCCGCTCGGCTGAATAATTTAATTAAGCGTGATGCATTATTCGGCCTATACCCTTGTCCCCTCCTTTTTTATGCCCTTTTGATTTTTTATATGCGTGTAAGCGGGATCGTACGTGGAAAATCCAAGGGTAATCGTTGGGCTTTTCCGTTTGGTTTGTGTAATGAGAAGATGCTTTATTGCTGATTAAACTTGCAAAGGGAGACGTGGTAAATTAGATTAAGGGTTATTCGAATGAATTAGAGCGTTTATTATTACATGGTTATATACACGTGATATTTTTTTGTTTATTTAATTAATAAAAAATGTTATTTACCGCGCCTACATGATTTTGCAGTTAACGTGGTAATGAATAAATTGTCTTGCGCGTTGAAAAGCTTGTTCGTGAAAATTTATTAATATGCCGGGATATTTTTAAACAGCTGATCCTCTAGAAAAGTGAGAAAAATTCTTGTGACATAGAGAAAATAATCGATAATGAAAGTCAAGTTATTCCCCGTGTCACAGGAAAAAAACACCTACACGCGACACGAGAATAAACTTGGCGCTCCATTGAAAAAAGAGGAAGGCTCGGCCCCGCTTCATTATTCATTTTTTCCTTATCGTCCGTATAGTAACTTTTAAAATACATCTTACCGGGATACTTGAACGAACTTTGTAAGCATATTTTTAAGTCGCTTTAGCCTTAATGTAGTCTCTAATAGCTTTTTGACGACTCGCCTCTCACAAAAAGCTCGAAATTTTCTATGAAAGCTCGATTTGCGAGATGCTTTTACCCCGCCCGGTATAGGAGGCGTTGCGATGCAAGGAAGTTTCACTTCGTAAATACGCGTTTTTATACGACACTTCTTCCGAAATGAATATTTCATTAAACCACAGATTTTTTCATTTAAAACGTCATAAAAACGCGTTCATTGCATTTTTTTTTTAATTTCCCGACTACATACGCATACAAAAAAAAATAAATGCAAATAGACGTTTTTCAATCCCGCCGACCGCCAATAACCGAATTCCACGATAAAACTTTATAAAATCCCGTTACACTGCATCCAACTATCGCATGCATCGCCCTTAACCGCCAATTATAATAACTCTCTTCCATCGCAGTATCACCAGCCAGCAGGCCTTTGAAATCTCTCTCATTGTGTCAGCGCATATCAGCATTCGCGCGAAATCGTGAAAAAGCTCAACACACACCTCCCCTCGACAAGCCTCCACTATCGCGCCGAATAGAAGCATCAGACCAGCATCCCCGATTGCATGTACACCCACGACAATCCCTGCAGATATATACGTATTACACAGAGCTAGTGATCCTCTTCCCAGTGGGGCCGTGCGCATGCATGAATGCATTGATACACGCGGGCGGAGAGAGAGAGAGAATGCGCGTCATCGAGTAAACTTACCGATATCCATTAGGCGCGATTGGCCGAGATGCTTGGCGGCGTAGATGTGCAATTGTCCGAAGGCTAGCTGCATCCCGGTGGTGAGCAGGAGGGCGAGGAAACCCGCGGCGCAGACCAGCCAGCCCCAGCCGCCCTCCGGATAAAAATGCATGCGTATGCCGGACACATCGATACCTGGAATAAAGAGCAACGGTCGCGACAAGCGCGTCGTCGGCTCGATTATATATATATGTATGTATAGTTTGGTTGGCAACAGTATAAGTGGTAGTATAGCAGCTCCCCAGAGGTACTTGTTGAGTAGACGCTAGCTATACTGTTATATGTATATATATATACCCCACTGCTGTCGACATGCCCGCGGCCGATTAATTGCTCTCGACGTGTAACTTTTGGCTGTTTTTTTTCTTTTCTTTCTCACCCCTCGCTTCCTACTCGCGTGTGTATATAATATATACTATATACGTACTCGCTCTTTTCTCGAGTTTTTATCGAAGCACGAGCGACGCGACGGTCCATTTTTCCTCGTTAAGTGTGCGCTCGCGTATATATCTAATGCAATCCAATTACTTATATATGGACTTTCATCGAGTTGATTTTTTTGTTCGATATATATAGCTGACGATTTCTTTCCTTTTGGTTTCGTTTATGCGCGCGCGCTTTGCGCACTTTTTCTCGTTTATAATTGTGTGCTACGCGCTCGCGCGCGCGCCTCTTGCGAATGTTTTTACGACTGGACGCGCGTGCCTGCGGCTTTTATCGGGTTTCGAAAACCCGTAAACGCTAAATTATGCCGCGTGGATGCATTCTGTAGCCGCGAGCGAGCGCGCGTGCTCCTGATTTTGTTCGCAGAAGTTTTAATTTGCGCGCGTTAAAAGCCCGTCTCTGATCGTTTGCTGGAAAAACGTTGCGAATACTCGCGCGGCGCCTTTAGTTGATAATTAAGTGAAAAAATACTTCTGTGTCATATATATATATATATATATGCGTGCGCGATATGTTAATTTTTTTCTTCGTTACAGATTGGATTTATTTTATGGTTAATTTTTAAATGTCTTATGTTTTCGAGCACGCGCGGTATGTTGATAAGTGATAAATATTTTTATTGAGCGTTTTGAAAAGATTTACGATGTGTAGGTTTACGATTTTGTCGTATAATGTTTAAAGATAAACGGAGTTAACCTTATTTATAATTTTTTTTTTTTTTTTTTTTGTACAGAACCGGTACACGATATTTAGAGTAAATTTTGGATTAAATAGACAATATGGAATGCGTATAAAAATATTTTATACGAAAAAAATATTTTGTAGAAGTTATGAACATTTTCTACTTCATTAAATATAAAAATGTTTTATGCAGATTAAAGTGTTCCATTTTTAAGTCAAGTTATTGAATGAATATAGTTGTATTTATTGGAGTGTGTTTTATGTATGGTAAATATTATATGCATTAGTTTTTCACTGTGTTATCGTGCGTATTATTATTATTATTAAACCTTTATCTTTTTTTAAATTTAATGATATGCTTTTAATTAATTTTAAATAATTTTTAACATATAATTTTTAGAAATATTTATAACTACGCAGTAGTTATAAATTTCACAATTTTTAGAATAATAAATAGCTAGTTTGGTCGAAAATAATAGAAAAATGTATATACGAATTTACTAGTATAGCAGATAAGTAAAACAAATAAAGATTAATTATACATAACGAAAGATTTATTATAGCGATGAATGAGAGAGATGAAATGAGACAAACCATTTAAAGATTTTGATATTTTCTGAATTCATCAGAAAGAAAATTAATACAAAGATTTGGCGGTTACTTTATAAAATGTTATAAGAGACAGTAATTCAGAAACTGGGCATTCTCATATAGCTATGGCTAGTAAATGTATTTATAAACTTATTGTCTATTTTTGAGGGAATAACTTTCTGTAATGTATTAGTCAGTATAATAAATTTTATTACATAATTTGTTTAATTAATTACCAAATTAGATAATATGAATTTTAATGAGTTCACAAAAATTAAATTCAAAAGATAAATATACCTTTATTAATTAATAGCTAACTGCGAGGTCCATTTCAGAGTCTTCCAATTAAGAGACAGATTTTAGTTTAACATTCATAAAAAGCTATGCAGCATTTAGCTTTGATATCTATTTTTGCAAATGGTTTTACCAATTTTAAACAAATTTGTTTAATTAATTTAATTTTTGCGAACCGCGATTAAATTATTAATAAAAATATTTAATCTTTACAGGAATAACAGCTCTTAATGTTTTAAAAATATGCATCCCGAAGCTGATATCTTCACTCTACTTATTAACTTTTTTGCAGACGACAAAGCATAAAATATAGATTTTCACTTTAGTATATAAAAGCAGCTCGGCAGTTCACGTCGAATTGGCTAAAATAAGTCGAGCCAATCGAGTTTTCATTGATTCCACAGCTTTGTCCTATTCGCGGTACTGCATTGTGCGCCGCTGAAAAAAGCCTCATGCATATAGCGTGTATAATCTAAGTATCGCGCCAGTTTTCAATATAACTATCTCCGTTCACGGAATCGAGCGGCTGCAGCACACGTCACGTCGCATATAAAATACAACAATCGACAACCAAACCAATGAAAGATGCAGTGAAAAAGGGGGAAGAATTGGATGCGGAGAATAAAAGGATGTAAAAGCATATAGACAGGCGAACACACGCAGAATTCCATGCGACTTTATTGACTCGGAAAAATGCATATTCTCTTATTTTAGAATCGCGCAGATGAAAGTAATAAAAAGCCCATCATGATAAATATCATATTTAAGCTTATTACGATTGAAATGGCACTCGTTAAATTAGCTGTCTCTTACAAAGGTATAGTAGACAGTATATTAATAAAGAACTGTTATAAAATAAATAATGCATATATGTATAAACACATAACATCAGCATTTTACCGACAACAATATTTTCTCTTATCCTCGATCCGACTAATTAGCGTTAAATCGAGCGCAGCCTCGCAGCTATATACACCGTATCAAGCGCGCCTCGAATACAACGCGTGTGACTTCGCGGGCGCGCGTGTCTGACAGCAATGTGTATATATAGTATATATAGCTGAGACAAAAATATACGCTAAATATAAATGCCCAGCTCTCTCTCTCTCTCTCGCCTCGCTGAATAATTCACCTGTTCGCCGAAGCGCCGGCACGCAGCGGTGAAGGCTGCGCAGATCACCGAGGACCCAGTTCCCGTTGCCGATCCCGCTCTCGTCCAGGTCGGTGCAGCGTGCCCGCGGATCTGTGGACAATGCAAAAGAAGAAACAAAACGTAAATGACGAGCATCTGTGTGTGCATGTGTATATATATGATTGACGGAGAAATGAGCCACGTCGTTTGCATATAAAGGAGGGATAGTGGCGAGTGAGAGGAATATTTTGCTTTTTGTGTGAGAAACGAGGTGTTCGGGATGAAGGATGAAGAGGGGATAAAGGGAGAGAGGAAGGTGTGAGAGATCGAGCGAAGACGCAGCGGAAATAGGAGCGAGAGATCAAGAGATGTAGGTCGCGTTTGTTATGCGAGAGAGCACGCGCGCATAATTCTTTCACACCTGGAAGAGAACAGCTGCCGCCGCCACTGCGTTATTGTTTTTGATTGTGAAATGCCTGTTTTCACCCCGCTCGCGATGTTTATCGCGCGTGGCCCTTTATTCTCTCTCTCTCTTCTTCTGCGAAGAAATAAAGATTTTCCTTGATTCGCGAGAGGACAAGTTTATGTGTATACCTATACGTGTCCGCGATGCTGAGTCTTTGATTGCTTTGAAACATCGTTACGCGCTGGAGCATTTTTTTTTGGTTGTAAAATTAAATGGCGATTACTTCGCGCGAACAACGTGAAATGGGAGCGGAGTTTGTTGAAAATTCAATGGTTTAATTTAAAGTTTTATATAGCGAGCGGGGTGGGAAAATTTTGTTGCGTCGGTATAAGTGGATAATTATACGCGTAAATGAGATATTGGAAAAATCCTGGTATAATGACATTTTTCGGCGAAGCATGGAATATTTTTATATATAAAATGTTTTTTTCGGTTAAAGCGCGTCGATATGCAAAAATTAAAATTCTAGAGGACGACGCGATCCAAGCGAGAGAAAAAATCACGGATATTATATATATGAAATCTGAAATTCAATGACTTCTTTGACATGGAAATTCGATAGGGCTCCGCGATTCACGTTGCAAAATTTAGCAACCTGAATTTCTAAAAGTGTGTAAACGAATACCCAGCGACTTCTGCTCGTAATAAAATATCGTAACGAATAACCAGTCACCGGTATCTCATTTCAATTTTACATTAATATCATGTAAAACATTTTCCGGGCATCGCCATATCATATTTCAAATATCATTCAATCCTCCCATCGTTCGCGTTTACTTATATATATCCCCCCGCATGCACTTTAGACACATCGTGCGTTCTTCTGCCCGGCACACAAACAGGAAAGCGGGAGACTTGTCCGTGCGCCATTTCTTCGCAACTCGCTCTAATGCCCAAGTTCTTCTTATACGGGCGCCCGCTTCCTCGGCACTCGAGTCACGCCCTTTTAATGCACCGAAAGTCACACGCTCCCGGCGAACTCGCCCGGCTTGTACACACACACACAAGCGCGCGCGCAAGGATTTATCCACGCGCGAGTGGAGTTGGAACGCTTAAAATTACTTTTGATACGTGCCGAGGGAGACGGTGAGAGAGAGACGGAGAGGGAAGGCAAGAAAGAGGAAGACAGTAACGAGGCGACGGCTTTTTACCCCCGCGGACGTTATTACTCGTCGCGCGTCTTTCTTTCTCCTTTTAGCCGCACGTTTATACGAGACAGAGCGAGGACGACTCGCGGCGCTTTCAAACGTGAATGGCTTGTTCTTTTTTTCTCGCCGTCGCGAGTCGTTCTCTCTCCCTCTCTCTTTCTCTCATTGTTTAAAAGCTAATTTCTACCGAATAAATAGACCGATTGTACGTTTACTCCCTCCCCCTGGAAAGCATAATGACGGTTTCTTCTTCATCTTTCCTTTCTTCCGCCCCGGCCACGGAAGTGCATTATATTGCGACGTCTCTTTTATTCCTATCGGATTTATACCTCGTTCTCCTTCTTTTTTTTTATTAAAATTCACTTCGATATTTAATTATACCCCCGATCATCGTCGCTCGCTCCATAGCGCACCTTCGCGTGCGTCTCCTTCCGAAAACCCGATAATAAAAAATTCTCGGCAAAGGAATTGCCTTATAACTCTTTTCGAGATCGAGGAATCCAAGCCGGGGGGGGGGGGGGGCTCGAGCGCACCGCCTTAATCAAAGCCTTACATAATTCCTGATAGCAATTTACGGGCTCGAGTAGCTGCTGCCGCCGCCGCGCGAACATCGTTATTCCGGAAAAACAGAGACGATTTGCTCGTATTCACCGAGGAGGTCGTTAAAGTGATTTAAACCATAACGATCGGAGGCGGCTGCGGCAGCGGAGACGGCAAAATCGCTCTTTTTCTCCCTTTCTCAGTGCGGCACCGCCGTTGGGCGCTAAGGTAAAAAGTCAATTCCCGCGCGAGCAGGAGAATCTCGCCTCACACACCGCCGTACAAAGATCGTAAAGGGTGGGCGAGCTTCGCGCAAGAGAGTCTCGCGAGAGACATACCACTATATGTGTATGTGTATATATATATATGTGTATGCGCGCGCGCGAGTGTAGTATGTATATACCTATATAGGTGTTGCGAACCGCAGACTCTGTGATCGGCGCGGCGACCGCACTCTTGACCGCTTTGAGGGATTCGCGCGCGAGCGAGCGAACCCACGCTATATAGTTTCCCCTCCTCGGCAGTGTAAAGCGCGCTCGCTCGCTCGCTGCGGAATCCGTTTAACAATTAAGTTTGCGCGCGAGCGACGCAGAATTGCGAGAGCTGCCACCGCTGCTGCTGCGGCGACTATACCTATTTGCCGATTAATTATGTCGAGTACAAGCGCGCGTGCGCCCGTACCATTCGCCGATTTATGCTGCCCCGCGGAGTGGTGGTTATAAGCTCGGCCGAACTAGTTTAGTCGAGCGATTATTTTGACTGGAAAAATGAGGAGCTTAATTGACGGTTATTTGTGTAGTGAGTTACTAGTCGATATTAGGCTTCGGTTTCGCCTCATTTGAGGTTTGGTTGATTAAAGATTAAGTGCAGGTAAGGAGGCTGGATTATTTGAGCGGAAGTGATAAAGATATAAATGATGCGATGATTAAAACTAATTGGAACTTAATAAAAGTTGAATGTAGGCGGTATAGATGTAGCTTTATTTTTGAGCGAAAATTATCCTTAAAAAGTATAACGCTATCGGGCTTCTGCAATAACTTCGGTCATCGGGTGGCGCGAGCTGCGAGAAAATTGAAACTTATAAGTGCCTTTACTTTAAATTGCGCAGGAAAGGAAAGTTTCGCACTTCGAATTGCCTTTTCCACTATATGTTTTTACAAGTGCTTGACTTAGCTGTCGTAATAGTCGATGTGAGGTTCGTTTCAAGAAATCGCTGTTATATAATATGTCAAAATAAAGAGGCCACTTATTTTAGATTAATTTGAGTTAATTGAGAAAACAATTCGTGACAGTTATAAAAATAAAAGATTATTTCTTTTTACTTTCTTTTTATCATTCAGAATAATGATGATATATTTGTTTAAAAACTTTTGATAAATCAAATTACGTAATTTAATTAATCGGCACATAATAGCGTCATAATGCGGTATCTGCAGCACTGATCTTTTAATTTATAAAATAAGTTTTATATACTACGATATTGAGTTCGACACTTTATCTTTCGAAGCGCGCGTCGCTCGCTAATCTGATTATACCTTTATTTCATGAACACGTGAGCTGTGCTTTCAAGCTTTTAAGGGTTACGGGTGCGCGAATATATCGACGTGCGATAAAATCTTCGCTACAAGACGAACAAAATATGATTCAATTTTCTCTATTTTTGTTATAATTATAAACTAATTATGTTTTTAAAAAAATGTTATTTTCTCGCGGAACAATAATATATCACATTTCCCACGGTATACACACACGACAGACATCATGAGAAACGTTTCGCAATCAATTTAAACGCTTATAACTGAAAATATTTCGGAATTTATATGCAAATTATAATTTACGCGCGTTAAATGAAAAATGTCCAAGTTAATGGAATTCCGAAACCGCTGTGTTCAAAGTACAAAATGCCGCACCCCGCGTAATTACACTCTCCAGAAAATTCACCGGGCGACATGAACCAAGTGTAAAATTAAAATAATAAACACGCACCATCAAGAATAACAATCTTCATCGGGCGACTTAAACGAGAGAGCGAGAGTCTCGCCGCTCGCAGCCAACTGCTTTATAATTAACTCTCTTGCTTCAGAATATACAACTCCGCACCTCGGGCACATTAAATCGCGCGATTTTCACTTACATCGACTCGCGCTCTTACTCTCAAAATATGCAAAGAGAAAAAAAGGGAGAGGCGGGGAACGAGGCTATGCATACGTGAAAATAACGCTCACCGCCGTGATAGGACGACGATGTGGGCCGATGATGGGCAGCCGGCGGCATGTAGGGCCCGCCGTTCTGTCCGCCGCTGGTGTCGATGTAATGATGGCTCGGCGTGTTGTAGAACTGGCTCGCCGGATGCTGATGGTGATGCAGATGCTGGGCCGCGCAATTGTTCGGCGTGCTCGTCTGCACCGGCGGATGGCAGCGAGCGCAGCGCATCGGCGTCTCGTTCAGCGGCTGCGAACACACGCACACACACACCCCATCATCGTCACGGAGTTGGTACGAGAGAAAAAATCTACGCCTGAGGGGGATATGCGCAGGCTTTGCGGTAGGAGAGTATATGTACAAAGTCACGGATGTCATATATAGCGGGGGGGGCCTAAGGAGATTTGAGGTTTGGCGGGAAGACTATAGGAGGTCGGGAGATACAGCAGATAATGAGATATAAAATTGTTCGAGTAGAAGGCTTGTTTTGCGGTTGTGAGGGGAAGGAGACGGCTCGGAGTTGTGTAAGAATGAGAGCGCGATCGAGTTTGATTTGCAAGCGATTTGCATAACGAGGAGGGAAAAGTCAATTAGCGGAAGATTCGTTCAGGCGGAATCGCGAAAACCGATCAAAGTCGTTGTCATTTGTTTGTTATTGGCGATTAATTGGGTTTGCGAGCGCGGAGGCGTGGATAATGCAGATCAACAGAGAGACAGAGAGTAGTTTTTCTTTGTAAGGGAATTGTCATTCGAAGCGGTGCGATCGCGTTTCTTTCTCCCGCGCTTTTATGCATGTACATTAATTATCAGCCCGAGTACGGGGCAACTTTGTTCTGCGGCGAGGCCGATAATTAATATATGACCGGGCTTATACCTACTTGCCCGCGCGCGTGTATAGTTTGATTTAGTTATCGTGGTGTTTTATGCCTTTCAATCGTGTATGTTTTATGAGCTCGCCGCTGCAATTCGCTTCTCTCTCTCTCTCTCTCTTGCCCACCAGTAATTTCCCCGCGCGCTCGCCGAACTCTCGAGTACACCGCCGATAAAATATTGATGAGAAATCAAGTCATTAAATATGATCACCGCGCGCGCACTCGCTCCGAACTCCATGCCACTATGAAAAAACTTACAGCATAATTAATTCGTCCGTCCCTGCATTATTTAATATAGTAC